>CM042197.1:16426740-16494016 GCA_023539305.1 Ilex asprella | reverse complement strand
GATGAATGAAACTTCCTTATTTATGGATTGATTTAGTGCTCTCATGAAGTGAATGGTGATTAGATAGTAATACTGCCAAGGAGTATTTTGGGGTGTTACAGTTAATCACACCACCCAACCTGGTTATTTGTAGTCCCTAGTAATAAAATATTCATCCCCTTTCATAGGTTTCATAATTGAATTTAACCTATGCAACAAGCTGTTAAAACTCTGGGTTACCCCTTATAGACGAGTGATGTCTCATGAAAGTTTTCGGCGAACATACCTAAAAATTTCAAAGATTAGGATAAGGAATAATGTGTTAGTTAACAATGCAATTAGGGTAATAACCAATCATATTCTATGAGTAATTATGTGACACCCCAAAATTTGGGGGTCCTTTATTGACCGTTGACCACCCGTCAATCCGCGGAAATACCAGTGAGTGCTGCACAACTTGATATTACATCAATATCATCCCTTAAGTCGGGATTATCACCCACACGTGCAAGCTATGTACATGTTATCATTTAAATCAACCAGGGTCCAATATATCCCAATATAACTCATTTGAGGTCCATATGTGTCCTTTGAACTAAAGAAACTCAAGCCCGAAAGCGTAGCGCAGGAATCTTAAAAGTTCAATTTCAGACTCAAGTTCAAACGTTAATTGTCATTCAAATGTCTGCTTTACGTTCGAACGTCACTTGGACTTCGAACGTCAAGTGCTCCTAGTAATTTTGCATTTTCAGCAGAGCTTTGCCCAAACCAAAGTACTGTAAGCTCCCCACGTTCGAACGTGGACTAGCGTTCCAACGTCAACCCAATTCTAGAATGTATCTCTTTTTTTCGACTTGCAATCCATTTCAAACCTTCCCAAATCATCCCAAACATGTATAATGAACTTTTCAACATTTTACATGATTCATACAAGTTCTACTACAAGTATTTCATATTATACATGCTAAAACATAGTTTTAACGAATGTTTTATAAAAATTAATGGTTAAACGCCACAAGTCGGCCCCTCTTCACCCTTGATGGTCCTAATGAGATCCCTCTACCGGTGTGTAACACTCACCTGAAATGTGTTCCCGTATAGAATGAACATCGCTTATTAGAATATTTCCTACAAAGGCTACTCCCCACCTAGATGCACATGGAATGCTCACATGTAACATTCAATTATGCACAACAATTCTAATCAAATATATGCAACTCAATGATGGAATCTTTTATGACATGTCATGCAATGAGGTGAGATTCATTCATGCACTCAATCCGAGCCCTTCTTGGCTCCTTAACACATGCAAGTGTAAATGTGTATGAACCTATCATCCATGTTACACATCAAATGACATTTACAAATATAGGGCATTCTTAGGGGTGGATATTCATGGACTTACACCAATGGCACCCAACCGACACAGAATTCATGGACTTCTACCAACGGTTCTGCGTACATCGACACATTTTATGGGCTATGATACCAACGGAGTGCGTATCCAATCACCGAGTCTCTCAACTGAGGGATCTTCTAGTCCCTTCTTGCTAACCTCAAACCCAATTTATCATGCTTCCATGCAGCTCAGCTAGGCCTTCGGCTCAACTTTTTCAAGCCTTCCGTCAATCACCAAGTTTGGTATTGACGATAATCATGCACACACCCATTTGATGAGATGTTTCATGCAAATGCAATATAATGAACCATTGCTTATCCGTCTCATGTCCCATGTAATGAATGCCACATGAACAAAATTTATCACGTATCATCATATTCCATGGAAATGTATATCATGTGCAAATAACTTCCATAAATCATCATTATGCTCAATATATCAATAAGCATATAATTTTCACAAGTTATCACACAACTCAACTCAAGCACGTTATTTCAATTTAATCAAAACAACAATTTCCATTCACTCAAGACATTTTATCAAACACCTTCAATGCAATATTCATTTAAACACACAAATTTGTTTACATAGCCCCAAGTTTCAAGAAAGTACTCAAGAAACTTCTACTTTATCAATTTTAAGCTAGAAATTCATTTTCTTCATTTCTATGCTCTTTTTTCTCATCTCCATAACTATAACAAGTTATATGTATAACCAAATACCCTAACCATCCCTTATAGACATTTTAGGTTAGGAATGAACCCAAGTAGGAGAAACCCTACCTCTTGGAGCGTGAGATGAAAGAACACCTCCTAAAACCTCCAATACTTGTTTTTCCCAAATTCTACCTTTTGGACCTTCAGTGAAATCCTTTATTCTTAGAATGGTTGTGTAGCCCTCGTCGAGGAAAGCGACTTTAAGTCTTGGCTCAAGGGAATTCGACCGATGAAACTCCGAGAATCGACGGAGAAAGCTTAAAGATCTAATTTTTCTTTCTTCTCACTTCTCCAATGTGTGACCAGCTGATGAATGGGGATATTTTTTGCAAAATATCTAATTTTAGTCCCTTTTTATGATTTCCAAGTCTTGACTCGAATTGTGCCAAGTGTCCCCCACTTAACCTAGTCCGTTTTAGCCCGAAATAATTTATTTGATCCCAATTTAAGTTTAAATTAATTTTATTTGAAATTTCATCCAATTATATAAAATTTATTTCTGGGGACCTTTGTGAGGTTATTCGTCACTCAGTCGCCTCTAATGACGTGCAAAAATTTGACTATCTCATAATTAGACGAAATTCGTCTAGATGACTAGAATTCGCGATACGAATCCAACCGCGAAGTCTGTTGTATTATACAAGCTCTAGAGAACACGTATTTTAATTGTACATCATAGTGACAAAATGACCATTTTACCATTAGAAAAATTTTAAATTTTCTCGGGTTTTACAAATTCCCGTTAAAGCTCATAGGTAGAATCACATGGGAAGGCTCAGTATTTAGACACTATATTTTTATTCAAAACCTTTGTGTGTGTGTGTGTGTGTGTACATCATTACTATCTTGAGAATTTAACAAATAACATTTGTCTCTTCGTAGCTTCCCATGGTTATCTTTAATATCAACCCTTACTTGAAAAAAATTCAAAAAGAATCACTCAAGTGATAATGACTTGGCACTCATAGATTACGTATGAAGAGAAATATGTATTTCAAAGAAAAGTATTTGACATGTAATATTAGTTAAAAGACAGTTCGAAAAGAGAATTTTCGAATTTTTCATAATTTCATGATAGGAAATCAACCCAAGATATAAGAAATTTCATTTTCATACCCCTAAAATAATACTGTGGAATTAAATGCCTACAACAATCCTGAAATCAAATAAGACTTTCCTAGGGTTGTAGCATGGCCTGGCTGATAGGTTAAAGAAATGAAGGGTTAAAGGATTTCAAAAAAGGTTATCCCGAATCATAATGTATAAACAAATTCCTTCTTTCTTTTTTATTATAAAACCAGCCACCTCCCTTTTCTAGGGTTTGTACCTTTTCTCTAGGTTTTATTTCTTTTACCTCTTTTTCATTTGTCTTCTTTCTCTTCTTCTCCACAACTTTCTCTTGTATTTTCCTTTTCTTCTTTGATGTTGCTTCCTCTTTTTCAAACATTTTCATCAATGCATATCCTTTGACAAGAGCAATGCTTTAAATATAAATTCGAGATACCCATGGTAGGATTAAATTATTTTGAATCTGGCTTGGTCAAAAGTATCACTTAAGAAATGAATTTTTCTTTAAATGGTTCAATAACCGTTGACTATGGATATCCATTTAGAAAAACATGGCTACAACTCAAGTTTGTACACAAAAATGGCCTAGATAATTTTTCAGAAAGGTGCATATGTACAATTCTTTAAAGAAGATTTTCAAGAGGTATGACAACTAATACCTAACATGTGTTAATCAAAATAAAAGTAATGAAACTATTCAAGAAATAGAGATGAATAATATTCTTACTTGAGTCAATGTAAATATTCCCTCCAAGGAGAATGAGTTCAAAAATCTCACCAAGGCGACTTTTTCATCTCCACTATACAGCAAGCCTTCAAAGAAGAATGTTTTTCCAAAAAATCTCAACTAGCTTGAATGTGGTGAACATGAGTTATGAGTTCCAAAAAAAATATCGATATGACACTCAAACTTAGCATATAATCATGTAGTAAACGATAGTGAGTCAAACTCATATGTAGATTGGTCATCAAAATAATTGCATGTTACTTCACACCTAACAATTTCTATAATATAAAATAGAACAAGTTTTAATAAGTTCATTTGACAATCTCAAATAGATTCATCCAACAGTCATCAATATCTCTCTCAAAACTATTCACATTGCACTGTGCCTTCAGACATGGGTTAACTCTAGTTTATCATAAAACAAAATTTTGGGTGAAATATTTCATATGCATACATAACATAAAAGAACTTTAGATAGAACCATTAGACAAAAACAAAGTCCCAATTCAAGTGGTGATCAAATTAATTTAAGCCCAATCTAAATACGAAGAAACTTAAGCTAAGAAAAAAGTAAATTGTTCAAAAACAAGAATTTTCGAAAGTAGAGTCTTCCCAAAAGTACCTCCATTGACGATTAGTCTCTATGTCGATTATGACAGTCCACCAAATCTCCTCCCAAGGTGGCTAAGGATCTCCTTCTGAGTTGCTTCGAATTAACCAATCATTTCCTCCATACTCAACATTATCTCCCAATCAGTCCTTTCATCCACTGGTGGCTGCTCTTGTCGTTCAAATTCTTGTTCCTCCTCCTTATTAACTCCTGCTCCTTCATGTGTTGGCTTGGCTTCTAGTCATCCTCCTTGTATTCCATGGCTCTTTGTCAACGAAGTGGCATCCAGGTGTGCCATCTCCTCCGCAAGAGTCCAAGTGAGGTCCATTATGATTTCCTTGCTTTTACAAAAATTAGTGAACAAAATATCAAAAGGAAGCGAGGATTTCTTGTTCTTAATTATCAAACAATATGTTCAATGATTAAATTTGAAAGACCAATGGAATGAACCATACCAAGAAAGTAAAACAACCTAGCCCTTTCCATTTAAATTTGATTCTTCTAGGATTGAGGCATGAGATTAGAAACAGAAATTAAATTCAAAATTCAATATTTGACCCCTTTAATCTCATCGTTGAATGCATCTTTCAAGTTTCCCCCATACAAAGGTTGGGTCGTTGGTCAACTCTCTCCCAAAACAAATCAAGGGGGGGGGGATCGATGGGTATTCAGGATTTGACTTTCTTCTTATAGGTTTAATTCGATCGATAATAACACCCACACCTAAGTAAATAGTTAAAAAGAATCCAACCAACCATTTGTTGGTGAATGGATATACAATATAAAGATCTAGATCAAATGTAATTTGACAAATCTCAAATACCAAAATGGACTTTGGTACTGAGAATAATGTCAAAAGTTGAGTGACTGTAGCGTTTAATGACCTGACTCTAAAGCTAATTTAATTGCCCCCCTTTAAAAGATATAATTCACAACATAATTTTTTTGTTCTCAAATATCACAATTAAAATCGTAATAAAATTATATGAGTAGAAAGGATAGCGGGGAAGCGATAAAATGTTAGGCAAGTTCCAATGAGACTACTTGGCTAACAAGGCTAGTTACAAAAGAATTTCGGTAATTACGTGACTATAGCATGGAAAGATCAGACTCTAAACCTTATTGATTGTTCTCAATTAAATGATCTAACTCGAAAATTAATTTGATTGTCCTTGGGTAACACAATTTACTTCACAACAATATTACTGGGTGAGTTATTAAAAGAATGTTCTTAGCGACTAGAGATCGAAAAGATCTGACTATAGAACTTAATGTTCTAAGTGGAAAGATCTAATAAGAATCCTAATTTGATTGTCCTTTGATATCCAATATTATTATATTTTAGTAGCAGTTGACAAGATGAGTGATAAAATGTCGAAAAATTCCGTAGGACCACATAGGAACATACCATATCTTAAGAAAATGGCTACTACCTATAACCTTTGATCAAGTAAATTCTTGAATCATCGTCCTTATTGTTGGCCAATAGCGATATCTATTAAATCAGATTACAAAAAACTGTAACGTTTGATCCATAGGATAAAGTAGTTTTGATGCCGAATGCCGACGACCAAGAAAACAACAAATTTGTAACATGCCACTCATGCGCCAGCTTTCCTCGATGAATATGCTAAGGATACATATATGTCATAATGATCAGCCTGAAAATGAGTTTTTTTTTTTTTTTGGTCAAGCATGAAAATGAGATTCTAATACAAAATGTCGTTCTCTCGTATGATTGTAAAAACACTTTATGTTTTGAAAATTTAACCTAATAGCAGTGGTTTAGAGCATTAATCAAGAGTGAACACTGATTAAATCAGGAGTTTCCTATTTTTTTTTCTATTTTGTCTAGCAGTCATTTTTTTCCCGTTTTTCTTTTTGCTTTAGATTTAGTTTTTTTTTAACATTCGACTTTAGATTTACTGACATACAGATATTAGTTGGAACCCTAATATCAGTTCACATTTGATGTGTCTTCAAGTCCTCTCAAGCCTCAACAACTCTATGTTGGTTATGACTCTTCTCTGTCTCTTCCCACTTTGCGAGGATAAAGGGCATGTTGAAAATCTCATGAGAATGAAAGCTTCCATTATGATTTTTGCATATATTAAATTAAAAATGAAACATCCTAGCCTAGTGAAAATGGGTAAATAACCATGTCGGTATGTTGTTTTTGGCCGGTAAATTATTATTTTGTGCACACACCGTCTATTTACAATGAAGATTTAACAGAGTAAAACAATAGTTTACAGATATTTGTAAGCATTCTAAGCTTTTTTTATGACGAACAATGAGTACACTATGTAAGATTCTCTCCATGATGTGAAATGAGTGCAGTGTGAACAATTGTTTCCGAATTAAAACAAATTATCGGCTTCCACTTGCCTACACCAATGACTACGGAAAATTTTGCGAAACTCATTACTCTACGGACTCTACTTTTTCGGCGAGGTAATTTTGATAATGTTGATTGAAAAGAATGTGATCAAGGTAGGGATTACCGACAACACTAGGCAAATAATTGCATGACTGCAAGCATTTAAACAGTGTGGCTATTGGGGCATGTGCTGTGGTGCCATCTCCACCAACCAAATGAACAGAAGACCCAACGTTGTTCTTATTATTCAGTGTTTTCTTCGTCATTTGGATCTGTCAATGGTCCAATTAAGTCGGTTGTTGGTGTCCTTGAGAATATTTTCACTTATACTGGCAGGTTTTATGGAAGCAACAACTGCTAGTCTGCTACCCCACAATTCTTTTTTAGCCTTTTTGTTGACAGGGAAATTCTACCTAGTCAAGCAAATCACTTTTTTGATTGGACAAGAATTGGGGTCCCGTCCAGGTAAATATAATTGGGGTCATTTCACTGTTTTTTTTTTTGGTTACATGAACAAAGCATCACAAAGGCGAAGATGTTATTTACTTTTTCCACCTGTGAAATTAATGTCTTCGTCTTGGACTACTATAGTTTCTTTAGGATTATTTAAAAATGAAAGAATGGATAATTGGAAGGATAAAAAATAAAAAAATTGATAAAACATCATATTTGATTAGACAGAAGGAAAAAAAATTAGAGGGATGAGTTTTTCTTTCAACCTACGAAATTCTTTGCCCTCAAAATTAGGAGAAAAATGGAAACAAAATATAAGAATGTGTTTTTAACTATTGGTTATTTACTTTTTAGACTTCACCTAATTCATTCACATAAAACACCCAATACCAAACCTAATTTTTTGTTTACAACACCATTTGGTAAAGTCCAGAAATGGAGGGGATGGAAAAAGCTCCCCCCAAATTGTCGTTTGGAGAAAACAGATGTGGGGCTCAGGAAATTGTTGAGGACCAAGAGTTTTGAGAGAATACTGTTTCTCATGTTGAGATTAGAGTGTATTGTATTTCATATATATAGCAAAAAATTACAAGATAGTAGTAATGAGTAAGTATAGCCTAGCTAATGAGATCGGGAATGAAGATAAGGTAATGCTATCTATTATTCAATCAACATAAGAATTTGAGTTGGAATGAAGATCTCCAGCATTTGTAATAAGATCTTCAACATCTTTAGTAGCTTTGTTCGACTAGAGATATTTGTGAGTGAAAAGGGATACAAACTAAGTGTATAACCTCATATATATAGCCAAACAATAGTACAAAAAGACCTGAACATTCCTCTGGTCTAGGCAAGACATAAAAGTCATAGTAAGGGTAAAAAGAAAAAAAAAACCCTAATAGACTAAACCATAACTTCAACACTCTCTCTCAAGCTAGGCGTAAAAATGTCAATTAAGTCAAGCTTAAGAATGGAGTCCCAAGAATGGGTAAAGTGAAAAATTTGTTGAAAATATCTGCAACTTGATCACCAATCCCCATAAACAATGGAGTGATAATACCATAGCAAACATTCTCATAAACAAAGTGAACATCAATCTTTATATGTTTCGTCCTCTCTTGTAGTGCGGAGTCAGAAGCGAGTTTAATAGCAGATCGATTATTACAATAAAATATGGATGGTGAAGTCACTAAAAGTCCTAGCTCGCCAAGAATTTATCGCAGCTGAATAATCTCACGCTTGTCAAGTGTCAGTGCTCAATATATTGCCTCTGCTGATGAGCGGGCGACAACTGCCTGCTTCTTGTTATTCCAATAGATAAGATGAGTCCCTCAAAAAGTGTATAAGCTTGTAATAGATCGACTGTTAGACACTGCCCTATAATCTGAATCTGAATGACAAGTTAGAGTTCCAGAACAAGACTTGAGGTACTGAAGGATACAAAAAACTACACCAGGATGAGACTGACACGTTTTATGCATAAACAGACTAACTTAGCTAACAACAAAAAAAATATTGGACCTTGTGTTGGCTAAGTAGATAAGTCTATCTAGCAACCTCTGATAGACAGTCGGATCTATCAACTGTCACCTTTAGCAGTAACTTTCGTGTTTGGAAGCATGGGTGATGTTGTCGGTTTGCACCCCAGCATCCCGGTGTCCGAGATAAGATACAAAACATACATTTTTTTAGAAAGAACAATACCCCTTGCTACGGGAAACCTCAATCCCCAAAAAGTATCGTATAAATCTAAGGTCGTTCACATCGAAGGTTTTTCCAAAGTTTACCTTGACTTGTGCAGTCCCAGAATTATCTTCTCATGTAATAATAATATCATCCACATATACCAAAAGGATAACACATTGCCCATAAGTATTCGGTCAAATGAAGCATGTATGATCATAATTAAATCTGGTGAACCTTAAACGTATAATGACAACACCATAGCGACAGAACCAAGCTCTTGGTGACTGTTTCAGTCCATAAAGAGACTTTCGCAATTGACACACCTTCCAAACATACTCCCCCACACCACGAAAGCCTGGTAGTGCATCCATTTAGTTAATCTCTTCCAAATCACTGTGAAAAAATGTATTCTTCACATCCAACTGATGAAAAGACCAAGAGTATTCTTCAGCTAGAAAAATAATTAGTCGAACGGTAGTCAATTTTTTCACGGGGTAAAAGTAGCACCAAAGTCACGATCTTGTACTTGAGTAAAGCCCTTCGCCACAAGTCTAACCTTATGACGATCAGTAGTACCATCCGCATGAAACTTTAGGGTGTAAACCCAATGACAGTCAATAAGCTCCCTTAGAGGTAAAGAGACAATATTTCACGTATGATTATGCTGAAGAACGTTCATCTCTACATGACAAGAACCCACCGAGGCTCCCGCATAGTCTATGAAATAAAGAAGGGAACTTTCATATCAGATAAGGTCATACTATGAGCTCAAAATATAAGAGACAGGTCACCGTAAGAAATATAAACATAGATCAGATATAAAGTCCTTACGGTCCAACCATAACAAAAAAACTTGATGGCGATCACGCCACGGAGAATGACGCCCAGGCAAAGTAATTGACTCACTACCTGTAATCTCATCTTTACTAACAATAGGTGCATTAATATGCTCAATGGACTGAGAAATATTACCCGCACCACCTGAGTTAGAGGGGACATCAGCAGGCGGATGAGAGTGAGGGTAAAAAACATATACCTGTAGTGGAGGAAAGACTGGTGACTCGGTAGTGACTAGGACAAGTGGCTTTGGAGGAAGAGATATTAGAGACTCTGTAGTAATTGTTACCAATGCCTCTAGCTCCGATGGTAAGGGAAAATCAAAGGGTGCATCATCAAGTGAAAGGGTAGACGCAAGATTAAAAAAAAAAAAGGAACATGCTCAACAAAGGTAACATCTATACTATGATACATATGGCAATTGATAGGATCATAACACCAATATCCCTTAGATTGATGACAATAGCCCACAATGACATAACAAATCGCTTAATCATCAAACTTATGACAAGTAGGAAACATATCCTGAACAAAACATTTACAATCAAAAAGACGAGGGGGGACCAAAAAAAGTGTCCGCTCAAGGGATAAGACTTGTAAGGGAGCCCTATGCTGAAGACCATGACTCGGTATACAATTGCACAGAAAGGTAGAAGTCAAAATAGCAAAATGACAATTAGATTTTGGTACCCCCATACCTCAAAGCATAAAACATACCATCCCTATCACTATCAGACTCATGTTTTTCCTTTCAGTAACTCCTTTTTGCTTAGAAGTGTATAGGCAAGTGAGTTACTGAAGTATACCATGAGAAAAAAGGTTAGAGACTAAGGCATCGACATATTCTTTGACATTATCCGAACAAAGAACATGAACAATGACATTGAATTGTGTCTTAATCATCTAGAGAAATTGAGTGATGACAAGGAGTACATCAAACTTCTAATGGAAAAGGTAGACTCATGTACAATGGATATAGTCATTTATAAATGTCACATAGTATCGAGCACCTGACAAAATAGTAACAATGGAGGGTCCCTAAATATCAGAGTGTGTTAGGTCAAATAGACCAAGTGATTGGTGCATGTGAGGAATATAACTTGTCCTAACATGTTTCGATAGGGAACTTATAAAATAGTCAAGTTTACCAGCAACACAAACATTACTCAAAGAAAGAAAAAACATGCATAAATATTTGAAATTTGTATACCCAATATGGTCATGCCACAACTAAATAGTTTGTGACAAAATATCATAACGACAAGTACTAGATAAAATACTAGCATGGAAGCTAGGAATTGATAAAGATAAAGCATGTGCAGGTGATGCAGATGTAGGAACTAGTGAAACTGGTGGTGTACTGCCTAGATAATATAGTTCATCTCTCTCATGTCCCCTGATAATAATCCTCTTGGTACTCAACTACTTTCTCAAATTCCTTGATATGGAGGTAGGGTTTTCCCTATGCACACCATAAAATTGGGGAAACGGTTGGAGCATCCTTGGTTTTACAACAAAAGTCCTTGCTTACATAAGCAAAAGTATGCGTGAAGGAGTGGAAGAACGCATGCATTGAAGACAATCCCTCATCGTCCTCACAGATGGGGTTGGTGGGAGATTATTTTCAGCATTCCCATTATTAGGACCAAGTGGAATGATGGAAAAATTATGTCCCTGATTACCCACGTTTTGTGGCTTCTCATTGCTAATTCCATCCATTTCAATGTGTGGGAGGTGAAGTCTTACAAGTCTATTATGAAGTGTATCTCTTACCCACATGCAAAAGAAAAATCAACAACTAAAAACAAATTATGCACATAAACTACAAAAAAATAAACAAAATAAACAAAGAACGAACTCGAGCCGGTGATGTGAATCACGAGACTTACCTTGATGACCTCCTAATCACCTATTGAAACACCTCGCCTTCACCAACAATGGCACCAAAAATTCTTGCATCTTAGAGTTGAATTTAATTGATAGGAATTCCTATGCGCTAGAAGGGATATTGTTTGTAACTCAGTCGATTACTGAGGTCATCTTATCATGAAGGACAATTGGTTCAAAGAGTGATAAAACAAAAAGAAATAAAAGTTTGGAATTTTGATAGTATTTGAGAGTTGGAAAACTTATTTTATTATAGAAATAACACTTAAATTAAAGAACCGGCTGATCGGTAGAGATCACTTGACCATCTCCCAAGTGGTAGGTATTCGCTAAACACCCAATTTAACAAATAAAAAATGTGTACCCTAATCAATTGAATCTAGCAAAACTAATTCAATTGTAGTGAATACAAGAATTACCTATGTCAAGTCTTAGTTCTCAATGGGTAAGTAAGAAGATATAAAATTTAACATCTTCTCAATTAAACTATTCCCAATAACTCAACAATAGCCTAGCCCTAGTTATGAGTCAAAATTCCCAATTCATGGATGAGACTACTTCATCCGGTCAAACTAATGAATGACAACTCAAGCATGACAAGAAATAAGTTAAATGCGATTGAAGAAAGCATCATTGTAAATTAAAGGAAAAATGGAAGAATTAAAATTGTAAGTAACATAATTACTTTGTATTGAAATAACAATGCAAAGAAATCGTTCGCAGAAAGTAAACAAAAGTAATGGTTTTGCAGAAATTAAAGACTTGAATTTATAGAGAGCTTGTAAAGTAAACAATGGAGAAAAACTAAAAAGAAGAAGAAAGACTAAAAAGAATACTAGAAGAGAGGAAAAGAAGAATAGTAAAACTAAACAATCAAATGGGAACCACCTCTCTCTTGTTAGGCTTGGGTATTTATAAGGAGTCTTGTAAGGTTTTTCTCTTTTTAATCCACCAATCACGATCTTTGAAATAACCCAACAGATTATCATTCCAAATCTGTCCTCGCAATAGATTTGTAGGAACCAACCAGTAGGAAGCAAATAAACAACCTACTGGTAGGATTGTTCACTATTTTTGTCCTATTTGTTGCTTTGTTGTTTTACTAATAAGACGCCCTTCTGTCTTTAACCTTCTGGTATGACAATGCTCACCTATCGGTACGACAACTCTCTGGATCGTATCTACCAGTAGAAGTGATTATCTACTGGTAGAACCCCTTTTGGGCTTTAGTTGTACCGTTACAAAACCTACTGCTAGAAGCTGTCTCTTCCTCAATCTTGCTTGCAATGGCCTTGACTGCACTCTAGGACCTCTTTGCTCATTCCTAATTCTTCCATGTCATTGAAACAAGAGTCCAAACACATTTTTACACTAATTCAACCGAAAACAAGTTAACAGTTGGTGGCTCGAAGTCATTATCAGCACAACCTGATAGAAGAGATTCGACGCCAGTGTGAGCTATTGGTGGCGCTATTTTCAGTTGGCTACGAAGAGAGGTCACAAGGACTGCTCCTTGTCTGTTGCTGGAGAGAGAGGATATTATGGGTTAATGCTAGAAAATAAAGAGTTGTTGCAGAGAAAGTCAAGGAGGAGGAAGGCAGCTTTTGGAAATATGATTTTTGGCCTTAAGTCATTGCCTTGAAAGATCCACTTATTTATAGTTATTCCATCAAGACTTTGCCTATAAATAGGCAGTGCATTCTTTAGTTTCAAGCATCCAAAAATCACTCGAATTCTAAGTGTTTTTGTGTAGCGAGAGTTCAATTAATTCTCTGTCTTATTTCTTCCATATCGAGTGGGATGTACAAGGATATTAAATAGCTCGGATTTGGGATAGTAAATTCGCATATTAAGGCTTGTACTGTGTACTCATTTTCTTTCTCAATTGTGAAGAGGGTGACTGGATCTTGCCTCGTTGACGTAGGCAGAAGTTTTGCCGAACTACGTAAAATATTGGTGTTCTTTCTTTGTTTTTTGATTTTGATTATTTTATTTATTTATTTTCTCGTCATTGTACTGACTAACTTGCTGCAAGTATTTCCCAACAAGTGGTATCATTGCTTCTAGGTTCGGCATGTGAAAGTTGAAAATTAAGAATAAGGCGCACTGTTCTTAATTACCTATACTCAAGTACGATTGCAATAAAATGAATCTCAATGGGTAAAATTTGAGGTGGATTTCTTTGACAAAATTATTAATTTTATCCTATGTCAAAGTACGATGAAAGATATTTTGGTGCAACAAGGGCCAGTCAAAGCACTCGATGGTATCGAGAAGAAACCAACAACTATGACAAAGGAAGATTGGTATAAGCTTTAAATGAAGGTTGTGAGTGCTATTCACTTATATCTCGCACCGGAGGTAAAATAAAGTTTTCTAATTGAAAATTTTGCTTCTAAATTCTAGAAAAAGTTAGAAAATATATATCTATGTCCAAATCGCTCACAAATAAATTACTTATCAAAAATAAATTATATCAATTTTCGATGGAAGAAGGAACAAATTTATTTGATCATTTCAATGTTTTCAAAAAAAATTATTACTCGCCTAATTAATGTTGAGGTGACAATTGGAGAAGAGGATAAGGCTATTGTTCTCTTGGTTTCTCTTCCACATTCTTATGATGCACTTGTGACTATACTTTTGGTTGAAAAAAAAACTCTTAATGTTGATGAGGTGACAAATGTTCTTTTGGAAACCGAGGCATTGACGAAGCTTGTAAATAGTTCTCAAGCAGAAGGACTAGTGGCAAAAATTGAATTTAGCCAACAATAAGGAAGGAGCAGCCGAAAGGACCTTGAAAATAGAGGGAGGTCTCGTTCCAAATCAAGAGGGAGGAGTATCAAAAAGTAAAAGAGCTACTACTACCATAAGGATGGGCACTTGAAAATGGAATGCAATCAGCAAAAGCAAGATCTGAAAGGCAAGGAAAATATCCTAATTCAAATCAAGCGGGCATTGCAAAAGTTAGCTCGAACGGAAAGAGTAATTTATTATCAATCACCACAGGTGCGAATTATGTTGCTGACAGATGGATTTTGGATTCAAGATGTTATTATCACATGTATCCTTATACGGAATGGTTTGATACTTACAAACCTTATAATGGAGGAACAATTCTAATAGGAAATGATTCAGTTTCTAAAACCATTGTAAGTGGGACAACTAAAATTAAAATGTTTGATGGTATGATAAGAACACTGGTTGATGTGCCGCTTGTCTCTGATCTTAAAAAAAATTATTTTCCTTGGGTACACTTGATTCTAATGGTTTCACCTTCACAGCAACGGGTGAGGTACTAAAAGTTGTAAAAGGGGTCATGGTTGTGATGAATGGAAAATGACAAGGAAATTTATATACACTAGTAGGGCGTATTACTGTAGATGGAGCAGCTATGACCACTCATTTGGATCCAGGTACTGATGACACTACTCTACGACAGTTACGCCTTGGCCATATGAGTGAAAAAGGTACGCAAAAAGGAACTTCACAAACGCAGTTTGCTTGATCGGGTAAAAACTTGAAAACTTAATTTTTGCAAGTATTGCTTATATGGAAAACAGTGCAGGGTTAGCTCAAAGAAGGACAACATACAAGCAAGGATGTGTTGGAGTACATACAATCTGACGCATGGGGACACACCCCAATTCCATCCAAAGGTGGAGCGGTGTATTTTGTGACATTTATTGATGACTTTTCTAGGAAAGTATTGGTCTACTTCATGAACCACAAAAATGAATTGTTTAATATATTCAAGCAGTGGAAAACAGAGGTTGAAATTCAGACAGGGAAACAAGTCAAGTACCTACAGACGGACAATAAAATAGAGTATACACTCTGGAAATTCAGAAGGTAATACGAGACGAAAGGGATCTTTAGATATTATACTACACCAGGTGCACCACAACAAAATGGTGCAACCGAAAGAATGAATAGGATTATCATAGGGAGAGCAAGATGTATGAGAATCCATGCCAAAGTCATTTTCGGCTGAGGCTGTTAACAACACATACTATATTGTTAACAAGTCATCATTGTCGGCTATTAATGCTCAAGTCCCTGAGAAGGTTTGGACAGGAAAACTAGTTAATTATTCTAATCTTAGAATCTTTGGTTGTCCATCCCATGTTCACGTGCAGGAGCAATAACGATCCAAGTTAAACCCAAAGTCAAAGCAATGCATATTTGTTGATTATGAAAAAGGAGTGAAAGGATATAAACTTTGGGATTCAGTTGCACGAAAGGTTATTATCAGCAGAGATGTTATTTTCAATGAAGGACATGCTTAATTGAAAAGGGGAGAAAGTTGATAAAGAGGTGGAGGCTCACGCAGATAAATACTCAGTCTAGGTGGAGCCAGAAGTGACACAGGGGACTAGTGGAAAGGATGATGCACCAATATCTTCTCAAGAGGATACATCTAGTAGTGATGAGAGGCAGCAAGAACCCAGTACTCTTGTTGCTGGAAGGGAGAAAATGACTCAAAAGGCACCAGTTAGGTATGGTTTTGAAGACATGGTTTGTTTCTCATTAATTGTTGCTATTGGAGATCTGTCTCATTTTCAGGGGGTAGTCAAAGCAAAGAAAGTGAAAAATGTATGCTAGAAATGATGGATGAAATAGAATCTCTACACAAGAACAACACTTGGGTGTTAGTTGAAAAACCAGAGGGGCGAAAGGTGATTGGCTGCAAATGATAACAATGGAAAAAGGAACCTACGACATAAAATGAAAGATAGAAGTTTAAAGTACGGCTTTCCGCCAAGGGTTAAATACAAGTGGAAGTGTTTACTATAACAAAAAAATTTCTCTTGTTATGCATTCTTCTATTTGTGTTATCTTAGCCATGATAGCTATTCTTGACCGTGAATTGCAATAGCTTGACGTCAAGGCAACATTCCTTTAATGGGGAATTGGAGGAGGAAATATTTAGGAAACAACCAGAATGACACAAGGAGCTAGGTAAAGAGCATATGATATGCAAGCTTAAAATATCTCTTTTCGGGTTGAAACAACCTTTGAGACAATGGTATAGGAAGATTGATTCCATTATGGTTGATATTGGCTACATGAGGAGTAACTATGATACTTGTGTTTATTTTAAAATGCTTGGTGATGGTTCTTTTGTAATTCAGATGCTTTATGTTGATGATATGTAATTCACTTCAAATAACATGCATGAGCAAATTCGTTGAAGTCCATATTATGGATGGAATTTGATATGAAGGATCGAGGCATTGCTAAAAAAATCTTGGAATAGAAATTCAGAGTGACAAGAAAATAGGCAAACTATGGATATCACAAAAGATGTATGTGGAGAAGGTGCTAGAGAGGTTTAGCTTGGGTAACTCTAAACCTGTTAATACTCCTCTTGCTAACCACTTTAAATTATCTACAAGAGCGTGCCCTTCTATAGATAATGAAGTGGAAGAAATGTCATGTGTGCCGGACGCCAGTGTTGCAGGATGTCTAATGTATGTCTTGGTTTGTAGTAGGCCAAACATCTCACAGACAGTAAGTACATGGATAATCTGGGCAAGGAACATTGAAATGAAGTTAAATGGATATTTAGGTACTTGAGAGGTATAGTGGATTTTGGTATCTTGTATCAGAGACAAGATGAAACATGACAAGTTGTAGGCTATGTTGATGCAAACTATACGGATGATCTGGACTAATGTAGATCCACTACAGGTTACATATTTACACCTGCAGATGGACAAATAAGTTGGAAAGCTATGTTTCAATCGACTCCCGCTCTATCCACAACTTAATCGGAATACATGGCAACAGTGGAAGCTGCCAAGGAGGCTTTGTGATTGACATGTCTGGTCAAGAAACTAGGAGTGAAGCAGGTAAACTTGGAGTTTTATTGTGACAACCAAAGTGCAATTCATTTGGCTAGGAATCAAGTTTATCATGCCAAGACAAAGAACATTGATGTGAGGTATCACAGTCATCGAGAATAGGTAGAAAAAGGCAAGGTGAATTTAATGGGCGTTCATACAGAGAATAATGCAGCTGATATGATGACGAACCCGGTCACTTCACAAAAATTTAAGCGTTGCTTGAACTTGATCAATCTCTCGCACTGTTAGATTGTTGAAACAACCAAGTCGTTAGGATGGGGTCTGTATCAAGTTTCGGACATGATGTTTCCGGTGTCATTGAATTCTTGCTAACGTGGAGATTGTTGATAGTTGGTGGCTCAAAGTTCATATCCGCGCAGCCTAACAGAAGAAATCCAGCGCTGGTGTGGGCTGTTGGTGGAGTCATTGTCGGTTGGATACGAAGAGAAATCAAAAGGACTGCTCCTTGCCTTCTAATGGAGAGAGGCTATGATGGGTTAATACAAAAAACAAGGAGTTGCTGCCGAAAAGTCGAGGTGGAAGGTAGCTTTTGTAAATTTGGCGCTACTAAAAACAAATATCTGTAAATGACTATAACTGCTTAGAATCAACAAATTGAAAAGTGCGAATTTGGCGCCAAAATTTGTCTCATGTGGTGACCAACATATAAGTAAAAGTGTACAGCATCCATTTGATAACATACCAAAAAAGTTAAGATCAAGCCTTAGTTTTTGGGTTGTGATTTGGTATTTGAGCTATAATTTAATTTTATTGAATCTTAACTTTCGATACTATACCAAAAAAAAAAAATTATGTACTTTTGGAAGGTATCAACGAAAACCCCTAAAAAGAAAGAAGGAAAGAAAACAGAGTCACAACATCCTCAAAAAGGAATATATGGTCTACTTCCAGCGGTCTTATAAGATTCTCTCCTAATAATAATGGCTTAAAGATGAGGTGAATGTGCAGATGCTTTGTGGTCAATAATGTTGTCCCTGACAGAGTGGTCATAACATATACTGTGTTTTTTTTTTATAAAAAAAATAGTGATCACATATCAAATCAAAATAGACCACATCATGATTTGTTACTTTTACTTCTTAAATTTTGATATTATTGTCTTTATGGGTGAGGTTAGAAAAGTTAGCAGATTTTGGAAGTCTCGTGAGAACTCGAATGCATATGGAGATAGGCATACTATTCCTTGTGTTTCGGGTGAAGTTACAATTGTTGTACACACCTTTTAGTCAGTACTCTTAAGAAGAAAAAATAGGAAATAACAATGTAGAGTTTAAACAATAAGTAAAATTCCTCAACTTCTGTAATTGTGAAGAAAGTTAATGGGTAAGCAACAGATTATGTTACAAAAATATTTGACTTTAAACCTAACTTGATGTGCTCGCATGCCAAAACTAAAAACGTAACAAAATATCGAAGTATAAGAAGATCTTAGAGACACGCACGATAAGCCAACACATAGAACATTGTGTGTGTCTATGTATACGACTTTTTCTTTTTTTCTTAAGAATGGAGGTTGCAATTGAAAATATTAAGGTAATAAGAGTAGAGAAAAAAATATCAAAGGTGTGCAGTAAAAAATTTTTCAATTACTTATTATTAGGAAATAGTTGGTGGTAAACAGTTGATTGTATTATGGGCAGAGCCGACTCTAAATTTAATTTGCTTGTTCTCACCTATCACAGTTGAAGATATATAAGAGAATCTGATACTAAGAAACCTAAAAAAGCATATTAGGCTAACCTATAAGATGTTGCGAATCCAACTGGGTCCCACCTTCAAGATGCCTTGTCTTATAAAATTGAAAATTTCCACTGCCACAACACAACAAATGCTTGCTATTATTGTAATTTGTGAGATGAAAACTTGATTGGAAATAAAAGGCCAGTGGGGATCAACCCCGGTTTTTTGATTGAATAGACCTACCGTTATCGAGAGTCATGGAGTAAAAGTACTTTCTGACGAAATAAAAAATGAATGATTCAAACTTTTTCTCAACATTGATGATTTCAAGCTGACAAAACCAAGTTCAGTTTTGGTAAATGAAATTAGCAATGAGACGTGATGAACCTTTATTTTTTTGGGTATATGACGATCTTTGATTTATTGGTGTCTAATTTTGAAGTTCTTACTCTTTTGTGTAAAATTTGTTGTTTTACTCGAAACAAACAAACTGTACAAAGCAATTAGAAGGAACGACCACATATCAAATGATTCTGGAAGCTAAAAGTTTGTATTTAGTGCTTAAGGCCAGTTTACATTTATTTCGGATAGGCTGATTCATGGACTCAACGAAACCGATTTTACAAGCAAGGTATAGCAATATTATTTGCTTTTCATCTCTTCCATTGTTCCTCGTAATGGAGAAGGCTGGTTGTGAGAAAAGCAAGCACTGCAACAAAAGAAAAATAATATATAGTTATCAGCATTTATAAAACATTGGGAAATGGGTCATAAATGCTGCAAATGAATGTTATTGATGTTTATTATTAGCGTTGCCTAAACTTCTACTAGTAAAATTTTTGGCGTATAATCAAATGCCACAAAATTTAAAGTGACTTTTACAAAATAATGAACCATTGTATAATTCAGTATGTGTAACTATCAAGAAATCCTTTGTCACGGGGTAATAACTTGTTTTTCTTTCGAGGCTACCTTTGAAGGCATTGCAACTGTACCAGCCACATAAACACAAGAACAGGGACACAGAAATTCACACAAAGGCACACACAAATTTACTGGAACAATACTCTCAAACCTTGTATATTGACGCTCTCTAAAATTTACAAGAAACTCAAAGCAAAAACACTCTCTGCCTCACCAGAATGCCCAAGCACCCCTATTTATATAAGGAGCATGGCCGATGACACTCTTATCTGTTAAGGGGCTATTACACATAATCTGCCTATTCTTTAGCAGACTTGGTCAACAAGACTGCTTCTCTGTGCTACATCTGGCAGGCAGTTCCACCCATTCAACAACTGATGTGGAACTGTCTCCTATCAGCTTGCACCTAGACTAGAATATGGCTAGAACGCCCAAAACTGCCTCCTTCAGCAACTGCCTTGACTGAGTCATGCTTCAACAACTTCACACATACTCTTGGTCACATGCATTGAGCAGTCATATGTCAGCTAACATTCCCTCACGAACCATTGTGCATGTTGGCTCCAGCCCATGTCATGTAATCTAAGGCCATGCACCCACATTGCCTCAATTGAGCCTACCACGTGCTGTCATGCTCAGCCGGGTGGTCTCCTGCAGCCATGGTCTGCACTAACCTATGGAACCTTTAGCTGCATCACCTTGATTCCTTCTCATGGCATGCCTTGGTTTAAGGTGCCACCAAGACTACCATTATGCACCCAAGTTAGTTAGGGTGTGACAGGCCACCCCCACTTGAAGTATCTAACAACCTCGTTAGAAATGGTGGTATGGTAATGCTTGATAAGATCCTCGAATTGCAACAATATGGCAAGGGCATTGTTTAAGTGGAAAAGTATGACTAAAAACTCATATTACCCGTACCTCGTCACATAAGCGATCTTCGTATCATCTCTTTTCGCAATTCTGACTTGATGATATATCCCAACCCCAATTCCATCTTGGTGAAAAAGACTGCTTTCCCCAGTCAATCGAACAATTTGTCAACCAGCGGGACTGGATAGTTGTTCTTGATTGTCACTTTGTTAGGATCCCTTTAATCAACGCAAAACCATAAGGATCCCAACTTTTTTTTCTAAAATAGGATAGGCCTTGGAAGGTCTAATGAACCCAATGCCAAACAGACTACCAAGTTGTCTCCTTAGCTTCACCAACTCTGATGGAGACATTCGATAAGGAGCCAGGGTAGGGATTTTAGCCCCTAGAATCAACTCAATGGCATGGTCAATCTCATGCCTTGGTGGTAATCTTGCTGGCAGTTCTTTAGGTGACACATCCTTGAATTCAGTCAACAACTATTGCACTGGTTCAGGAACTTGCAATGCTTTGGACTCCTCATCCTCAAACAGAATAGCCAAATACGTTACCTCTCTTCTTCGCAAGCCATCTTTCACCTTCAAGGCAGACAATATTTCCCCCGAAGACTTGGCCGTGATGAGGGAAAAAAATAGGGACTGGGCATGTCCATCATGAACATTCCATGTAAATGAGGCATAACCAACACTTTTGCCTTAGTAAAAAATTCCAACCCAAGGATTACCTGAAAATCATCGAGAGAGATTGCCATAAAGTCGCATGGTCCTTGCCAATAATCAAATTTTAAAGGGACTTATCTAGCAATGCCGTCAACTGGTTTTGCTTCTGAATTAACAACCTTGATCTGGCTAGAGTCTTTCGTCAAAGCCAAGCCAAGTCACTGCACCTAATGATCAAAAACAAAGTTATGTGTCGCACTTGGATCAACTATTGCATGGACAATCACATTGTTCAAACGAATCTGCACAAGGAGTTGCAATGGATTGACTCGTGTTGGTTCGTCTGAGCAGTCAGTATCCTCAACTATAAGGGCACTGAGTTTTTCCTTTTTAGGGAAATTTTCAACGCGATGAACATATAAAATAGCCTGAGTCAGCTCTTTCTTTTGACGCGGAGGGATTATCAGTCTATTTTTTTGTGTTCGCTGACTTCTCGGCCTTCTTCTTCTGCTTGTCCTTCTTGGGAAACTTGGTTTTCCCTTTCGACACCTTCTCCGGAGGGTTAGCCTGCGCCTTGTAATCAACCAACGCCTTAGCTACGGACATAGCAGAGGGTAAGTCCTTTGCCCTTTGATGACGAAGCTTAGCCTGCACCCAAGTTTGAAGGACAGACATGAAGTTAAACAATTTATTTTCCTTCGACATGTTTTTGATATCAAGCATCAGAGATGAGAATTGTTTCACGTACTCCCTCATAGTACTTGTATGTCAAAGCTTTCTCAAGGCGTCACGAGCTTGACAAGCCATGTTGATTGGAAGGAATTGATCTTTTACTTTAGCAGACAAAGCATCCCAAGTAGTGATTTGAGGACAAGAATTGTCCTTGGATCGTGTTCACCACTTTAACTTAGCATCACTAGATAGGTATATGCTAGTGAGATCTACTTTCTCGGCATCCAGCGTACGGACTATTTTAAAGTAATGTCTCATATCTCACAAGAAATTCTCGAGTTCTTTGGCATTGCGACTACCGGTGGAAGGCTTAAGGTCAGGCATCTCTGTTTTCTGCATCCATTCACAGCCTGAAGCCAAAGAAGCATTCTGTAGTGCTTTCTTGAGCAACGAAAAATCCATCTTGAGGGAACTCATTTTTCCCTATAACATCATTTCAGGTAGAAATCGTGCCCAGTACATCAACGACTTCATTTTTCAACCGCTGAAGTGATCAGGTTCAACCTTTTGAAGTGTTCTTGTGTAACACTCATCTCCTCAAAACGCTAGTACAATAACTCAAGCTGCACCGAAAGGCCCAAAGCATCATCAGACTAGGGAGAACCAACCAACTCCTCCAAACGTGCCACCATTTTCCTCAAATCTATATTTTTTCCATCATCCATAGGTTGATCTTTTTGCCAAAACCAACGCTATGATACCAAATTGTCACAGGGTAACAGCTCACTTTTCTTTCGAGGCCACATGTGAAGGCGTTTCTACTATAACCAGTCACAAAAACTCACACAAAGGCACACATGAATTTACTAGGACAACACTCCCCAACCTTATATATTGAAGCACTCTACAATTTATAAGGAACTCAAAGACAAAACACTCTTTGTCTCACAAAAATGCCCAAGCAACCCTATTTATACAAGAATCATGACCTATGACACCCCCATCTGCCAAGGGGTTATTACACACAATCTGCCTATTCCCTAGTAGGCTTGCTCAGCAAGACTATTTCTCTGTGCAACATTTGGCAAGCAGTTTCACCCATTCAGCAATTGATGTGAAACTGTCCCTTATCAGATTGCACCTAGACCAGAATAAGGCTAAGAAGGCCCAGAACTGCCTCCTTCGGACTAGGCTCTGTTCAGCAACTGCCTTGACTCAGTCATGCCTCAACAACTACCCACATCCTTCTGGTCACATGCATTGAGCATCCATGTGCCAGCCATGTGTCCATATTCAACAGCAAACCTTGCCTCACGAACCATTGTGCATGTTGGGTCTAGCCCATGACATGTAATTCAAAACTATGTACCCACATTGCCTCAATTGAGCCCACTATATGTTGCCATGCTCAGCAGTGGTGGTATCATGTTGCCACAGTCTGCACCAACTTGTCGAAAAAAGGAGAGATATATAGGGAAAGGAAGTACATATGTGCAAGAGAAAGACTTACACATTGAAACTCGACGATCCTATATCGTATTTTTTAATAATTATGTTCAATTGAATTCATGTCATATCATATATAGTAAAATCAATATTGACTAATTAATCAAATTTTTTTTGATTGTATTAAGAATTTTTATCGAAATACTCGATCGCATTCAGAATTTCTAGCCCTAAATACAACTAAATTAAGAAATATGAAAAATAGTCAATCCAACCAAAAATTTGTGTTTCTCATGGGTAAATACAATCTAAAAATTTAAGCACAAAGTTAGAAATAATAAAGGAAATTAGAAAGAATGGTTAATAGCACTTTTGATTCCTAAAATACGCATTTTTGGTCAATTTAGTCCTCAATGTATCAATTTTGTCAATTTCGTCCCTAAAACATTCAATTCTTTTCATTTTGATACCACATAGATTTTGTGTCTCCTTCGGTGACCTGTACATACCAGGCTCTTCATTGTTGAAGACGATTCATTTGGAAGACCTTAAAGATCCATCACTTGGCCATTGTTCAAGGTAAAGTGTCTCTTCTTTAGGTTCCTGCTTTTGGCGGTTGAGTATCCTTTTTAATTGTTGGGGGTGAGTCTTGAAGAGATTGCCTGATTGATTGAGTATTAGATGGTTTTTTTGAAAAGGGATATGAAGGATTTAGATATATTGGGTGGCTTGCGAGGAATAGTGTGAATGAATAGGATTGATGTTCATGAAATTGAAGAAAATTCTCTAGGTTTTTTTTTCGAGGTGACAAATTGGTTAAAACACTTGATAAAAACAACATTAAGAATATAAAGATTACCCCTAATCAAATTAAATATTACCTTATATCTACCAACCTTATACTATATCAGTCATATAGTTATAAAATAATGGCTACTTGTACAAACCCCCTTACTTAAGAGTGGTAGCAAATGACCCTTTATAATTTTTAACTGTTTCACTAAACCTTTTTAGAACTCATTATCAAACTACAAAAGTGAATATCCATTACATAACTTGTAAAAATACAAAAATACCCTTATTATTTCATTCAATATTTATTGAAATGCCCTCTTTTAAATTAAACTCACCGTCAACTTCTCCCTCTCCCATCTGGGTATTTTTTTCTCTCTCCATCCTTTCTCCTTTTGACCCACCCCCTGGACCCATACCCAAACCCAGACCCAGACCTATCCACATCCCCTACCCCAGTGTTTTTCCTTCCTTTGTTTGTCTTAAAGAACACACACACACACACACACACACACACTCTCCCCTCTTTTATATATTCTTTCTTTAATCCTTATAAAAAAATGTAATCTCTTTTTGCACTCCTCCCATTTTCTCTTTCTCCTCTTTTTTATTTCTTATATTTTTTCAAGAGAAATTGGGAGGTCGGTCCCTTTTTGTGGACTTATTTGGTGATAAGTTCATCAAGAAAAAATATTTAATATTAAGTCCATTTTGATCTCGGTTATCCAAAATACTTATAGTAGTTATGTTTAATTAAAAAAATGTGAAAACTAATAACTCCTAAATTTTAGGAATTTAACTAACATTAAAATTCTCTCTCATAACTATCTATATCCATATATAGAATATGAATATCTCTCTCTCTCTCTCTCTCGTGTGAATATATATACACACACACACACATACATACATATATTAACATTAGAAAAATAATAATATTTAAACGCAAAAAATATTATCATTCAAATACAAAAAATAGTAACATTTAAGCGCAAAAAAAGTAGTAACATTTAAACATAAAAAAATAATAATATTAAAAAAAAATTGCATTAATATTTAGGAAAATAACATAGCAAAATTATCAACAAAAGGAAAAAACATGAAAACTAACAAGTCCAACAAAAACAGTAACGTTCTCACAAAACAGTAATATCAATAGTCATATGATAAAAAAAAAAAATTGAGTGAGACAGAGATTATTAGTTGTTTTTAAATTTAAATTTTAAATTTATGTAAAAAAAAATTATTGGCATATATTCATTAATATTGAATTAAGGAATAATAATTTCCAAGTTAGGAAACTAATTTAAATTTGTTTCCAAGAAAGGGCATTTTGGAGTTTTAAAAAAATAGTGAACTTAACTACTTATTCGTAAGATTAAAAATGGTCTTATCACCCAAATTTTTTTTTTTTTTTTGTGGACTAAACTCATTATAAGTCTCTTAAGGAAGACTTAGCCCCAATTTTAACCTTTTTCAATAAACTTCCATTATGAGTCTCCACTCAACTTATAGGGTGTGTACACATTACCATGCATAGTAACATATGCATTTCATTTGGTTACTACCTCCACCTTCTTAGTTATTATATATATATATATATATATATATATATATATATATTAGTCTTTATTGAGTTCAAGATATTGGAGATATGATAGAATAAAAAGTAATCCATCAATATCTAGGTTGATATATACAGTAGGATCCAAATAGACGATCGATATCTAGGTCAGTTTGGATAAATGGTAGGAATATGTGATTTATATGATATATATGATAAAATTAGAAACAATCTATCAATATCTAAGTAGATATGCGATAGGATCCAAAGAGACCATCAATATTTAGGTCTCTTTGGATAAATACAAATAATTATAGAAATATGTGGTTTATATTTTTTTTGTGTAATTCTCCACTTATAAATAGGATTGAGTTCCATGTAATCAATTATTGAGAAATAATACATCAATGTAGCCCATAGGGCGTTAGTTCCATGGATGTAGGTAATTTGCCGAACCACGTAATCCCTTGTTTTATTCTGCACTTCTTTTGTTTATCTCCAATCTCTTTTAATCATAAACTTGTTCATTGTATCAGAGCGGGACGATCCATCCATGTTTTATTGAGCCAAGAAAATGAAGTTTTCAGGATGTACAAAACCTTATTGACTTGACTAAAGAAATGCATACCTAAGTATAGACGGTCGAGTTGTAGTAATACTCAATTAAGTGCGAGATCGAATCCTCAAGGAACTAATTAGAGTACTTAAAAAAAAGATCAATATAGACAAAGATACGAAAAATCTTAAAGAATGAATGATTGTGTTGTGTAGAGTTATATACAAGAGATAATGTGAAGTTTTCCGGAATCATGCATGAGTGGTTAAATGCAATACTTTTGCATAAATGAACTCTCAGCTAACCTCTGTGTCAACAGTAGGTTAACCAAAATATGATGATTGATTTTAAATTAAAGCACGTAGTTCTGACGTTATGCCCATTATTTTAAATATCGAATATGCCAGGACTTCATCTATCAATAAGCAATTAGACAACATTAAAAAACATCCAATTGGGTTCGATATTAAATCATATAATTAAGCACTATATAGATGAAAATTGAAGGATAACATGAAGAACCTAAATTAAATACTTGTAGGAAGTCATAGACATTTCCTGCAGCAAGACTCCACTTGTCAATAGGTAATCAAATAACTATAAAAAGTATGTTAGCTTGCTAGATTCATTCAACCATTCATAAGTTAGATTAGACAAGTAAGCATACTAAAAATTGCACAAGTATATTATTCAAACCTCTCAACATAAATCCATCCCCATTCACTAAAGAGTGGGTGAGAAACAACTCAACCTTCATGGCCATTAGAAAAGTGAAAGAATCTCATCCCTCTAAGCATAGAGAATTCAAGATTATGGAAGGTAAAAATAAGAAGACGATTGAAATTGCAATAAGTAAAAGCAAGATTTATATCTTTACTAAAGTTCAAATGAAATACAACTCATCCTTTAAAGCTCAAAAGGAGAAAAAAAAAGGTGAATGTATTTTATCTTATTAAAAAAAGAAAGAATCTAAAGAAAAGTAGAAACTAGGGCTCTCTCAAACATTACAAGACTTAAAGGTAAAAATGGAGGAGAAAATGGAATCTAAAATGATGGATTTCTTCTAAACATAGGGGTTATTTATAGAGAAGGATGGACGGCTATGGATGACTAGGAGATCCAATGATTCAAAGCTTCTAGTGTGAAACCCTCTTTAAATTTTCGCCAAGGGCGTCCGGATGCTGGTGGAAGGTATTCGGACCCCAGTAACTTTCTCGTTTACATAGACTGCTAGACTTGCTTTTGTAAAGAGGCATCTAGATGGTGATAGTTGGCATTCGTATGCTGGTCTCCGTCAGTTGCCTTTTCTTTCAGCCTTCTGCCATTGAATCTTGAGGTGGTTGTGGCATCCAGATTGTGTACGCAAGCGTTAGGATGCCTCTGTCTAGCTGATTTTCCCTCTTTTCTTCATTTGATTTCTCCTCCTTAATTCCTTTTTCTCCCCTAAACATTGAAAAAACACCTTCTTTCCCTACAAATCAAATTAGTGCCAAAAATTACATAATACTAATTGTAACACTCCAAAAATCACCTTGGACGACATTACTATCTAAAATTATTTACATCATGAGAGTGACTAAATAAATTCCATCCAAAAGTAATATCGTTTATCATATATGATATCTACAATATTATCCCAAAAGAATAAGCCAAGCCATGACCACAATATAAAAAGACTATGCTAAACTATGACAATTACATCTCAGAAGAATCAAAATTAAACTTGCAGAAGAATAATAAATTGTTAGACTTCAAGTAGTCTCCAAAAGAAATTTCGTAATCTATTCATATGAAAGTATATCCCTAGGCATCCACCTCGGGATCCATGTGTCCATCCACTAGAGCTTCCCAGAGTACCTTCTAATCAATACCCGATTCTTCCTCTAGCAAATAATCTGAAAAATGTGTAATTTGTAGGAGTGAGCACTAAGTTTTGTAGCAACATTCTTTCCAAACTCAAACAAGGTTCAGAAAAATATGTAAAATCGGTTGGTCTCATTTCATAAATATCATATATCAATTTTGAAAAAAAAAAATAGGGACATTTCAATAGATCTCAAGTTTATACAATAGCAATAATTAAATGGAAACAATAAAATACATTTCTCAACAATAAATTATTTCCAAAATGGTTAGGAAGGGCGCCCGCTGTTGCATTGTCCCATACCAATGCACCAGTCATGAAGAAATTCAAACCATAATCTCATGTATATTTGTTCATTCCGGTTGCATGTACGTTGATTGCTTCTCAGGAATCTACCCAACGATCATACCTAGTCCACCCAACACAATCACAAGCACTTTGGAAAAGGGTGTATACCTTCTCACACGACATTGAAGAATCCTTCCCAAGAAAAGCATATCATCCCTAGTTCGAACTTAAGTGAACAATAGTGACTGCGTTCACAAATAACAACTCACTACAAGGGTAGGAAACCATCTCAACCCCACTGGGATAGACTAACCTCTACACTCTACGGAATCTCTTAGAGGAAATTCAAGTCTGTCACTACAATCATACAAATGAGGAAACTAAAATATTCTCAATTAAACAACCATTCCAATTATTACCAAAATTCCCAATTTTTTCCATTTAGTTGTACAAAGACCAATATAAGAAAATGTACAAAAGACCATCATCAATACCATTTTGTTGTTCAATATGAAACACTATAGTTTGGAAATCAAGAATAAAGGAGAAATCAAGAGAAAAATTCACTTCTCTTGAAATCTAGGGTTTTGAAGCAAGAAAAGTGATTTAAAGGTGATTTCACCATAGCTTTGTTGAAAACATGTTCATCTTTGCAAAAATATCAAGAATCAAGGAGTTCATACCCTACATATAACTTTTAGAGTCAAAAGATACTCATATAAATAAACCCTAGCCTCAATGTAAAAGATAGGAAGAAACCCCTGCCTTAATCCAAAGCTCAAAGCAAAGACCCAAGTTTTAAGGACCTTTTTCCTTTCTTTTCTTTTTCCCTTAATCTCCTCCTAGGGTTCCAAAATATTTGGGTAAGAGTGGAGTTAAGATATAGAAGAATATGGGTGGAGAATGGTGTTCTTGAGAAATTGAGGTTTTGATCTCTATAAGGTATAAATCTCTCTTGATCATTGTGTTTCTTTCTCTCCCTTTCTTCCTCTCTAAGACTATCTAGGGTTCTAAGAGGTTTGTGGTGAGAGTGAAATGGAATAATGAGACAAATGGGGCTTAAAGTGGTGTTTTAAAACACAAAAATCTCGAATTTTTACTATTTCGGTAAGCTTCAGACAAAGCGTACCGGTATGGCTTAGCTACTAGAGTTCGGCATACTCGTACGGTTTAACTGACAATTTTTTTCTGCAACTCCCAGTTTTGACCCATATAGAGGTTGAATTAGAAAATTTTCATGAAATACACTTTTGTATCCCTAGATGTCTACTATCTACTATCCAAATGTAAGATCAAATATACATCAGAATAAAAAGTTAAGGCTACAATACTAGACAGTGTCCAAGATCTCTTTTTATCCAAATTCTCGTTAAAGTGTGCTTTCACTCTAGAATACTTCCTAGTTTCTAATACACCCCATATTATCTCTCCCAATGTTTTTAGACCTTCCGGATTCAATAGAGACCTTTGTTTGACCTAAAAATATTTAGAAACTTATCTAATAACCCTTCCCAAGTTTAAAAGCCTTCGACAACAAAACTTCATAATGAATTTGCTTCCCTAGTATTTTTTCCTACTGTTACAATCTATATGGTTTATTCTTACTTCATTACATATGTAGGAGTTACTAAACAAGTACATTACTATATTAATATAAACAGGTAGGGGTTTGCAATCCACCCCTCTTAAAGAAAGTTTCATCCTCGAAACTTACCTTAAGTAGTAAACTAGTGAGGGTACTTCTCTCGTATCTCCAGCTCTGGCTCTCAGGTAGTTTCCTCCACGCCATGATGTTACCACAAAATTTTAACCAGTTGGATGACTTTATTACAAAGCACCTTCTCCTTGGTATCAAGAATCTTCACTAGTTGTTCTTCATATGTTGCTCCATCTTGAACTTCAATAACTTCCAAATCCACGACATGTGTTGTGTCCGATTGACACTTTCTCAACAATGACACATGAAAGAAGTCATGCACCCTCTGACAACTGAGCTGGTAACCAAAGTTAATATGTCACTTTACCCACCGCTTTGATCACTTCAAATGGTCTGAAGTACCTTGGAGCTAATTTTTCCTTCTTGCCAAATCTAAGCACTCCCTTCTTGGGTGACACCTTGAGGAACACATAGTCCCCCGCTTAGAATTCTAATGGTCTTCGTCTTCTATCTGCATAGCTTTTCTGTCAACTTTGTGCCGTGTGTAGTCTCTCCCGAATGAGTTAAATTTTCTCTGTGGTCTCTCAAACAATTTCTGGCCCAAACAAGCTACTATCTCCAGCTTCCAACCAACAAGTTGGCGACCTACAAGGTTTTCCATAAAATGCCTTATACGATGCCATGCTAATGCTAGCTTGAAAACTGTTGTTGTAAGAGAATTTTACCAAAGACAAATGATCATTCCAACTTTCCTTGAAGTCCAACACGCAAGCTCGTAACATATCCTTCAAAATCTATATCACCCTCTTGGATTGACCATCGGTTTGGGGATGAAAAGTGGTGCTGAAGTGCAACTCTGTCCCCATAGCTCTTTGAAGACTTTTTCAAAACTGCGCCACTAAATGAGAATCATGATCCAATACGATAAAGAGTGGAACTCCATGCAACTTGAAAATCTTGTGAATGTAAAGCTTGCTCAAGGTTTCTAAAGTGTTTGCGGCCTTTATACTCAAGAAGTGAGCAGACTTGGTGAGTTTATCAACGATGACCCATATAGCATTATGTCCTCGTGAATTCTGTGAAAAGCCCGACATGAAATTCATGATGATGTGATCCCACTTCCACTCTAGAATAGACAAGGATTGTAGTAATCCTCTGAGTTTTTTATGCTTGATGTTCACCTGCTGGCACACCGCACACTTTCAAATGTACTTAGCCACATCTTGCTTCATTCCTCTCCACCAATACTGATGGTTCATATTCCTATACATCTTGGTACTACCCGAATGTATGGAGAACTTTGAACGATGGCACTCACCCAACACTTCTTCCTTCACTTGGTCGTTCTCGAGTATAAATAGTCTTCCCCGAAACCATAACTCATCATCCTGTATCAACCAATTCTCAACACTCTCATTCCTCTCCAACCTCCCCCAGATAGCTTTTAACTCGGTGTCTAACCGTTGCAACTTTACGATCCTTTGTCGAAGCATCGGTTGGTCAACAAGATTAAATAGACATGATCGATCCTCCTATCTATCCACCCGTAGATTGGATTCCTTCGAGGCATCCATCATCTTCCACCTATTCACTGTAAGAAAATTAATTTCAGCCCGAGACTTCCTACTCAGTGCATCAATTACTGCGTTCGCCTTCCTCGGATGATAGTTGAGTGTGAAATCGTAGTCTTCTAGATATTCAATCTACCTTCTTTTTTGAAGATGTAAGTCTTTCTGGGTGAATATGTACTTGAGGCTCTTATGAACCGAATACACTTGAAATTTCTCTCCATACAAGTAATACCTCCATAACTTAAGAGCAAAGACCACTGCGGCCAGCTCCAAGTCGTGAGTGGGATAATTATGCTCATGAGTGTTGAGTTGCCTCGAGTTATAAGTAACTACCTTACCTCCTTACATTAGAACACATCCCAAGCCTCGTAGTGAAGCATTAATGTACACATCATATCCTTCCCCACTACTCGGAATAATGAGGACAGGGGTTGTTGTTAGTCTTTCCTTCGAGGTGCGAAAAGCTCGTTCACACTCTTGAGTCCACAAGAATTTTTCTCTCTTCTTTGTAAGACGTGTCATCAGCATTGCTACCTTGGAGAATCCCTCAACAAACCTCCGATAGTAACCTGCTAAGCCCAGAAAACTACGCACTTTGGTCACATTCTTCGGTGGTTCCCACTTCATTACTGCTTCAACCTTTGCAGGGTCAACAGTTACACCCTATTCTAACACAACATGGCCAAGGAATTTCACCTCCTTCATCCATAACTCGCATTTGCTCATCTTAGCCTAGAACTTATGCTCTCTCAATGTCTGAAGCCCAATCGTGAGATGGCATTCATGTTCCTCCCGTGTCCGTGAATAGATTAGTATGTCATCAATGAATACAATGACAAACTGATCTAGATACGGCCGGAATACCCTGTGCATCAAATTCATGAAGGCTGCTGGTACATTAGTCAATCTAAACGACATCACCATATACTCGAAATGACCATACCAGGTATAGAAAGTTGTCTTAAGAATGTCCTCCTCCTTGATCCGTAATTGATGATACCCTATGCGAAGATCAATCCTGGAGTAATACTTAGAACCCCTCAGCTGATCAAATAAGTCATATATTCATAGCAATGGGTATTAATTCATTACTATCACGCGATTCGGTAGTCTGTGCATAATCGAAGAGTTTCATCATGCTTTTTCACAAAGAGGACCGAGGTTCCCCAATTTGAAGTACTCAAACAGATAAAACCAATGGTCAAGAGATGGTCTAACTGCTTCCTTAGCTCCTTTAACTCCAAATGTGTCATCCGATAAGGAGCAATGAATATGGGTTTGGTTCCCAGATAGAGATCAATCTTGAACTCAATCTCTCTTTATGGGGGTAACGCTGGTAATTCATTAGGGAAGACATTTAGAAAATTCGATACTATCCACACCACTTTCGTAGGAAATTTATCCCAATCATCTTCCATCAAGCTAGCTAAGAAACTCAAATGGCTCTTCGCCATAGCTTTCAAGAATATACTACCCGTAGTAGGAAATCGATGGGAAGAATTTCGATCATTATTGAAACTGAAAACTACGCCTCTTGGTAATTAAAAAGAAATTTATTTATAAAAATAATCCACTAACGCACGAAAAGTTGGTAACAAATTCATCCTAAATATTACGTCATACCCCTTCATGTCTAATGCAATCAAATCTATAATTAATTCTTGTTCACCAATTCGAAGCACACAATCTCTACACACTCGTGTAGTATCCAACCGTTCTCCCGTAGGCAAATCAATACTTAAGGTATGTTCTAACTTTTCAATTTTTAATCCCAAATTAAGAGCATATGTAGTGCGTATGAAGGAATCAGTTGCACCGGGGTCAAATAAAATTCGGGACTAAGAATTATAAAGAAGAACGATACCTTCCACAACTGCATTGGAAACGTCTTCCTACGGTTGGGTCAAAGTAAATACCCTTCCCTGAATGGTGCCGCTTGGGGCTAAAGCTCCTAACGACCTCTGCTGCTGTAGTGGCTTGTTTATAGCCACGTGTCCTATCGCTTGGTTAGCCTTTGGTGGAAGCGATGGACAATTATTTTTGAAGTGCCCTACCCTTCCACATGTGAAGCATTGATGGGGGTCAGTGTCTGTTCTCCTTGGTATGGCTCTCACTCCTCGAGCTATCTGAGGTCTCGGTCCCACTGCTTGATCGGGCCGATGGTAAAGTGCTGCTCTCTGTACTCCACTGCTGTTAGCATCGGTCTCAATCGAACCTCCCCTCATATAGTTTGTCGCCACTGATTATCTTCTACATCTCTCTCCATTAGTGTAGCTCTATCCACAAGATCCCCATAGTCCTGAATCTTGAGAGCCACTAGTTTCTCCCTGATGGTCGGCCTCAAGCCCTGCTCAAATTGTTTGGCCCTCTTGGCCTCGGTGGATATAAACTATGTGACATAGCGAGATAACTCTTCAAACTTCCTCTCATATTCGGCTACCGTCATGCCTCCCTGTCGGAGAGCGAGAAAATTAGTGCTCATCTTATTCCTGACTGATTCAAGAAAGTATTTGTCATGAAAGATTTGGTCAAACTCCTCCCATGTGAGAGCATCTGTGTTCCTCCTTCTTTTCACTGAGTCCCACTAATGGTCGACCTCCGCCTATAAAAGATAAGTAGCCAAGACGACCCAATGATCCTCGGCTATCCCCATGTCGTCTCATGTCTTCTTCACCCAGCGGATCCATTTATCCGCATCCAAGGGGTTAGAGCTCCCTTGGAAGGTAGGCGGGTGTTGCCTCAAAAATTCTCGAAGAACTACCATCCTTCGGTTACTGTCCCCGCTGCCCGGCACTTGAGCGAAAGGATGAGCTCCCTTGTTGTGGTGGTTGTTCCCATTCTAGTGTTGTACCAAAGTGGTTAGCTCCCTCAAGCATTGATATATGTCATTAATGGCATCGGGAGGTGGTGGCAGTGGTAGGTTTTCTTAACCCCCACGACCAAGCCAACGTCCACGTCCTCATCTTCGTCCTTGTTCACCGTTCATCTTATAGATCAATTCACAATTTAGTTCTTTGATGTACAAGACATGGTTAGGTTGTCTAAATCTTTGAATAAGACTTGTATAAAAATTAAATCAACTATTTCATGCAACCAAATCCTACATCTCTAGTGGTAATCCGTAACTTACAACTCCCGTGTAAGACTTAAAGCCTAGGCTCTTATACTAAACCTGTAACGCCCCAAAAACTACCTTGGATGACATTACTATCGAAAATCATTTACATCATGAAAGCGACTAAGTAAATTCCATCAAAAAGAAATATTGTTCATCATATATCATATCTACAACATTATCCTAAAAGAATAAGCCATGGCCACAATAACAAAAGACTATGCCAAACTATGAAAATTACATCCTAGAAGAATCAAAATTAAACTTGCAGCGGAATAATAAAATGTTAGAATTCACCTATTCTCCAAAAGAAATTTCCTAATCTATTGCATAGAAAAGTATATCCCAAGGCATCCACCTCGGGATCCACGTGTCCGTCTACTGGAGCTTCTCAGGGTACCTTCTCATCAACGTCTGGTTCTTCATCTAGCACATAATCTGAAAAATGTGTAATTTATAGGGGTGAGCACTAAGCTTTGTAGCAACATTCTTCCCAAACTCAAACAAGGTTTAGAAAAAATATATAAAATCGGTCGGTCTCATTTCACAAATATCATATACCAATTCTGAAAGAAAACAGTGACATTTCAATAGATCTCAAGTTTACACAATAGCAATAATTAAATAGAAACAATAAAATACATTTCTCAACAATAAACTATTTTCAAAATGGTTAGGAATGGCGCCTGTCGTTGCATTGTCCCATACTAATGCACCGGTCATGAAGAAATCCAAACCATATTCTAATGTATATTGGTGCATCCTCGTTGTCATGTATGTTGATTCCTTCTCAGGAATCTACCAAGTGATTATACCTAGTCCACCCATCACAATAACAAGCACTTTGAAAAAGGGCGTCTACCGTCTCACACAGCATTGACGAATCCTTCGCAGGAAAGGTATACTGTCCCTAGTTCGAACTTAAGTGAACAACAGTGACTACGTTCACAAACAACAATCCACTACAAGTGTAGAAAACCATCTCACCCCCACTGGGATAGACTAACCTCCACACACTACGGAATCTCTTGAAAGCAATTCAAGTCCATCACTACAACCATACAAATGAGAAAACCAAAATATTCTCAATTAAACAACCATTCCAAATTATTAACAAAATCCCTAATTTTTCCCATTTAGTTGTACAAATACCAATATAAGAAAATGTACAAGATACCATCAACAATACCATTTTGTTGTTCAATATGAAACACTAAAGTTTGAAAATCAAGAATAAATGAGAAATCAAGAAAAAAACCCACTTCTCTTGAAATCTAGGGTTTTGTAGCAAGAAAAGTGATTTAAAGGTGATTCCATCATAGCTTTATTGAAAACATGTTCATCTTTGCAAAAATATCAAGAATCAAGGAGTTCATAGTCTACATGTAACATTTAGAATCAAAAGATACTCATATAAATAAACCCTAGCCTCAATGTAAGAGATAGGAAGAAAACTCTACTTTAATCCAAAGCTCAAAGCAAAGACCCAAGCTTTATGGACTTCTTTCCTCTCTTTTCTTTTCCCCTTAATCTCCTCCTAGGGTTATAAAATATTTGGGTGAGAGTGGAGTGAATATATAGAAGAATATGGGTGGAGAATGGTGTTCTTGAGAAATTGAGTTTTTGATTTCTATAAGGTGTAAATCTCTCTTGATCTTTGTGTTTCTTTCTCTCTCTTTCTTCCTCTCTAAGGCTATCTAAGGTTCTAAGAGGTTTGTGGTGAGAATGAAACGAAAAAATGGGAAAAAATAGGGCTTGAAGTGGTGTTTCAAAACACAAAAATCCCGATTTTTTACTGTTTCGGCAAGCTTCAGACAAAGCGTACCAGTACGGTTTAGCTACTGGAGTTCGGCGTACCAGTATGGTTTGACTGACAAATTTTTTTTGCAATTTCCAATGCAGTTTCAGCCCATTTAGAGGTCGCATTGTAAAATTTTCATGAAATACACTTTTGTATCCCTATATGTCTACTATCTATTGTCCAAATTTTAGATCCAATGGACATCAGAATAAAAAAGTTATGGCCAAAATACCAAGAAGTGTCCAAGATCCCTTTTTACCCAAATTCTCGCTAAAGTGTGCTTTCACTTCGGAATACTTTCAAGCTTCTAATATACCCCATATTACCTCTATCAATGTTTTTCGACCTTCCGAATTCAATAGAGACCTTATTTTAACCTAAAAATATTTAGAAACTTATCTAGTAACCCTTTCCAAGTTTAGACGCCTTCAACAACTAAACTTCACAATCAATTTGCTTCCATAGTATTTATTCATATTGTTACAATCTATATGGTTTATTCTTACTTCATTACATATTTAAGAATTACTAAATAAGTACATTAATAAATTAATATAAATAGGTGGGGGTTTACAGTAATTAAATCATATATTTTACAACTAAGTGTGAAATGGATTTTATTAACCTCTTTAATGTGTATAAAAATGTTATTTTTAAAGGTTAATCACACCACCCAACCACGTTATTTGCCTTCCCTAGTAATAAAATATTCAACCACTTTCAAAGGTTTCATGATTGAATTTAGCCTATGCAACAAGCTATTAAACCCTTAAGTTACTCCTAATGGCCGAGTGATGTCTCATGAAAGTTTCCAATGAAAATACCTTCAAATTTCAAAGATTATGACAAGTAATTATGTGCTAGTTAACAATGCAGTTAGAATAATAACCAATCACATCCCATGAGTAATTCCCCTTAAAGCTTATAGGTAGAATCACATGCTAAGCCTCGATATTCGTACAAAATTTTTTATTCAAAACATGTGTGTGTGTGTGTGTGTGTCATGACTTTCTTGAGAATTTAACAAATAACATTTGTCTCTTCATAGCTTCCCATGGTTAGATTTAATATCAACCCACACTTGAAAAGCACTCAAAAAGAATCACTCAAGTTATAATGACTTGGCACTCATAGATTATGAAGAGAATTATGTATTTCAAAGCAAAGTATTTCGCATGTAATATTAGTTAAAAGATAGTTCTGAAAGAGAATTTTTGAATTTTCCATATTCTCTTGATAGGAAATCAACACAAGATATACGCAATTTCATTGTCATACCCCTGAAATAATAAGGTAGAATTATATACCTACAACAATCCCGAAATCAAATAGGACTTTCTTAGGGTTGTAATGTGGATTGGGTGATAGGTTAAAGAAATGAAGGGTTAAAGGATTTCAAAAAAGGTTATCCCAAATCATTATGTATAAGCACATTCCTTCTCTCTTTTGGATTATAAAACCATCCGCCTCCCTTTTCTAGGGTTTGTAGCTTTGCTTTGAGCTTTATTTCTTTCACCTCTTTTTCAATTGTCCTCTTTCTTTTTCTTCTCCACAGCCTTCACTTGTATTTTCCTTTTCTTCTTTGATGTTGCTTCCTCTTTTCCAAAAATTTTCACCAATGCATATCCTTTGATATTTTGAATCTGGCTTGGTCAAAAATATGACTTAAGAAAGGAATTTTTCTTTAAATGGTTCAATAATGGTTTACTATGGATATCCTTTAGAAAGACATGGTTGCAACTCAAGTTTGTACACAATATGACCTAAGATCATTTTTCAGGAAGGTGCATATATACAATTCTTTAAAGAAGATTTTCAAGAGGTATGACAACTAATTACTTAACATGTTTTAATCAAAATAAAAGTAATGAGACTATAAAAGAAATACAACTAAATAATATTCTTACTTGAGTCAATTTAAAGATTCCCTCCAAGGAGAATAAGCTCAAAAATTTCACCAAGGCGACTTTTTCATCTCCACTATACATGCAAGCCTTCAAAGAAGAAGGTTTTTTCCAAAATTCTCAACTAGCATGAATGTCGTGAACATGAGTTATGAGTTCCAAAAAAAAATATCGATATGACACTCAAACTTAACATATAATCCGGTAGAAAACGAAAGTGATTCAAACTCCTAGGTAGATTGGTCATCAAAATAATTGCATGTTACTTCACACCTAACAATTTCTATAATATAAAACTGTAACACACTACCCTTCACATGGCATAATATTGTCCGCTTTGGACCCACTGACCCTCATGGTTTTATTCGTCCCAATACCCCTAGGAAAAGGCCATATACCATGTAAGGTGAGGGACTTACTCATAAGCCCAGCAACTTTTTCCTCTTTAACCGATGTGGGATACTAGAAACTCAAAATCCACCCCCTCAGGGTTGCACGTCCCCGTGCAGCAGCTCGTCAGCTACCTACCCGCCACTACACACTAGCACAGTAGGGCCCCACACTCAATCCAAGCGAGAGTCGACTCTGATACCAACTTGTAACACCTACTCTCCACATGACATAATATCGTCCGCTTTGGGTCCACTGGCCCTCATAGTTTTGTTCCTTCCAGTACCCTCAGGAAAAGGTCATATACCTTGTAAGGTAAGGGACTTACTTATAAGCGCAATAAATTTTCACTCCCTAACTGATGTGGGAAACCAGGATCTCACAAAAATAGAACAAATTTCAATAAGCTCATCTGATAGTCTCAAATAGATTCAGCCAATGGTCACCAACATCTTTCTTAAAACCATTCACAGTGCACTGTACCTTCAGACACGAATTAGCCCTAGTTTATCCTAAACCAAAATTTGGGTGAAATATTTAATATGCACATGACTTAAAAGAACTTCTAATAGAACCATTAAGTAAAAAAAAACATCCCAATTCAAGTGACAATCAAATTAACTTGAGTACAATCTAAATACAGCGAAACTTAAGCTAAGCAAAAAGTAAATTGTTTAAAAACTAAAATTTTTAAAAGTAAAGTCTTCCCAAAAGTGCCCCCATTGATGATTAGTCTCTATGCCGATGATGACGGTCCACCAAATCTCCTCCCAAGGTGGCTAAGGATCTCCTTCTGAGTTGCTTCGAATTGACCAATCGTTTCCTCCAAACTCAACATTATCTCCCTATCAGTCTTTTCATCCACTGGTGGCTGCTTTTGTCAGTCAAATTCTTGTTCCTCAAACTTATTAACTCCTCCTCCATTAGCTAGCTAGGCTTCTTGTTGTCCTCCTTGTACTTCATGGCTTTCTGTCTGTAACGCCCCAAAAACCACCCTAGACGACATTACATTCTAAAATCATTTACATAATGAAAGTACTAAAATAATCCATCAATAAATAAGACTTTGTAAGTCATCCATAGGATTTACAACATTTTTCCAAAAGAATAGGCCCATATTGGCCTTTACATTTCAAAAATTAACTAATGTAGCGCAGCAGAATATAATAAAAGTAAACTAGACTTTACATTGTTTCAAAAGAATATCCTAGTCTAGTACAAAAGAATGTGTCGCTCTAAGCGTTCACCTCGGGATCCACTTTCCCATCTAGCGGAGTCTTACAGTGTACAGGCTCCTCGACTCCCAGCTCATTCTTAAGAGTATAATCTGAAAATTATTTAACTTTAGGGGGTGAGCACGAAGCTCGGTAGCAAAATCTTCCTAAACTCAGACAAGGTTTAGAAATATGTAAAATAGGTCGGTCTCATTTCGCAAATAGCATATATAATCTTTTGAAGTAAAACATGGGCATTTCATAATAGATCTAAAGTTTGAATAGCAACAGTAATTTAAATGAATAGTAAAAACCAAGTTTGAAATAAACTGCCATTTTCCCAAAATATAACCGTTTTCCCACAAGACCTTATGGAATCTCATACTTCCACAAGTTCTTGTAGGAAACCATTTTCCACAACAATCCAACACTCCATGACTCGAACATTCAACAACCATATGCATATGTATCTCAAACATGATACGAGGCAAGCCCTATGAATCAACACATTGAGTAATATCTAGCCCACACACACCCACACAATTCTTATCAAAGATATCCATCATTTAGGAAGGGCGTATGTCATACCAATGGCACTGACGTATCCAACCTAGGCATTAGTATACTAACCCTTTTCCACAGTACCCCGTGAGCGATAGTAGTTTAGTCTTACCAAAGCACTAACCCCACTACGAGTGGTAGAAAAAATGTCAACCCACACGGAGCAAGCAACACATCTACTCACTCTACGATATCACGTCAAAGGCCACCCATGGTCATCCCACACTCATAAGAGATACAATACCAAACTCATTTCCTCTATTTACAAGCATATCTCAAAAATCCCAACTTTGACATGTGACATTTTTAATACCCACTTAAGAAAATTGCAAGAGATCAACCACAATATTATTTTATCACTCAACACAAATTTCTAAGGTTCCAACATCAACAATAAAAGAAAATTTTAAGAGGGAACTCCTTTACCCTTAAAATCTAGGTTTTTGCATCAAGAAAAATGAGTATCAACCCTAACTTCATGCAATACATGATAATAATTGTGAGGAAACCAAGAAATGAAGAACCCATAGCAAATACATACTAATGAGAGTCAAAACATGTATGTATATTAGTCCTAGCCTCAATGAAATAGAATAGGAAGAAATTTCCTACCTTGTGTTCTTCAAGAACTAGGGCTTTGATCTTGAATCAACGCCTAAATCTCTTATTTTTTCCCTTTGATCATGTGTTTCTCTCTTTCTCTCTAAGTGTTTCTTGGAATAGAAGTGGTGTAATGGAGGCTAGGGAGACGTCCTAATGTATTTATAGTGGAGAAAGGACTAGTTGTTCGCGACTTAAAATTTTCAGATTTTTACAGCGACTACCGATAGTTACTACCGGTAGATCGGGTACATTGGACACTCGACTACCTATTGACTACCGGTAGATTAGGTATACTTGACATTCAACTACCGATAGGTCGGGTAAACTAGGCACTCGACTACCTGTTGACTACCGTTAGCTCGGGTACACTGGATATTCGACTACTGATAGGTACTACCGGTAGTTCGGGTAAACTAGGCACTCGACTACCTGTTGACTACCGGTAGCTCGGGTACACTGGACATTCGACTATCGGTAGGTACTACCAGTAGTTACTACCCAAATTTGCCTACTTCACTCATTTTTTCATTTTCAAACCATTCCTAATCCTTCCAAAACCATCTCATACATGTTTAACAAGGTTTTTCACATAAATCATGATACCTACACGTTCTATTTAACATGTTTTTAATTCTTTACAATTCAAAACTAAATCTTAGCTAACTATTTACTATTTCAACCTTAACACTTACATTTTCATTTGAAAATCAATTAACCAACTATCATATGACTATATGAATATAAACATGTGGGGGTTTACACTGTCAGAGAAGTGGCATCCAAGTGTGCCATCTCCTCCGTAGGATTCCAAGTGAGATTCATTATGATTCCCTTGCTTTTACTAAAATTAGTGAACAAAATACCAAATGGAAGCGAGGGTTTCTTGTTCTGAATTATCAAACCATTTGTTCAATGATTAAATTTGGTAGATCAATGCAATGAACCATACCAAAAAATAAAAACAACCTGGCCCTTTCAATGTAAATTTGATTCTTCTAGGATTGAGGCATGAGATTAGAAAAATAAATTAAATTGAAAATTCTATATTTGAGCCGTTAAATCTCCTTGCTTGATGCATCTTTCAAGTCTCCCCCATACAAAGGTTGGGTTGTTGATCAACTCTCTCCCAAAACAAATCAAGGGGGGATCGATGGGGTATTCGGCATTTGGCTCTCTCCTTACATGTTTAATTTGATCGATAATGATACCCACACATAAGTAAATAGTCAAAAAGAATCCTACCAGCTATTTGTTGGTGAACAGCTATACAATATAAAGATCAAAATTAAATGGAATTTGATAAACCTTAGACACCATAATTGAGTTTGTTACTGAGAATGATGTCAGAAGTTGAGTGATTGTAGCGTTTAATGACCTGACTCTGACGCTAATTTGATTCCTCCCCCTTAAAAGATATAATTCACAACATAATTTTGTTCTCAAATATCACAATTAACTTTGTAATAAAATTATATGAGTAGAAACAAACAAAAAAAAGGATAGCAGGAAAGCGACAAAATGTCAGCAATTCCCAATGAGACTACTTGGCTAACAAGGCAAGTTACAAAAGAATGTCGGTAATTACGTGACTATAGCATGGAAAGATTTGACTCTAAACCTTATTTGATTGTTCTCAATTAAAAGATCTAACTCGAAAATTAATTTGATTGTTCTTGGGTACCACAATTAACTTCAGAACAGTATTACTGGGACAGAAGCAAGCCTAAAGCATATGACGGCTACCTTCCACTAAATAGATGATGGTGTGAGTGATAGAATGTGGGCAATTCCAAATGGACACTTGGCTAATAGGGTGAGTTATTAAAAGAATGTTCGCAGCGACTAGAGATCGGAAAGATCTGACTATAAAACTTAATGTTCTAAGTGGAAATATCTAATAAGAAACCTAATTTGATTGTCCTTTGATATCCAATTATATTTTAGTAACAATTGACAAGATGAGTGATAAAATATCGATAAATCCGATAGGAACCCTAGGAACATACCCTATCTTAAGAAAATGACTACTACCTATAACCTTTAATCAAGTAAATTGTCGGATCATCGTCATTATTGTTGGCCAATAGTGATATCTATTAAATCAGATTACAAAGAACTGTAATGTTTGATCCATACGATAAAGTAATCTTGTTGCCGAGTACCGACTACCAAGAAAAGAACAAATTTGTAACAGGCCACTCTTGCGCCAGCTTTCCTCGATTAATGTGCTAAGGATACGTAAATGTCATAATGATCAGCATGAAAATGAGATTTGTTTTTTATCAAGCTTGAAAATGAGATTCAAATTCAAAATATTGTTCTCTAGTATGATTGTAAAAACACTTTATGTTTTGAAAATTTAAGGTGTTAGAAAAATAGTTATCCATCTATTTTTTCTTTTTCAAAAGCTACATGCATGTTTGTAAAAGAAAACATACTACAGATTTTCTAGTGCACCTGCCTAAGTCCCCACTATCCAGTCAACAACCCTGCTATCTGTTGGAATAAAAGATTGCTTCGAAGTCATGTTAGCATGTACCCGATTCTCTAAAGTATCGTTAGGTTGGTTGAACATAGAAAACTGGCTGCAACCTAATAGCAGTAGTTTAGAGCTTTAATCAAGAGTGAACACTGATTAAATCAGGAGTTTCTTATTTTTTTTTTCTATTTTTGAATGGCAATCATTTTTTCCCGTTATTTACCCAAAAAAAAAAAAAAAATCCCATTGTTCTTTCTGCTTTAGATTTAGTGTTTTTTTTTTTTTTTCTGAACAGTCCGCTTTAGATTTACTGACATACAGATATTAGTTAGAACCCTAATATCATTTCACATTTGATGTGTCTTCAAGTCCACTCAAGCCTCAATAACTCTATGTTGGTTATGCCTCTTCTCTGCTTTTCTCTTTCCACTTTGCGGGAATAAGGGTATGTTGAAAATCTCATAAGAATGAAAGCTTCCATTATGATTTTTGCATATATTAAATTAAAAATGAAACATCCTTGCAAATTGAAAATGAGTAAATAACCATTTCGTTATTTGATTTTTGGCTGGTAAATTATTATTTTGTGCACACACGGTCCATTTAGAGTGAAAATTTAACAGAGTAAAACAATAGTTTGCGGGTATCTGTAAGCATCTTAAGCTTTTTTTATTACGAACAATGAGTACACTATGTAAGATTCTCTCCATGATGTGAAATGATTTTTTTCCGAATAAAGAACTTTCCTACTGCTTTTAAAACAAATTATCTGCTTCCACTTGCGTACACTAATGACTACGGAAAATTTTGCACAACTCATTACTCTACGGACTCTACTTTTTCGGTGAGGTAATCTTGATAATGTTGATTTAAAAAAAAAGGTGCTCAAGGTAGGGGTTACCGACAACACTAGGCAAATAATTGCATGACTGCAAGCATTTAAACAGTGTGGCTTTTGAGGCATGTGCTGTGGTCTCTTCTCCACCAACCAAATGAACAGAAGACCCAAACTTGTTCTTATTATTCAGTGTTTTCTTCCTCTTTTGGATCTGTCAACGGTCCAAATTAAGTCGGTTGTTGGTGTCCTTGAGAATATTTTCACTTGGTTGTATACTGGCAGGTTTGATGGAAGCAACAACTGCTAGTCTGCTACCCAACAATTCTTTTTTAGCCTTTTTGTTGACAGGGAAATTCTACCTAGTCAAGCAAAATACTTTTTTGATTGGACGAGAATTGGGGTCATTTTTTTGATGACCCATTAACCCTGTCCAGGTAAATAAAATTGGGGTAATTTCACTGTTTGTTTTTGTTGGTTACATGAACAAAGCATCACAATGGCCAAGATGTTTTTTACTTTTTCCTCTTTTGAAATTAATGTCTTCGTCTTGGACTACTATAGTTTCTTTAGGATTATTTAAAAATAGAAGAATGGATAACTAAAAGAATAGAAAATAAAAGAATAAATAAAACACTATGTCTGATTAGATAGATGGGAAAAAATAGAGGGATGAGTTTTCCTTCCAACCTACGACATTCTTTGCCCTTAAAATTAGGAGAGAGAAGGAAACGACGAAATTTTTTGCCCTTAAAATTAGAAGAAAAAGGAAACGAAATATAAGAATGTGTTTTTAAATATTGGTTATTTACTTTTTAGACTTCACCTAATTCATTCACATAAAACACCCTATACCAAACCTAATTTTTTGTTTACCACACCTTTTGGTAAAGTCCAAAAATGGAGGGGATGGGAAAAGCTCCCCCCAAAATGTAGTTCGGAGAAAACTGATGTGGGGCTCATGAAATTGTTGAGGATAAAGAGTTTTGAGAAAATGCTCTTTCTCATGTTCAGATTGGAGTGTTGTTTGTCATATATATAGAAAAAACATTACAAGATAGTAGTAATGGGCAAGTACAAGCTAGCTAAAGAGAGCGGGAATGAAGATAAGGTAATGATATCTATTATTTAATTAACATAAGAATTTGAGTTGGAATGAAGATCTCCAGCATCTTTAATAAGATCTTGAGCATCTTTAGTAGCTTTGTTAGATTAGAGATGTCTGTGGGTAAAAAATGATACAAACTAAGTTGTGAGTGTAAAGACATACAAACTGAGTGTTTAATCCCATATATATCGCTCAACAATAGTACAAAATACCTGAACATCCTTCTGGTCAAAGCAAGACATAAAAGTCATAGTAAGGGTAAAAATGGAAAAATAAATCCTGATAGACTAGACTATAACTCCAACACTCCCCCTCAAGTTAGACACAAAAATGTCAACAAAGCCAAACTTGAAAACGGAGTCCCAAAAACTGGATAGAGTAACAAATTTGGTGAAAATATCTTTAACTTGATCACTGGTCCTCATAAACGATGGAGTGATAATACCATAACTAACCTTCTCCTAAAGAAAGTGAGCATCGATCTATATATGTTTCATCCTCTCTTGTAGTGCAAAGTCAAAAGTGAGCTTAATTGGAGATCGATTATTACAATATAATATCGATGGGAAAGTGACTGAAAATTTTAACTCTCCAAGAATCGATTGTAGCCAGATAATCTCACATGTGTCAAATGTCAATGCTCAATATTATGCCTCTACTGATGAGCGGGCGACAACTGCCTGCTTCTTACAATTCCAATAGATAAAATGAGTCTCCCAAAAAGAACAGAAGCCCATAGTATATCGACTATTAGACACTCACCTATAATTTGAATTTGAATAATAGTCTAGAGGTCAATGACAAGACTTAAGGTACAAAAGGATATGATAAACTACATCAAGATGAGAATGATATGATAACTAACTAACTCGGCTGACAACAAATAAAATGGTTGGCCTAATGTTGTCTAGGTAAATAAGTCAACCTACCAACCTCTAATAAACCGTCGGATCTCTCAACTCCTCACCTTCAGCAGTAAGCTATATGTTTGGAATCATGGGTGATGATTTCAATTTGCACCCCAGTATTTCAGTTTTCGAGAGAATATCCAGGACAGAGTTTCTTTGAGAAAGAACAATACTCCTACTGCCACGAGCAACCTCAATCCCAAAAAAAGTATCGTAGAAATCTAAGGTCCTTCACATTGAAGGCTTTCCAAATGTCTGCCTAGACTTGTGCAGTCCCAAAAATATTATCTCCAATAAAAATAATATCATCAACATATACCAAAAACATCACACACTGCTCATAAGTGTTCCATTGAATGAAGCATGTATGACCAAAATGAAATCTAGTGAACCTTAAAATAACTTCAACACTAAAGCAAGAGAACTAAGCTCCTAGTGACTGTTTCAATCTATAAAGCGACTTTCGCAGTTGACACACCTTCCCAACATGCTGCCCCGCACCACGAAAGCATGTTGGTGGATGCATTTAAATAATCTCGTCCAAATCACTGTGCAGAAAAGTATTCTTCACATCCAACTGATGAAAAGTCCAAGAGTACTCTTCAGCCAGGAATATAATCAATCAAACAATAGTCAATTTTTTCACGGGGAAAGATAGTACCAAAATCATAATTTGGTACTTGAGTAAAGTCCTTCGCCACAAGCCTAACCTTATGACAATCAATAGTATCATATGCAAGAAACTTGAGCATATAAACCCGACGAAAGTCAACACGCTTACCCATGGCAGTAAAGGGACAAAATCTCACATATGATTATTTTGAAGAACGTTCATCTCTACATGACAAGAACCTCCTAGGGCTTCTGCATAGTCTTTAAAATAGAGAGAGGAACTAATATATCAGATAATGTCATACAATAAGCTCAAAATGTAGAAGACAAATCACCATAAGAAACAAAACTAAAGATCGGATATAAAGTACTCACATTCCAATCATAACGAACAACTAGACAACGATCACGCCGCAGAGAACGACACTCTAAATTATCATCCTCCACCAACAATATGTCATCAGGTAAAGTAATTAGTTCAGTACTTGCAATCTCATCTGTACTAACAATAGGTGCATTAATATGCTCAACGAACTAAGAAATACTACCTACATCACCAGAGTTAGAGGGGACACCATTAGAGGATGAGAGCAAGGGCGACGAACATAAACCTGTAAAAGAAGAAAGACTGATGACTATGTAATGACAAGGACAAATGGCTTTAGAGGAGGAGAGACTAGTGACTCTGTACTAATAGTGACAAATGACTCTAGCTCCTATGGTAAGGGAAAGGAATGTCCGACATAGGATTGAAAGAAAAATAAGGAACGTAATAAATAATTGTAATATCTATATTACGATACATATGGCGAGTGATATGATCATAACACCGATATCCCTTGGACTGATGACAATAGCCCACAAAGGCACAATAAATCGCTTAATCATCAAACTTATGACGAGTAGAAGACTTATCCTGAACAAAACATATACAACCAAAAACACAAGGGGCTGAGAAAAGTGTCTAATCAAGGAATAAAACTTGTAAGGGAGCCCTACGATAAAGAACATGACTCGTTGTACTATTGGACAGAAAGGTAGAAGTCAAAATAGCAAAATAACAATAAGATTTTGATACCCCCATACCTCAAAGCATACAACGTACCATCCTTATCAAACTCCTTATTTTCTTTCAATAACTCCATTTTGCTTAGGAGTATATAGGCAAGTGAGCTGTTGAAGGAAACCCTGAGAAGAAAGGTGAGAGACTAAGGCATCAGACATATATTCCTTGACATTATCTGAATGAAGAGTACGAACAATTACATCGAAGTGTGGCTTAATCATCTAAAAAAATTGAGTACTGGCAAAGAGTACATTAGACTTTCAATAGAAAAGATAGACTCAAGTAAAATGGATATGGTCATATATAAATGTTTCATACTATTGAGCACCTGACAGAGTAATAACAAGGGAGGGTCCCCAAATATCATAGTTTAATAGGTCAAATAGCCTGGGTGATTGGAGTATTTGAGGAATATAACTGGTCCTAACATGTTTCGAAGGGGAACATATAAAATAATCAAATATACCACCAACACAAGCATTGTTCAAAGCAAGAAACAACATATATCAATATTTAAAATTTGTATGCCCAAAATGTTCATGCCACAACTGAATAGTTTATAACAAAAAATCATAATGACAAGTAATAGGTAAAATACTAGCATGCAAGCTATGAACACATAAAGATAAAGCATGTACATGTGATGTACATGTAGGAATAGGTAAAACTGGAGATGGATTGCCTAGATAATATAATCCATCTCTCTTATGCCTCCTGATAATAATCCTCATATTAATCAAGTTCTGCAAATAACACAAATTAGATAAGAACACAATTGCATAGTAAAAATCTCTAACTAACTGATGTACAGATAATAGATTCATGGTTAGCTTTAGCGCATAAAAAATTGAACGTAATGTAAAGTTATCTGGGAGGTGGACTCTACCCTTACTAACAATAAGGGCATGTGTTCCATCTGCTAATTGAATTTGTGTATGTAACTGCTTGTCAAAAGTGGTGAAGTTATGGGCCTCACCTTTCATGTGACCATTGGCACCCGAGTCCAACATCCATAAGGGAGATGGACTAGCGCAAGCATAAAAGACATGAGGTATACTTGTATTAAACATTGCAATAGTAGTCAGTGCAGTTGGGATAGCATTCATATCACTTTGTAAAGGAAAAATAGTTGGAGTAGCAGTGATAGCATCTATATCACTCTGCCAAGGAGAAATAGTAAGAGTTGTTGGCGGTGGTACCTCAGTAATAGCAGAAGTACGACCATGAGGAGCCAGATTAAGCTCCGGACGGAGCTTCCAGCAAGTAGCCCTGAGATGTCCTGATTGGCCACAATAATTACACTGACTATAATCCCCATGTCTACGCTTATCTAGGGTGCCTTGACAGTGCTTGTCTGGACGTTGTCCGCCATTAACTGAGGGTCTTAAACAAGACATTGTAGTAGCTGGAAGGCCCATCTGGTCGGCCTGAGGAGTCAAGGTTGTAACTAAAAATAATGCAATACAGATGTAATGCTTATGCTGCTCAATCATCGCATACACCTCGTAAAAAGACAAAAGCCTCATCGACAAGATCTGATAACTAGGTCCATCAAACTCCTTACGAAGCCCCGTAAGGAACTTATGAATCGTATCCTCCTCCTCTCGAATAGGTAGGAATGTTGCTCCTTTGGGCTCTATCCTTGAAATAGCAATAAGATGATGTAGAATCTCATACTCAAGTCAACGTTGGGTCAAATAGTCATAATAATCCTGAATTGTCATATCTCCTGGCCGTGCATATGAGAGCTCTTCAGAAAGCTCATAAACATGAACTTCGCGCCTTAACTAGGAATACGTCTCTTATAATAAGCTATATAGCTTTGGAACAGAGTTATGAAACTTGTGAATCTTACAAAAAGATGGGGATATCGAACCAAATAACTATCCAAGAATAGCACAGTTCATAGAGAACCATGCAGAATATCTAGGGTCGTCAACAGCTAGCTTTGGGTGAGATCTTCTCAACTAAAAAATCATTCTTACGTGGCCTAAGAAAATTTGGAAAGAGTGTGACCACTCAGCAAAGTTAAGGTCATTCAACAATTTTGTCTTAACCTTCTGTTAGATTATACTCAACATTTATTGCAATGCAGCTATGCTCATAGGTATTGTATACTGGTAAAACATAAAAGTTGGAGAACTAGGCAGTACATTCTAGGTGGAAGTTCTAACCGTAAGGGTCTCAACGATATAGGTCCTTAGTAGTAGTTATATCCACAATAATACATGGGCACTAAGATAAATAGAGAGACAAAATATGGGAGAAAAATATATCTCCATTTAAACAGTAGTGATATATAAAGAAGGTCCAAAAAACTCCCCAATAATCAGGTCATAGTGCCCAAAAATCTAGTAAATATATAAGTAGTCTACTACATCAAAAGCAGATCAACGGAGAAGAGGATCTGACACATCTTAAAAGTTTCTAGATGTTGCGATCTTAGGAAAATGAAGTTAGTGGCATGAAAAGATGGCAAAAATGTGACAAAGAGTGCAAATCCCAAAGATGGGGCAGTTAGGTTGGGCGAAAGGTAGCTAGGTTAAAAGCTTGATGGGTGGGCTTAGCTGCTAGTTGGGTTGGGATGTTGGTTGAGTTAGGGTTTGCTGAGTTTCTAGTTAGGTTAGGCTTGGTTACTAGTTATACCAGTTGGGTTGCTGGTTGGGTTAGGCTAGGTTGCTGGTTGGGATGTTGTTGGTTTTTGGTACTGGTTGGCCCTAGATGTTGGTTCAGTTGAGATTTGCTAGGCTGTTGGTTGGGTTGCTAGTTGGGTTGGGCTGGTTTGCTAGTTGGTATTTTTTTAGTCATCGATGCTGAGGTTGTGTCAGTTTGTCAGCTATTAGGTTTGTTAGGTGTTATGGTAGGTTGGTAGGTAGGTGTATTGTTGGTTGCACAGATGCTAGGCAGGATGGTTGGTGGCTGGGTAGATGCTATTTGGTGATTGGTGATTGTTCGGGGTAGTATGTCAGTGGACAAATGTTATTTGGAGGTTGTAAGGCAGGCTGGGATTTTGGTTGGTTTGTGGTTGCCGATGGAATTTTGAGTTAGAAGTTGTTGTCTGTTAGCTAGGTTGATGAAGGTGGGAAGAGGGTTGGGCTGCAGTTGTTGCATAGTGGACTGAGGGGACTAGTTACGATGATTGATTATCGTGGAGGCTAGGGTTAAGGTTGATAGCTAGGCATAGGTGAAGTAATGAGCGACCTTTCAGAAGGCATATGTGTTGATATGGGCTTGGGGGACCCCATCAAAGCACGACTCAACATATCCATAACTTAGTAGGTTTGATAAAGATAAAGACTCGAAGCAATCTTATGAACCTTGACGCCTAGAAAATAGTGGAGATAGCTCAAGTCTTTCATTGCAAGGAAAATAAGCCAGTTAATATGAGAGGGAGAATCTCAAGTGACGATCATGTTTCCAACATAGAGGAGGAGAACACGAATTCTAACCTGAGATTTGCAGATAAAAAGATTTGGATCAGCAGGGCTACAGTAGAACCTGAGCATGAGAAAAAAATCACTAAGCCGATCAAACCAAGCTCGAGGAGCTTGTTTTAGGGTGTACAGGGCATGACTCAATTAACACATATGCATCAGATAAAAAGGATCGAGATAACTAGGGGGTTGTTTCATATAAACCAGGGTAGAAAGAGAGCAATGAAGAAACACATTTTTTACGTCGAGTTGTCGGATCTCCCAACCTTTTATAACCACTATTGTTAACGTGAGGCGAATGCTAGAAGGTTTGATCATTGAGAAAAAGATTTTAGAAAAGTCAACATTGTTGAACCTATTAAATATCTTAGCGAAAAGCCTATCTTTAAGGAAGTCAAGAAATCCATTAGTATTGAGCTTAACGTTGTACACCCATTTGTAGTCCATTATATTTAAGGTTGGGCTAGATGGAACAAGATTCCATATGTGATTAGCAGTAAAGGTGGCCAATTCCTCATCCATGGCAACTCGCCAACATGGATGACACTTAGCCATAGTGATAAAGCGAGGTTAAGTAGGTATAGTGGAATAAGCTCAAAGTGTTAAAAAATTCTACTACTTCGGGTTTGGTTTGTGAACACCACTCTAGGTCCGAATAAACATGGGTGCTAAGTTATGTGTTGTGAAGAATAAAATGGTGGCAACGAACTAGCAGAGGGCTCCAACAAAGGGCATCTAGATGGAGTAATTATTGTAACAATAGGTAGAAAGATAAGTGAAGATGGAGAAAAGGCTGTTGGTGCACCTAAAGAAATTGCAGTAATGGGACTGGCAGGTGTAATTTAAGTTTGCTGGGTTATGGGCACTGTTGAAAAACACAATGGAGCAGCTAAAAACTGTGGTAGCAAGAGGCACTGCTGAAGCAGAATCCAATGCTCTAAGACCACCCACTAGAGGTGCAAATGTAGATTGAGGCAAGAGGGCAACTAGAAGTTGCTAGAGGAGTCGAGCCAATTCGAAAATGTACAGAAATCCCTATCAACTGAAGGATTGTCATAAAGCCAAGTGGGCTGAGCAAAGGGCAAAATGGTTTTGTAAAAAATGACATGACGAGAAATGTAAACTCGACCTATAGACGGATATAAACAGTTGTAGCCCTTTTGTTTGGTGTTATAGCTAATAAAAACACATGTGAGGAATTTTGATGCCAATTTGTTATTCCGATTATCACCAATATTCATAAATCATTTGGAGTCAACCACACATAATAGGGCATAATCTGGTTGTTTACCATATAGGCAAAAAATGGGGAATCCATAGATAGATTAGGCGATGACAATTGATTGATGAGAAGCACTGTTGTAGAGTAGCAATTCACCCAAAATTAGGGTGGACGTGAGCGTGAAACATCATAATGAAGGCTAACTCAGTTATGTTGCAATTTTTACACTCTGCCTTACCATTTTGATCCTAGGGTTCTGGGGCAAGCAGATTGAAGGAAAATTCCCTTGTTTGCTGAAAATAGATTAAAGTCTTGATCCGCAAATTCACCACATTTGTCACTTTGAAAGACACAAACTTTGGCATTAAACTGGCATTGCACATACCTGTAAAAATGATCAAAACAAGCAAACAAGTTAGACTTGTGATGCAACAAAAAAAAACCAAGTAAAATTTGTATAGTCATTAATAAAAATAGCATAAAAACGATATTATTTTTGCAATTGCATTGGTGTGGGGCCTAACAAATTACAGTGAATCTTATAAAACAAAGATTTTATTGTATTGTCCATAGGCAAAAAGGTAGTCGGCAAGACTTACATATTTGAAAAATAGTAAAAATTTCAAAAATCTTTAATTTGGGATCAAAATCAATAAAATGTCTAGAAAGTGAATGATCAATAATCTGTTGATGCGAGTGTCCAATACATTGTTGCCAACAGTTATTATCTGCCTTCCAAAACTGATATGAGAAAAAGCTTTGAGCACACTATCAAGAACATAAAGTCCATCTTGTTTAGTTCCCTTTGCCAATATCCATTTTTTTCCCAAATCCTTTATCACAAACCAATTCCATCAAACCTAAAAGTGAGAGTAAAATCGGTAGTAAGTTTATTGCCAAATAATAAATCTTTGTTTATGGCAGAGACCAATAGAACATTATTCAAATTGAAAGATGAGTGACAGTACTAAGAGAGGGTTGACCAATTTGAGTTTTCAGCATGGTCTGTCCATTCTGAACCTTGACACCATTAGACCCATGATAAGGTTTTAAAGAATGTATATTACCTGGGTTACCCATAAAATGATCCATACCTCTAGTATCAGGGAACCAGGCAGGGTCTTGAGTGTCCGCAACTATAATGGCAATTGAATTTGATTTTTGTCCCGATGATTGTCTTTAAATAAAGCCACAACCTTTGGAGGAAAAATCTGATGTTCCACTATGTTTCATATATCTATCTTGTGTACTTTTGGCTTTGCTGGAATGGTAGGTAGAGTTCTGGCCAAAGAAAGCCATTTGCTACCCTTGCAGCACATCGAGTATAGTGACGACCTCAGAGTATGGAGGCACGACAGGTCGAAACATCATGGTTGTCAAAATCTCATAGTCCTTGTCAAGACCATTAAGAAGCCACCATATTTTTTGTGATCGGAGACAAGTTTGTTGATTGCAGCAAGATCATCGTCAACTAACTTGAAATGGTGCATATAAACCGCCTTAAGTGTTAGTCCCTCGAGTCATTCAGGTGGGCCACTACTTGAAAGCAAGACTACGATGATATGAAACTTGAGCAAAAATATGGAGTATAGCATTTCAAACCTCAATTATAGTGTGGAGTCCGACAACAATGCCTAGAACTTCTTCAGAAAGAGTGGCAATGAGTCATCCTTTAACCAAACGATCAGATTTTTGCAACTAAACAAATGTGGGGTTCGGTAGAGCATCAGATTCACCAACTTGAAGAAACTAAGGTCATGGTTTGATTTCATTGAAGGTCATAGCTTTCAAGGATGTTGAGCATTTGTGTTTTCCATAAGATGAAATTTGTGGAAAAGAGATGAAGTGACACAAAATTAGCGACATTTTGTGTCATGGGATATCCAAAGATTGGTTCGAGGAGAGGGATGAACTGGATGTTGCTGACATAGTGGGGGATGAACTCGGTGTGGTAGACCTGAAGAAAAAATAAAAGGAAGAAATTCTCTCTTGTCTTGTCGTAGGCTCTGATACCATAAAGAGTTTTGAGAAAATACTCTTTCTCACAATGAGATTATAGTGTATTGTATTCAATATATATAGAAACAACATTACAAGGGATAAGTATCCCATAGTAATGGGTATGTACATCCTACCTAAAGAAACATGGAATGAAGATAAGGTAATGTTATCTATTATATAATCAACAAAAGAATTTGAGTTGCAAAGAAGATCTCTAACTTCTCAAATAAGAGCATTAGCATATTTAGTAGCTTCATTATCATAGGAGTATTGGTAAATGAGTTTGGGCCATGATACTTTATTTGCTATGGTTGTTTTATTCATTTGTTAGTAGTATGCTCTAAGACCAATCATATAGATGATGTTTTAGGGTTATACTAGCAACATTCATTACTTAATTAAATAAAATGGCAAGTTTATTTATCATGTTTTTGCTTCATTTCATTTTAATATACATGATATAGTCTTTGGATTATAAGTTAAGAAGATAGTTTCTGAAGGTGTTGAGAAGAAGAGATCAATACTTCTTATTACTTAACTCTTAAATGTTCCTAGTCATAGGATTACTATTTAGGCACTATGTAATTTGGATAGACTAGCACACACTATGTTTACGCATATTTCATATGTGACCATTAACTAACGTACGCTTTTTCATATGGAGTTTTACATACCTGTCAATGTTAAACCCTAAAGTTATAGTTATGCAACTGATCCTTAGGCTTGAGACACCATGGTTGTCTTATGCATGAACTTCTATGCTTTAACTATACAATATATTCATATATTAACCATGTAACTTGGATATGTATTGTTGGACATAGTTAGACATGTATGGAGATTTATGAGTGTACAACATAGAATCTATCATCCTTAGTAATTAAAAGGAGAATGTCTTATGTGATCTTCTGGGATATGACTCAAAGAGTCCTTGGCCAAGGCAGAATGACAATTAGAAAAGATTTTCTAATCGATCTTTAAGAATCATAGTCCTAAGATCGAACACATAAGATTGAATTAGGGGTTTAATAGTAATTTCATATCCTAGTAATTCAATTGGGGCATTATGTGATAGAAGGATTGAATTGCTTGGCAAATATAAACTGAATGGGTTCTTTACCTACTTCTTGCTATCCTGATGTTGATCATGATATGCTTCTATGTGTCACACATGATTAGTAGACGCTTGAAGAATTAAATTAATATAAATATATTAATTGTTCTTCATAAATGGAGAATTACAAGAGTTCTAATTCAAGTTAAATTAGAAAGAGTTCGAATTTGAGATGCTACTTGTAGTTAGTATCGGATGCCTACAACCGGGTATGCTTGAACCTATAGGGTCACACATAATAGAATTGATTGAAAACTAAAGGATAAAAGAGAGACAATCAATTAAGAGTTAATTGGGCTGAAAACCTAATTAAGAGTTAATTAGGGACTTTATTACAATTAATGTTAATAAAGGGGATATATGTAATTATGAGATCATTGTAACTTGACCCAAACTAGGATTAGAGTCTTTAAAGCTCTATAAATACTTTTATGTAAGAGGTGGATAATATAGATGTAACGCCCCAAAATCCATCTTGAACGGCATTACTATCTAAAACCAATCACATCATGAGAACAACTAAATGAATTTCATAACCAAAGATAATTTCTTTCATCATTCACAATATATACAACATCAACCTAAAAAATATGCCCAACTATGGAAATTACATCCCAAAAATTAACTATTGTCTTGCAGCAGAATAACAAAAATATTCGACTTTACATTGTCTCAAAATAAATTTTTTTGTCTAGAACATAAGGAAATGTAGCTCTAAATATCCAAAGCTTCCCAATGTATCGACTCATCAACTCTGAACTCCACCTCTATACCATAACCTGAAAAGGATATTGTTTGTAGGGGGTGAGCATTAAGCTCTGTAGGAAAATCCTCCCAAACTCGAACAAGGTTTCAAAAGCATAAAAAACAGTTTGTTTCATTTTCACAAATATCATATATAACTTTTGAAAGAAAAACAGTGATAGTTTATTAGATCTCAAGTTTACTCAGTAACAGTATATTGAATGAAGGAGTACAAAATACCATGAATCAATGACAGGAATAAACTTGTAAGAAGTTAAAGCAATTAACAAATACTCAGTAACATCATTCTACATTCTCATGTATGCTGGTTTTTACTCAAGAATCTACACAACGATTCTACCTAGTTCAGCCATCACAACCACAAAATCTCAATCATTCCCCGTTCGCCACATCACAAACACTTTAGAAATGGCATATACCATCTCCCATAGAATTGACGAACCCTTTCTAGGAAAGGTATACCATCCTTTATCCTCGAACCTACATGAACAATTGTGGTTGCTCTCACAAACAATAATACACTACAAGTGTTAGGAAACCACCTCACCCCCATTGGGATAGAGTAACCTCTAACTCTATGGCAGCTCTCGAAGGCAATTCAAGTTCATAACAACAGACCATATAAGAGATACAATACCAACTATTTTCTCAAGTCATAAGTAATTCCAAAAATCTTCAAATTTCATATTTAAATCCATATTTATTTTTCCAATGGAACAATTTAAGAAAAATGAGCAAGAGATCAGCAAATATATAATTTTTAGTATTTAATCAAGCACTCGAGTTTTGAAATCTAGAACAAGTGAACATTAAGAATAAAAATCCATATTTCACAAGAAATAGGATTTTTATGGCTATCAAACCATAAATACCTTCAAGACATGGTGATATTTGTAAGGACTTCAAGAAACAAGTATTTCATAGCATATATCTAAGATTTAGAAGCAAAACATTAAAATATATAAACCCTAACCTCAATGAACAAGAATAAAAGAAAACTTCTACCTTCTTCCTTAGTTTGGTGTGAAGAACTTGAGATTTTGATCTTCCCCAACTTGAATCAACAATCTAATCTCTTGTTTTCCCTTTATTTCTTCCTCTCTAAACCACTCTAGGGTTAGAAATGTTGAAATGTGGCTAATGGAGGCGTCCATAAGTATTTAGAGGGGAAGAAATGACATCCTGTGCATGATTCTGGAGCCTAGATCCGTAAGTCACGTTCGAACGTCATTTGGAATTCGAACGTCACTAGTGTAATTTATTAATTTACGTTCGAACATCACTTTGGCTTTCGAACGTTGGTTGCTTCTAGTACTTTTTCATTCTATCAGAGCTCATCAGACACCAAATTACTGGGACTCACGGTCGTTCAAATGTCATCCTAGTTTCTACTAAAACCTCCAGTGAAGTTTTGGCCTGTTTAGTGGTTGATTTGAAAATTTTTTGTGAAATACCCTTTTCTATCCCTGCAAGTCTACTATCTACTGTCAAAATTTCAAATCAAATAAAAATCAAAATAAAAATTTATGATCCAAATACTAGGGAAGTGTCAATAATCTTTCTTACCCAAACTATTTCTAAAGTGCGTTTTCACTTCCGGAATACTTCCAACTTTTAAAACATACCCTATTACCTCAACTAACATTTTTATTTCTACTCTTATAATCTACGTAGTTCATGCATACATCATTACATATATAAGAATTACTAAACAATTACATTGTTATAGTAATATAAACATGTGGGAGTTTACAGTAGATATAACTCTCTTGCTAGTGCAAGAAAAATCACCCCTCATTCTCCCTCTCTACTAGTTTATCAATGGTTGAAGTAGATCCTTCAAGTTTGTCAATTCGTGTGGATACCGATAGGGGCCAAACATTTGCAAGGCTTGGGGTAAAAATCAAATTCATATTTGAAGATTTAAGAATGCTTGAAGATTTAAGGCCAAACCAAGTTTTTGAGAATGCTTGAAGATTGCTAAAAGCATGCTTCAAGAGGTAACTCTTAGTCTTCTCTATGGATCTAAAATTTCTTGGTTTGTATTAAATATAAATAGATCTTGGTATGAGGAATCAAATTTATTGTTATTTTTAAATTCCGCTGTGCTTATTATATGATTCTTTTTAGTGTTATCTGAGTCATTATTCATGATTTAATACAAACTTGATATGATTATTGTTATAGCATGTTAATAGGATTAACTGAGAAATAATAGGGATTGCATAATTTACATGAATCATATTATTTTGTATGAGTGTTCTACAAAATAAATTCTGATTTTTTTTATATTTTCAATATGAGATATTAATGGATCCATATAATTGAAATTATTTTAAAATTAAAGAAACGTATACAAAAGTAGCAACTAGTTTTCCATCAAACAAGTTTTGGTTTGAGATTGAACCAAGGGTGGAACGAGTTAGATTTTTGGCCCAAGGGTGGTTAGGAGAAAAGCTTTTGATCCATGGTGGATGATAATGGTGGTCTTGAAGTAGAACTTAAAACACTAGTTCATAATGTTCCTGCAAAGTTCTATAAATCTTACTTTGATTTAATCTAATTTTTGTTCAATATTGGTTTTAATTTTGTTTATGAAATATTAAAATTGATTATGGTAAGGAATCTTGGATTTTTCAAGTTGGATACAGTTTGTCTCCTATTTAATTTTTATCTATTTTCCTATAAATTTAGAGATTGTCTTCTAATTACTTGTGGAGATAGTATATAAATTAAATTAAAAGATTACTTTCTAAATAAATTAGGAGATTGTCTTTGAATTAAACTAGGAGATTGTCTCCTAATTAAATTAAGTGATTGTCCTCTAACTAAATTAGGAGATTATTTTCTAATTAAACTAGGAGATTGAATACTAATTAAATTAAGTGATTACCCTTTACTTAGATTAGAAGATTGTCTGCTAACAAAATTAAGAGATATTCTTCTAACTAAATTAGTAGATTGTCTTCTAATTAAAGTAGGAGATTGTCTCCTAATCAAATTAAGCAAGTGTACTTTAGAAGATTGTTTTCTCACTGAATTAGAAGATTGTCTTCTAATTAGATAGGATATTGTCTCCTAATCAAACTAATATATTGTCTTTTATTTAGAAGAATGTCTTCTAACTAAATTAGTTATTTGTCTACTAAATAAACTAAGAGAATATTTATAGTCAAATTACATTCTTTAAATTAAATTGGGTGATTGTCTTCTAATTAAATTAGGATATTGTATTCTAATAAAATAAGAATTTGATTCTTAATAAAACACCATCTAAAATAAGATCTTATTTTAACTAGGATTAGGATCAAAGAATCCTAATGAGATTAAAACTCCTAATTAGAGTAAAAATTAGGAATTTGATTTTCAACTATACTGTAACGCCACAAATACCACCCTGGACGGCATTACATTCTAAAAACATTTACATCATGAGAGCACTAACATAATTCAACAATAAATAAGACTTCATAAAGTCATCCATAAAATTTACAACATTATCCCAAAAGAATAGACCCATCTTGGCTTTTACATTCCAAAAATTAACTGATGTAGCGCAGCGGAAATAACAAATGAAAATTAGGCTTTACAAGGTTCAAAATGAGGATTCTAGCCTAGAACAAAAGAAAGTGTATATCCTAAGCATCCACCTTGGGATTCGTGTCTCCGGCTATCGAAGCATCTAAATGTCCTAGCTCTTCAGTTCTGAGCTCCTCCTCTAGACACAAACTTGAAATATGTTTTTGTAGGGGTGAGCACGAAGCTCTGTAGCAACATTCCTCACAAACTCGAACAAGGTTTATAAATCACATAAAAATCGGTTAGTCTCATTTCACAAATAACATATAGAGTTTTTGAAATAAAAATCGGGACGGTTATACAAATCTCAACTTTAAGGTACAACAGTAATTTACTGAATAAGTTAAATCAATATATATTTAACAAATCATTTCCAAACATAATCCATTCCACCATAAATGATTTCGAACAAGTTCTTGTGGAATCCCATACTGCCCAAAACTCTTGTAAAAACCGTTTTTAGTACAATGAACAATAACCCACAGCTGACATTCGTTAATCCTCATTGTCATGTACGTTGATTGTTTCTCAGGAATCTACTCAACGATTATACCTAGTCCACCCATCAATCACAAATCACAATCACTTTGGGAAAGGGCATCTACCATCATAATGGCAGTGACGAATCCCTCCCCAAGAAAGGTATACCAACCCTAGTTCGAACTCCAGTGAACGATAGTGATTGCATTTCCAAATGACAATCCACTACAAGTGTTGGCAACCATCTCACCCTCCACTAGGATAGACTAACCTCTAACACTTTATGGCATCTTCCAAAGGTAATTCAAGTCTATCACAACAACCATTCAAGTGAAGAAACCAAGATATTCTCAATTAACCAACAATTTCACATCATTAACAAAAATTCTAATTTTCACATGTGTCATACGGTAGAATAATCAAAGAAAATATACAAGAGATCATCATTAATATCATTTTATTGTACAATATCAAACACTAGAGTTTTTGAAATCAAGAACAAAGAAGAAATCAAGGGAAAACCCCATCCCTTTTGAAATCTAGGTTTTTGAGGCAAGAAAAATGGGTATCAACCCTAACTTCATGTAAAACATGATAATAATTGCAAGGGAACCAAGAAAAAAAGAACCCATAGCAAATACATACTAATAAGAGTCAAAATCTATATATATATTTGCCCTAGCCTTAAAGAAAGAGAATAGGAAGAAACTCCTACCTTATGTTCTAGCAAAGCTAGGTTTTGATTTACTCCAAGGTGCAAATCCCCTGAAATCTTGTATTTTTCTCTTCCCTTCTTCCTCTCTTCTCTTCCTTTCTTCCTCTCTAGGTTTTTCTAGGGTTAGAAGGGCCGAAATGAGGCTAAAGGAGGCGTCCTAATGTATTTATAGGGCAAAAATGGACCACAAATCGTGACTAAAAAAGTTCAGATCTCTTTCGGCAGTATCGATACGGTAAACTCACTGAACCAAATGATTTCTGAACACAGTGCCGGTACAGTTCAGTACCGGTATGTTTTTGCCCAGTTTTGCCTATTTCCTCCGTTTTTCATTTTCAATTTATTCTAAACCCTTCCAAGGCCAACCCAAACTTATACAACATTCATTTGCACATCAAACATAGTTGATATAAGTTCTATTACAAATTAGTTTGTATATTTATGAGCTAAAACTAAGTTTTAACTAATATTTACAATATTAACAGTCTCTACGGTTATAACTCATGGAGTTCATTTCTACACCATTACATATATTAAATTACTAAATAATTTATTGTTATATTACTTTAACATGTGTGGGTTTACATACACACCATCCAGACTAGAACCCTATTTTGATTAGGTTTTGGAATAAAGACTCTTAATGAGATTAGGACTTCTATCTAGACCAAAATTGAGAATTTAATTCTTAATGGTATTCCACCCAAACTAAAATCCTAGTTGGACTAGGATTCTAATCGAAGGATCCTAATAGGATTAGGATTCTTATTTGGAATCAAATTAAGAATTTGATCTCATTTAAAAGATCAACCGAAATAGACTCCTATTTTGACTAGGAATTTGATTATAGAATCCTAATCAGATTAGGACTCTATAATGGATTTTTTTTTAAAATTATTATTTTTAATTTGATTAAAATTAAAGTAATCCTTAATGGTTAAGGAAATTGCAATCCCAAAATATTTATGTTATAATTAGAATAATCACATATTTTTATTTTATTCATACAATGTGATTGAATGGATGTGAGAATGATCATGGACTTAGACCAACTAATTGAGCTATGAGATTGGTTTGAATGCAATGTGATTGTATTTTGTTCTTTGGGTATGTAATTTTTGAAAAAATAGGGCTTGCATGCTTCCTTTCTCCTTTCTATATGTAATTTCTTCTCTCACCTCCTATTGTATATCCCCTTGATCTTAATCAAGGTTTCTTTTCATTAATATAATGAATTAGAATAGAATAGTTCAGTAGGATTGAAGTTAAAGATGAAAGCATGATGGAGCTCAGATGTAAAGTTCATGGAGGTCCATTGAAACAACACACCCAGAAGATTTGTGTCATGAGATGATACATTTTCAAATTTTATCATCACCCACATAGACTTAGATTCAATTCAATGGCTTGAATTGAATCAAACTAAAAGTTCATGATCATTCATAGGGCAAATGGCCCAAATTGTATAGATAGTTATATGTTCAAATTTAATATTAAAAATTGATATATTGAATCATATTTTGTGATGATTCAATTTAATATATTGATATTCTCGCAATCCTAATTTTAAACGTTAAAATTACTTTTTAAATGGGTTAGTGGGAGTATAATATATTAATTGGACTAATAACGATAAATGGCAAGAATTAATTTTTGATGTGTATAAGATGCATGTATGTATGATGAGACAATTAGACCTCCAAAGACCCCTCTACAAGATATTAAGTTGCAACAAAGAGACATTACGAATGTCTTATCGTGGTCTTCCGCCATCTTAAGTATATTAAGGATTTTTTAGCGTGATTAGTCGACTACAGATATGTGGGGACTATTCATTTTTGGGAATCTTTAATAATTTATTCAAGCATATGATGCTATAAGGTAGGATGACTGTAAGTTTCAAGATATTATTATGTGACGAGCATATTGGTTATAAACACGTACACTTGTATAAATGGTGGGTGTGACATAACTAGGGTAAATGGGCCAAGATGTTATTATGTGAGGTTCATTTATGCTAGAGACCAAAGAATGATTGAAAATTGCATAAGATGCATTAGGTAAGAGTTACCTACTCATTAAAGATTAGTATAACCAAGATGCTATTATGTGGGGTTATATTAATTTAAGATGGGACCCCAATCCCTGCTTTGAATAAAAAAATTCCCTAATTCCATAAGACGGTGTAAGGGATTTTAGAAATTGTGGTAGGTACCATTGTGAATTTAAAGATCCAATTTAATGGTTTAAAATTAAATCGCTAATTTTATATGTTTTATTTGATGACCAATAGTAAGACTTAACCTTTTATTCAGAATTACTATTTTACACCGTTTGACCGACTTTAACTTCCTAGATTGGAAACAAAACTTGAAAATTGTTCTCATTTTTTAAAAGAATGAAAATACCAATGGAAAATGTTTCCATGTGGCAAAGACAGGTATTGTAGAGAAACAATTGTGAATATCTCACTTCCATTAAGGACATGCCTTCAAAAGGTATGTTCGATAAGTTCTTTATTGAAACTGATTTGTCATTGATTCTTGTAACGCTCCAAAATCCACCTTGGATGGTATTACCATATAAAATCATTCACAACATGAGAGCAACTAATATAATCCATGAATACAGAAAGTTTCCTTCATTATATATTATATCTACAACATCCCCTAAAAGAATATGTCAAATTATGGTCATTACATCTCAAAAATTAAGTATTATCTTGCAACGGAATAAACCAAAATATCATTCATACATTGTTTTAAAATGCATCCCCTAGTCTAGGGCATAAAGATAGCAAATCTAAACATCCCCCTCGGGATTCACGCTTCCATCCAGTTGAACTTCTCAAGCTATCTGCTCATTGATTCTAAGCTCTTCTTCTAAACTGAAATCTGAGAATAGATATTGTTAGTAGGGGGTGAGCACTAAGCTCTATAGGAAAATCCTCCCAAACTCAAAAAGGTTTTGAAAACATATAAAACAAGTCAGTCTCATTTCACGAATACCATATATACCTTTTGAAAGAAAACAGTGACAGTTTAATCGATCTCAAGTTTAAGCAATAGCAATAAAGTAAGTGAAGAAGTAAAACCAATTCCCAACAATAAGTCATTTCCAACAAGTCTCTGTAATAAACCATTTTCAAAACAATAAACAATAACACACAATTTATACCATTATCCAAAGTATGCACCCGTTTCCCCATTGTATCTGTATCTCAAGTATGTTAGTTATTTCCCAAGAATCTACACAACAATTTTACCTCGTTCACCCATCAATCACAAACACTTTAGGAAAGACATGTACCATCTCCCACTGCACTAACGTATCCTTCCTAGAAAAGGTATACCATTCCTCAACTTTGAACGTAAGTGAACAATAGTGGTTGCTCTCACAAACAACAATCCACTACAAGAGTTAGGAAATTATCTCACCCCCACTGGAATAGACTAACCTCTATCACTCTACGACAGTTCTCGAAGGCAATTCAGGTCCATCACTACAAACCATACAAGAGATGCAATACCAACCAATTTTCTCAAATCACAAATATCTCAAAAACCCCCAATTTTATAAGTATTTTTCCAACAGAGCAATTCAAAAAAGATAAGCAAGAGATCATCAAAAGATATAATTTAATTGTTCCAAACAAAACAGCAGATTTTTTTTTGAATCAAGACAAATGAATATCAAGAGAAAATCTACACTTCTTGAAGAACTAGAGTTTTGAATCAAGAACAAATGAATATCAAGTTTTGATATCAAGAACAATTGAATATTAAATCTTGGAATCAAGAACCAATGAATATCAAGTTTTGAAACAAGAACAAATGAATATCAAGCTTAGAAATCAAGAACTAATCAATATCAAGTTTTGGAATCAAGAACAAATCAATATCAAGTTTTGAAATCAAGAACCAATGAATATCAAGCTTTGAAATCAAGAACCAATGAATATCAAGTTTTGAAATCAAGAATAAATGAATATCAAGAAGAAAAATCCATAATTCTTGAAAAACGAGAGTTGGATGTCAAGAACAAAGGTTTTATGGCTATGAAGCGATAACTTCCATCAAAACATGATAAGATTTGCAAGATCGTCAAGAAACAAGGATTCCAATACATATATATAAGATTTAGAATCAAAACACGTATATATATAAGTCCTAGCATCATGAAAAAGAGTGAAAGAAAACCACTATCTTCTTCTTCCTTAGAGTTCTTGAAGAACTTGAGATTTTGATCCCCTTCAAGATGAAAATCCTCTTTGATCTTATGTTTTCCCTTTTCTTTCTTCTTTCTCAAGGATTTCTAGGGTTGTAAATGGTGTAGGGAGGATAAAGGAGGCTCCCTTATGTATTTATAGGGAAAGAAAATAGTTCAGCCGACATCAATCTGATATTCTAATTCGCTGCTTACGTTCGAACGTCACTTGGTGTTCCAACGTCAGTAGTGTAAATTACTGCTTTATGTTTGAACGTCACTTTGGGGTTTGAAAGTTGGTTACTCCCGGTACTTTTACATTTTCATCTGAGATTTATCAGACACCAAAGTACTGGGACTTTCGATCGTTCGAACGTTAATCCACGTTCGAATGTCATCCCAGTTTCTGCAGAAACTTTCAGTGAAGTTTTGGCCTGTTTAGATGTCAAATTGGAATATTTTTGTGAAATACTATTTACTAGCTTTGGGAGTCTACTATCTACTTTAAAAATTTTAGATCAAATAGATATTAGGGTAAAAAGTTATGATCGAATTACTAAGAAAGTGTCCAAATCTTTTCTACCCGAATTCTATATAAAATATGTTTTCACTTCGGAATACTTCTTAACTTCTAATACATCCCTTATTACCTCGACTAACATTTTTATTTTTACTCTTACAATCTACATAGTTCATGCATACATCATTGCATATATTCGCATTTCAAAACATAATCATATTACTATATAAAGATACGAATGTGGGGGTTTACAATTATGCTTTAAATTAGGTATTAAATACCACATCTAGTTCTTACATATATAATTAATTGTATGAACTAAAATAAAGCGGAAAGGTTAGTAGAGAAGAAGTGTTCCTTCGAGTGAAAAATAAAGCAAGTGTTGTTGTATTAACTGTGGGGACATGCTACTTACCATTGCCATTAGGAATTGTTTTAGATTTTAGAAACCGTTTATTTATGCCTAATATGGTAAGGAAAACATAT
>CM042197.1:16381926-16396740 GCA_023539305.1 Ilex asprella | reverse complement strand
GTGATATTTGGGGCGTTACAGAATGGGTAGGGTGTTAGAGGTGTATTCTCTTGTGTAACACTTACCTATGAGAGTTGAAATGTGGAAAGTGGGTATAGAAATGGGTAAAAGAAATTCTAGCTTAAATTGGGTATATAGAAATTACTTGATTTGATTTCTTTGAGAAATGTTATATGTGGGTGTTTTATAAAATGCCTTAAATGATATATATGGGTGTTGCTAAAATGTCTTGAATGATATATGTGAGTGTTAGATAAAATGTCTTGAAATATTTAAGTATGTTGTTTTGTTGAAATTTGAATAACATGCTTGGATAATGTTGAAAATTTTAATTATATGCTTATGATATAATTAACATTTGGGAATGTTAGAATGAGATGAAATGTTGTTCGTTATGTGCACATGACATATGGAACGTGATGTTGACATTGCAATTGAGATCTTAGTTACATAATGATATATAATGCAATTACTTATACATTGTATATGCATGGGTAACATCACATTCGTGGGCATTTGACATGAGTGTGGGTGTGTGTCCATGATTTAATCAAATACCATTCTTGGTGGATGATGTATGGGCTCGGAATAGTTAGACCGAAGTTCGACTGAGTCGCACTGTTTGCATTGAAAATAGGGTCGAGGTTAGCAACAAGAGCTAAAATATCCCCGAGTCCAAGGCCCAGTGATCCTATACACACTTCATCGGTATAGAGTCCATAAAGTTTGTCGGCGTATGCAGAGCCATTGGTGGAAGTCCATTAATACCATGTCATTTGGGTGCCCATCAATGTGAGTCCATAAATAGCCACCCCAAGAAAGACTCTGGATTTATAATGGTTATTGGATGTGTAACATTAATGGTGAGGGGTTGGAATATCTGAATTCATACACATGGCGTTGCATGTGTTGAGGGAGCCTATAAAGGCTAGGTTGAGTTGCATGTGTGAGTATCACCTCATATCATGGCATGGCATAGAGTATTCCTTTGTTCAATTTTATATTCTTAAATGGAGTGATTGTTGCTTGTGAATTGCATGTGAACACTTCATATGCATTTAGGTTGTGGAGTAACCTCTTTAGGAGATACCCTATTGAACGTGGCTCACCCTTTATGGGGACAATATTACAGGTGTAGGACATGCACCAATGGACAGCTATCATTTGGGCCTTCATGGTTGAAGTAAAGCCAAGATATGGCTTTTGAATCATGTTTTGTAAAAACTAAGATGTAATCTAGTTTTTGACATGTAATGCGTAAAAGATTGTAAAGTGAACTCATATAAACTATATTTTTCTTAAAATTGATGTTATATGAGTTTTGGTTGGTGTTGTAGAGTGTTGGAATGGATTGAGATTGTAAAAGGATGGAATCGGGGAAAAACCGGAAAGACCTACTAGTAGAACAATGAGCTTTTCTACCGATAGAAATTTTCCAGTAGGCATTCCTACCTGTAGAACGTTAAGTTTCTGCGGCGGAACATTTTCAGTAGCCTTTTTCTATCGGTAGAACTTGTACATCTTTTACTGGTAAGTTTTGTTCAAATCTCAAATCTTGAAATGTTTTTGCTAGGCCTTTTGGTTTTAGGTTATTTTGTTCAAATGATATAAATGGACAATAAATGAGAGTAAATTGATGTATATTATACCTCAGATTGGTCATGTGATTAAATATATACAGGTTAAGCGTTTGGGAGTGTCCAGTACATGGGAGACTCTTCCCAGACTTTGTGTTGTTGTGATCCCGGTAAAGGGGTTGTTGTGTCGTGGTGTTGGGTTATGCGGCATTCATGAATAATTCCACGGGTTAATGGGTGATCAACAAGTTGACAAAAGCCCCTGATTTTAGGGGTGTCATAGAAGGGCTTCTGATGACAGGTTCTGAGATATCCCAAGATTGGGCACTCTCTACCAAAAAATCAAAATAACCAAGAGCCTCCTTAGGCTCTTTATGTAGAAACTCTCCATTGCCATAATGTGGAATTGTGTTTAAGAGCACTATAAACCTTTCCCAACATTCATAAAACTACTCATTTGGTTTCTCAACAAAATTTTGAATCTATTTTTTCAAAGTAGCAGTTTTATGAAGAGAAATTTTAGTCCAAAATTTTTTTTTTTTTTTGCACTTGATCCCAAGTGGAGGTCGTCTGTGGCTTCAAGGAATTTAGCCAAGTCTTTACTTTATCTTTAAGGGTGAAAAGTTAAATTCTAGACATTTTTCTCGCACATTCTATTCTAGGAATGTACTAACTATTTCCTCAAATTCCTTCAGATGGAGATAGCAATTTTCACTTCTCATTCCATGAAATTGAGAGAGCAATTGGAGTATCCATGGTTTAACAATGAATTGATTTGCATGCACCAAAAGTATAATCCTTCATAGTTCTACCAAGCAGAACTATATTCGGATTATTCCCAACATTACCTCATACTGGTTTAATAATTGATGGATCAATGTCATTGTTGTTATTTTTGGCAGCCATACCTGTAATTAGTGGTCAATCTTGTCTAAGTCTAAATAGTCGGTTTGCTTGGTCCCTACTCCACATCCAAATATACTAAAACTAAGAATTAAAATTGAAAGAAAGCAAGACATAAACTACAACAGAGATATGCACCTGGGCTCGTGATGAAAATCACAAGACCTACCTGAATACCTCTGTATCGCCTTAGATTATCGTTAGCTTCCTAGACAATTGCGTAAAAGATGCTTGCCCTCCGAAGGGGTTGTATTTTCCCGAAAGTTCCCAAGCCTAAGAGAAAGGTATTGTGCAGTAACTCGAACAAAAAGTCCAAGGTTGTAACCTCAAGGAAAGAATTGGAATTCAAGGTGATGAACAATAAAAGAAAAAATTCTTTGAAGTTGAGGATTTTGAGAGTTAATTACTAATGAAATTGAAATTCAATAAATGAAAAACTAGATAATCTTTAGAATTCGTCTCACCTATGAATAAGATTTGCTATCCTAAATCTATAACTCATCTATTTTTGTATTCAAACTACTACAGATAGATGATTTTTAACTAAAAACATTGAAAGAACTAATTTAGGAATTTAAAGATGGTTTATGATGGAAGAATTAATATCCTAAAGATCACAAAAAACACCACTAATTATCTATACCAAAAGTAATTGTATACAGATAATCAGGAAGTATGCAACCAATTAGGTAAAGACTGAATTGAAACCGATTGTTTGTATTGAAAAACTATCAATAACACAACTTCAAAAGTAAAGATAACTTAATGTAAATATCATTTGAACAAATAAAAGAACTGAAATTAAAAGAAGAATAATGCATAACTCTGTTAAATAACCCTAAAGCTCTCTAACGTAAAGAACAGAAAAAACTAAAAAAAACTGCTCAACACCTTCTATAGCATCATACATTTTGTATTCCCCAAAGTGTCTCTATTTATCTTGGTTGTAAGGAGAATCTTCAAATCTTTGGTAAATATTTTCCCTAAAATTATCTTCTTCTTTGATTGGTTGAGAATCCCCATAAGATATGATGAGATCTAATCTTTAATTAAGCTTCTCGTGAAAATCCCTCGACCTACTAGTAAAACCTACCGGTAGAACCACTGTCTGATAAAAATTTTGAAATTACTGTGACATTTATTACTAGTAAAACATCCGATAATATTTCTCTGACAAAAGTACGATAAGTTTTTCTACTGGTAGAATATGTTTAACTACGGGTAGAACTTTTCTGATGAAAAAGTATAAAGTACTGTGAGTTTTGCTACCGATAAAATTGTCTTCCTACTAATAGAACCTTCATCTTTTTGCCTTCCTACCGGTATAATACATACCGGCAGAACTTCTCTTTTCTTCCAAAATATATCTAAGGCTCCTGGCTTTTATCTTCGCCCAAGCAAACTCAATCCAAACTTGTCCCTTGCCATCTTATTAATACTTAAACTCAACATTTACACCAATTTACTTGCAATCACATAAATCAAGGCTTAACACGAAAACTATGCTAAGTAAAGCAAATTAGTACATTAGCAAACCTAAAGTAAATATGTTAACCTAAAAAATAATGAATTGTCGAGTGCTCAAGAAATACAAAAAAAGGCAGAAGTGATTACAAGTTTGTTAACTCCGAAATCTCTCCATGATATTTGAAGTTTTTATGGAATAACTATCTTTAATTTGTTTTCCACTAAGGATTTCAACACCATTGTTGCTCCTATCACCGAATACCTAAAGGGATAAACTTTTACAAGGAGATAGGAAGCCCAAAGTAACTTTAAAGTCTTGAAGAAGAAATTGATCAAGGCTCCTATTCCCACTCTACCAAATTTTGACAAGGCATTTGAGGTTCCTTGTGATGCATCAAATGTTAGTAATGGTGGAGTTCTAAGTCAAGAAGGTAAACCCATTGCTTTCTGTTGTGAAAATTTGAATAATTCTTGTAAGAAATACTCTACATATGATAGGAATTCTATGACTCTATTCAATTTTATACTCTTCTCTAATCATGATGCTTTGAGATTCATCAATGTGCAACACGAGCATAAAAATAGGCATGCGAAGTGGGTTGAATTCCTTCAAGCTTTCACTTTTCACATCAAGCACAAACCCAGAGTTTCTAATCAAGTGGTCGATGCATTAAACCCTAGGAATTCCTTATTGTCCACAAAGTAAGTGAATGTTTTAGGCTTTGATTTGTTGAAAGGACGTTATTAAGATGATCCTTATTTTGGTGATATTTGGGAAAAATGTTCCAACTGACCTTTTTAGCACTTTTTCTTGCAACATGGCTTTCTTTTCAGGGACAATTGCTTTTGCATTTCTGAGAGTTCACTAAGGAAAGCCATTATGTTTGAAGCTCATGGCTGAGGACTAGTTTGACACTTTGGAAGACACAAGACACTTGCTCTTGTGAAGGACAATTTTTACTGGCAAAGAATTGAGTGAGATGTCATGCGACATGTGGAGCGTTGCCGACTATGTCACATTGCCAAAACTCAAGGTCAAAACATGGGTTTGTAAATTACATTACAGATACCAACTACTCCATAGGAAGACGTGAGCCTAGATTTTGTCGTTTGTTTGCCTGGGACCTTAAGGAATAAGGATTCAATCATGGAGGTCATCGATGGCATGTCTTGTACCATGTAGCAAGAACTTAGCTATACCTTATGTGGCTAATCTTTATTTTATAGAGATTTTTTAAGCTTCATGACATTCCAAAAGCAATGACTTCATATCGGGATTCAAGGTTCATTGCTCATTTTTGGCGTACTCTTTGGAAAAAGCTTGGGACGACATTACAAACTGATTGACAAACTAAATTTTTTAATCAGGTTTTTGGGGATTGGTTAAGGATCTTAGTTGATGAAAATATTTGCCAATGGGATCTCACTTTGGCTCAAGCAGAATTTTCCTAGATCTGTTCTACTTGTGATACTACTAGGACTAGTTCACTTCAACTGATGTATGAACGAAATCCTTTTAGTCCATTGGACTTACCTCTGCTTCCTACCACTCATCACTACAGTGAAGATGTTGAGGAACATGCTAATATTATAAATGAGTTGCATGAGCAAGTTGGAGACCAGATAATCAAGCATAACAAGAAGTATCAAAGTAGTACAAACAAGCATAAGAAGTCAATAACTTTTAAAGAAGGTGACTTAGTGTGGATTCATCTAGGAAAAAAGATATTCCCTTGTGGGAGTCATGGAAAGCTTAACCCTAGACCTGATGGTTCTTTCAACATGCTACAATGCATTGGAGTAAATGCTTACAAGATTGAGATAACGAGTGATTATGGCTTCTCAACAACTTTAAATGTTGCAGACCCATCTCCATACCATGATGATGAAGTTGGTTTAGACTTGAGGGAAAGTACCTAATCAACCAAATGAAAATGACCCCATTCTGTCTCTAGATCAAAGCCTAAAATGTGGTGGAAGGTTGCTTAAGGATAAGTCTTCGAAGGGCATACCAACTATGATTTCCTAGAAAGAGTAGAGTACAGATTTTAGCTAATTTTTGAGAAAAAGCTAATTAACTTTAAGACAGTTCTGTAAAAACCCGAGTAAATTTAACTTTTTAAGAATAAAGGGCAAAATGTTAAATTGCCACAATGGTTCAGGTGGTAAACCTAAAAATTTTTAGAGCTCGGATAATGAAACGGTCCTCACCGTTGAAATCATCTCGCGAAATCTAGAGACCATGTCAAATTTCATCAAATTCTGAGATAGTCAATTTTTTTTTACGTTTTACAAGACGGTCAGACCCCGATAGACTCAAACGTGAAATTTTTGGAAAAATTATGAGAGTTTTAAAATAAATGAAGTTAAGACAAATGAAAAATATTTTGAACTTGAACCAGAGCGAGATTTAATTATTTCGAGATGAAAACGGACCCGGAATAAAATTGGACGTGTGGCACGTTGTGGGCCAAGTGTTCTAAAATTATAAATAGGGGGATAATCAAATTTTTTCCACATTACTCAGCCGATTCTCAGCCAATAGAGAAGAGAGGGAAGCTCCAACTTCTCTCTACGATCTACAGAGCTAGAGAGCTCAAATCCGTTCGGGCCAAGAGGGAAAGTCATTCTCCTCGACGAGGGCTACGCCTACGTACCAAGAACAAATGTTTTCACCAAACATTGAAAAAAAAATTTCTTGGGAGAGGCTTGGATTGGAGTTGGGTTAATTTCTTGGAGCTTTTACAACTCGGTTTACGCTTCAAGAGGTAGGGAACTTTCCTACTTGGGTTTTATTCACAACTTTAAATGTAGTGTGGAAATGGGTAGGTTAATATAGATATATATATGACTTACCTATGGTAATGAATTGATGAAATGGGTATTGAAAATAGGTACAGTATATTCTATCTTGAAATGGGTAAGTAGAAATTGCTTATAGTAATTTCTTAGAATTATGCGAATTATGGGCATGTTATGTGTTTACATAATGTCTTGATTATGAAGTGTGTTATATGCTTAATATGAGATAACATGCTTGGATATGAGTTTTGGATATAATTATCATGGATTATGTGAATTGGGTATGAAATGGTTCATTTGGGATACATGACATATTGAACATTGTTGTAGAGTTGCAATGAGACATTACATTGCATATGCACGGGAACATTGCATAAAATGCGTGGTTGTGCATGAAAATAGTCATACACCACATGGGTGGATGATGAGTGGGCTCGAGTAAGCTAAGTCGATAACTTGACCAAGTCGCACTGTTTAAATGGTGTGAGGGTCGAGGTTAGCAAGAAGGGCTAGAAGATCCCTTGGGTGTAAGACCCGGTGATTGGATATGCACTGCCGTTGGTATTAGTCCATAAGTGTGTTGGTGTATGCGGGACCATTGGTGGAAGTCCATAAATCCCGTGTCGATTGGGTACCATTGGTGAAATTCCATAACACTCACCCCATACAAGACCCTGGATTGAAAATTTCATTTGATGTGAAACATCAATGATGGATTGATACACATGGGAAAGTGCACGTGTTGGAGAGCTGGGAAGGGCTCGTGACCAAGGATGACTGGCATTTGCACAATTGCAACGTGCATGTGTCGAAGGGCCGGGAAGAGCCCGAGTTGGTTATTGGGAGTGAGTCTCATCTCATTTCATAACTTTGCATGGAAAATTTCTAACATTGATGGTATATATATGTTTAAAATATGTGAATGGTGGATTGGTTACATATGAGCATTTCATGTGCATTTGGGTTGGGGAGTAGATTATTTAGGAAGTTCTCTATTGAGCGTAGCTCACCCTTTATGGGAAAATATTTTAAGTGCGGGGTTGGTGCCAGTGGATGGCTCTCACTTTGAGACTCAAGGATAAAGAGGCCGGAATGTGGCTCATTTTGATAAAAATTATAAAATTGAAATGAATATTTATTTTTGGCATGTAATTAAATGAGATTACATTCAAATGTTGTAATAGATTTTGTATAATCTATGTGGAATGCCCAAATATATGTTATGTAAGTGTTGGGTTGAGTTGAGTAAGGTTTTAAATGAATTGAAAACGAAAAACGGAAGAAAAGGTAAAAATCTAGGTAGATTGTACCGATACTGCGTACAGGTATGGTGTACCGGTACATTTTGGTCCAAAGAGTTGTGTACCGGTACTGCCGAAATATTTTGAATTTAATATGGATTTTCTTATGCTTTTGGGACTTGTTTTCCTTGATTCTAGGGATGCAAATGGACACTAAATGAATTATTTTGAGGCAAATAACACCTCTGATGAATTAAATGACCAAAACGAACACGAGGTTTACACGTGTGTTAAAGTCCCAATTAAAAGGATTTGTTTGGACTTAAGGTCTGGGATTGCGACTAGAAATGTTATTTTCGCGCATTGATGGTTGGCCAATAGTTGATAAGGGACCCTCCGGATTTTGGGGAGTCACAGCTTGGTATCAGAGCATAGGTATACAAATTACCTAGGGCTTGATGGGCATTGGGTATAAACCATTGCATTCCATGTGCATTCATGTTATGTATTTTACTTGCTACATGATTATGTGCTAAGTGATTATGTGATTTATATATACATGGTGAAATGTGTATGGAAAATGGACACACTAGGGTTAGAAAACATAACCTTGGGAGTGGAAAAAGGGTGAACAGGATGGTTCATGGAGTATGATGTCTGCTAGTATGGAACATACATTCTACTAGGAGGACAATGAGAAACATTCTCAAAGTTTGCGCTTGATCCCTAGTTTGGGATACTAAGTTAGTGTGATGTTTTCATTGACATGTATGTAGATGGCAAGTAGAGAAAGAGGACGCCGAGGCAGTGGGCGAAAAAATAATCAACCACCACCAGCCTTTGATCACCAAGCGTTTAACGAAACTATGGGCATTATAACGGTCACTGTTGCACAAGCTAATTCCAATGCCAATCAGAGAGGCCAGAGTAACCTCCAACACTTCAAGGCACATAAGCCTCCAGTTTTCACGAGAGGGGCAGATCCGATGGTAGTTAACCATTGGTTCCGACAAGTAAATAAGATCTTAAGGGCTATGGAGATCACCTCAGATGCCTCTAAGATAAGACTAGTTGCATTCCAACTAGACGGAGAAACCCAAGTATGGTGGGATTAGGTGACGGAATCCAACAACTTGGAGACCATAACATGGGGAGAGTTCCGGGAGCTCTTCATGGGCAAGTATTTCCCAGCGACCGTTCGACATGCGAAGCCCCGGGAATTTTTTGAATTGAAACAAGGAACTATGACGGTAATGGAGTAAGTGGCCAAGTTCACCGAACTAGCCCATTTTGCCGATGATTACGTGGTCACTCACATGGCCAAAGTGAGAAAGTTTGAGGATGGTTTGAAGTTGTCCATCCGAGGAAAGATTAAAGGCCTCTGCCTGCAAGACTTGGATATGATGGTCAAAACAGCAATGGCCATTGAGAGAGAGGTGGAAGACGCTCGAAGCATCCGGGAGGCGGGTGCTAAGGACAAGAAGAAGGAGGGTCAATCCTCTTCTTCTAGTTTGGGGAAGAAGTAGAGGACTTCTACTTCCACAGGGATAGTGTCGTGGTCATCAAGGCCAAGGCCAAGGCCAAGGTCAATTTTCCTAAGGTGGGGGAAACTTCGGGACTACCCACCAAGAAGGCCAGAAGACTTGCTTTCGTTGTCGCCAGCCGAGTCACATAAAGCGGGACTACCCTCAGAGCTAAGGATCCCAGGGTTATGGGACATCTCAGTCCCAATCTTCGGTGGGACAGTCACAGACACACTACATTCCTCCCTTACCCACTATGGGCCAAGGAAATCAATACCAGTTCCAGGGTGCTACTCAGGCCCCTACCACTTTTCGAGCATGGACTCTACAATTAGACCAGATGGACTAGGGCATGACCCGAGGCCAAGGGCAGGGCTTGCAGGCCAGAACTTCGAGGACACAGGGGCGTGTCTACGCCATGGTGCCACAAACTAAGTTGGCAGATCAGTCGGTGATACAAGGTACATTTCTACTTTCTCGTTTATGGGCTAAAATGTTGTTTGATAGTAGGGCATCACATTGATTCATATATGCATCATGTGTTAGAGATTTGGGCTAAGAGGTGGATATCTTGGAAGAGCCATTACATGTAAGTTCTCCCCTAGGAGATAGGGTGAGGGTTGGTTAGATATGTCAGAATTCTGAGTTAGAAATCTCGAAAATTCTACTCACCGTGGACCTTCAGGTCATGGACATGTCGGAGTTTGATGTCATCCTAGGGATGGACTGGTTGACGACACATCGTGTTGTTATTGATTGTGATCGGAAGAGGGTCACTGCTTATACGCCGGATGGTGTTTGTTTTAAGTTTCAAGGGGAGAAGCACAATGTTTTGCCCCAAGCCGTGTATGACTCTCGATGGCATGGACAGCTGATGGGTTGGCTTGCAAGCCTTACCTTGGAGGACGAGGTGAGAGAAGAGTTAGGTCTATCTCGGGTTGTTTGTGAGTATGTGGATGTTTTTTCAGACGAACTACCAGGATTACCTCCCTATAGGGATGTGAACTTTTGCATTGAGTTGCATCCGGGTACTTCGCCTATTTCTATGACTCCACATAGGATGGCACCCGCTGAGTTGCAAGAACTCGAGGTCCAATTGCAAGAATTATTGGATAAGAGTTTTATCAGACTGAGCACTTCACCTTGGGGAGCTCCAGTGTTGTTTACCAAGAAGAAAGATAAGACACTACGGTTGTGTATAGACTATCGGTAGTTGAACCGGGTCACTATCAAGAATAGGTACCTTTTGCCGAGGATTGATGATTTGTTTGATCAGCTGAGGGGAGCAAGGGTCTACTCCAAGATAGATCTCCCAATGGGCTACTATCAGTTGAGGATTGGGGAGGCAGATATCCCTAAGACGGCATTCAGAACGGGGTATGGGCATTTTGAATTCACAGTGATGCCATTTGGATAAACGAATGCCACGGCGGCATTCATGGATCTCATGCATAAAGTGTTCCAACCCTATCTAGATCAGTTCGTTGTGGTGTTTGTTGACGATATCCTGATCTACTCCAAGTTTGAGGAGGAGTATGAGGGTCATTTGAGAGTTGTTCTCCAAACCTTGAGAGACCATCAGTTGTATACCAAGTTTAATAAGTGTGAATTTTGGCTCAATGAGGTAAAATTCTTGGGACACGTGGTGTCGGCTTCGGGTGTATCTGTGGACCCAGAAAAGGTTGAGGCAGTTATGAGTTGAGATAGGCCAAGGTCAATCTTTGAGATACGTAGTTTCTTGAGATTGGGGGGTACTATCGGAGATTCATCGAGGACTTCTCTTGACTGGATGGACCTATGGCGAGATTGACCCGAAAAGAGGTCAAATTTGAGTGGAATAATTCTTGTGAGAAGGCATTCCAGGAGTTAAAGAGGAGGTTGACTTCGGCTCCTATTTTGATAGTCCCGAAAAGGGGACAGACCTATACAGCATACTGTGATGCATCCAAAGACGGACTCAGTTGTGTTTTGATGTGGTCCAGGAGGGTGGTGGCTTACGGTTCACGACAGTTAAAGAACCACGAGCAGAACTACGCCACGCATGATATGGAATTGGTGGCCATTGTCTTTACCTTGAAGACTTGGTGCCACTATTTGTATGGCGAGAAGTTTGAGGTATTTTCGGACCACAAGAGTCTGAAATACATCATTAAACAACGGGACCTCAACATGAGGCAACGTAGGGGGATGTAGTTTTTGGAAGACTATGACGTCACTTTGTATTACCATCCCGGTAAGGCAAATGTGGTGGCAGATGCACATAGCCGAAGGTCACGGGGAGTCTTGGCTAGTGTGGCTTCCCGGGAGTCACCAATATTATTGGAGTGGGATGAAAAAGCACGTTGGAGACTTTGTTAGTAAATGTCTCACGTGTTAGTAGGTCAAGGCCGAGCACCAGAGACCAGCAGAGTTGCTCCAGCCTTTGGAGATGGCAAAGTGGAAGTGGGAGCATGTCACGATGAACTTTGTAACTCACTTGCCACGGACATCGTGGGGACATGACGCGGTGTGGGTGATAGTGGACCGGCTTACTAAATCGGCACACTTTTTAGCGGTGCAAATGACCTTCACATTGGAGGAATTTTGCAAGTTGTATATACGGGAAATTATCCGGCTCCATGGGGTACCTGTATCTATAATATCGGATCGGGATCCCAGATTCACAGCTCATTTTTAGGAGAGCTTCCAGCGAGCCATAGGGACACATTTGATGATGAGTACAGCCTTTTATCCCCAAATGGACGGTCAGTCGGAGAAGACCATCCAGATTTTAGAGGACATGCTACGGGCATGCGTCCTAGACCTTAAGGGTAGCTGGGAAGAGCATTTACCCTTAGTGGTGTTCGCCTACAATAATAGTTATTAGGCGAGCATACAGATGGCACCCTATGAGGCACTATATGGGAGGCCTTGCCATTCTCCGGTGTGTTGGACGGAGGTTGGAGAAAGACCCTCTACGGGTCCAGATTTGATTAGGGATATTTCAGCGAAGGTGGACCTAATAAGGAAACATCTTCTTACGGCTCAAAGCCGGCAAAAGAGCTACGCCGACAGGCGGCGGCGACCTCTGAAATTTGAGGTGGGGATCACGTTTTCTTAAAGGTGACACCTAAGAGAGGAGTGGTCAGGTTTGGGAAGCAAGGGAAGCTGTCGCCTAGGTTTATCGGGCCCTTCGAGGTACTCGAGAGGGTGGGTACAGTGGCTTACTGGTTGGCATTACGACCAAATTTATCGGGTGTTCACGCAGTATTTCATGTCTCCATGCTCTGGAAGTATACACCTGATCCAACACATTTGGTGGATTAGGGTAAATTAATGGTTGATGCGGATGGGACCTTCGAGGAGGGCCCGGTGCGTATCATGGATAGCCGGTAGCAAATTTTGCGAGACAAGACTGTGAGGCTAGTGAAAGTGCTATGGCAGCACCGGAGAGTGGAGGAGGCAACATAGGAGCGTGAAGACACTATTCGTGCCAATTATCCGTTCTTGTTCAAAGATGGAGGAACATGTCTACAATTTTAAGTAGAGGATTACCTGTTGCATATGCATATGTTTGATGTATGCATGTGTTCATAAATTTTGGGGATAAAATTCTTTTAAGGGGACAAGAATGTAAAAATCCAGGTAAATTTAAATTTTTACTAATAAAGGACAAAACGATAAATTATCACAACGGTTCATGTGGTAAACCTAAAAATTTCTAGAGCTCGGATAACGAAACGGACCTCACCATTGGAATCGTCTCGGAAAATCTAGTGACCATGTCAAATTTCATCGAATTCCGAGAAAGTCGAGTTTTTTACGTTTTACGAGACAGTCGGGCCCCGAGAGACTCAAATACGAATTTTTTAAAAAAATTATGAGAATTTTAAAATAAATGAAGTTAAGACAAATGAAAAATATTTTGAACTTGAATCGGAGCGAAATTTAATCGTTTCGGGATGAAAACGGACCCGTAATAAAAATGGACGTGTGGCGCATTGCGAGCCAAGTGTTCTAAAATTATACACAGGGAAAAAATCATATTTTTCCCCCATTACTCAGCCGATTCTCAGCCGATAGAGAAGAGAGGGAAGTTTCAACTTCTCTCTACGATCTACGGAGCTAGAGAGCTTGGATCCGTTCAGGCCAAGAGGGAAAGTCATTCTCCTCGACGAGGGCTATGCCTACGTACCAAGAACAAAGGTTTTCACCGAACATTGAAAAAACAAAATTTCTTGGGAGGGGCTTAGATTGGAGTTGGGTTGATTTCTTGGAGCTTCTACAACTCGGTTTACGCTTCAAGAGGTAGGGAACTTTCCTACTTGGGTTTTATTAACAACTTTAAATGTAGTGTGGAAATGGGTAGGTTAATATAGATATATATATGACTTACATAATGAATTGACGAAATGGGTATTGAAAATAGGTAGAGTATATTCTATCTTGAAATGGGTAAGTAGAAATTGCTTAAAGTAATTTCTCGGAATTATGCGAATTATGGGCATGTTATGTGTTTACATAATGTCTTGATTATGGAGTGTGTTATTTGCTTAATATGAGATAGCATGCTTGGATATGGGTTTTGGATATAATGTTGATAAATGCATACTTGTTTATTGGTATTGAGAATTATGAAAATTATATGCTTTGGATATAATTATCATGGATTATGTGAATTGGATATGAAATGGTTCATATGGCATACATGAAATATTGAACATTGTTGTAGAGTTGCAATGAGACATTACATTGCATATGCACGGGAACATTGTATAAAATGAGTGGTTGTGCATGAAAATAGTCATACACCACATGGGTGGATGACGAGTGGGCTCGAATAAGCTAAGTCGATAACTTGGCCGAGTCGCACGGTTTAAATGGTGTGAGGATCGGGGTTAGCAAGAAGGGGGTGTAAGACCCGCTGATTGGATACGCACTGTCGTTGGTATTAGTCCATAAAGTGTGTCAGTGTAGTCGGGGCCGTTGGTGGAAGTCCATAAATTCCGTGTCGATTGGGTACCGTTGGTGTAAGTCCATAAACACTCACCCCATACAAGACCCCGGATTAAAAATGTCATTTGATGTGTAACATAAATGACGGATGGATACACATGGGAAAGTGCATGAGTTGAAGAGCCGGGAAGGGCTCGGGATCAAGGATGACGGACATTTGCATGATTGCAACTTGCATGTGTCGAAGGGTCGGGAAGGATCCGAGTTGATTATTGGGAATGAGTCTCATCTCATTCCATAGCATTGCATGGCGAATTTCCAACATTGATGGCATATATATGTTTAAAATATGTGAATGGTGGATTG
>CM042197.1:16322214-16357820 GCA_023539305.1 Ilex asprella | reverse complement strand
CCAAGTAAAGCCCAAGCTATAGAGATCTCCTTCCTCCCCTTTCTTTCGCCCTTAATCTTCTTCTAGCCTTCTAAGAGGTGTGGGGTGAGAGTGGAATGGAAGAATGGGTCATATGAGGCTTAAAATGGTGTTTTAAAATAACAAAATCTCGTCTTTTTTTACTGTTCGGCAAGCCTCAGACAAATCGTACCGGTACGGTTTAGCTACTGGAGTTCGGCGTACCGGTACGATTTGAATGATAGATTTTGGCTTCAACTTATAGTGTAGTTTTGACCCATTTAGAGATCGAATTAAAAAAATTTCTTAAAATACACTTTTGTAGCTCTAGATATATATTATCTACTGTCCAAATTTCAGATCAAATGAACATCAGAATAAAAAGTTATGACCAAAATACCAGCAGGTGTCCAAGATCTCTTTTTATCCAAATTCTCTCTAAAGTGTGCTATCACTCCGGAATACTTCCTGACTTCTAATACACCTCATATTACGTCTTCCAATGTTTTTCGACCTTTCGAATCCAATGGAGACCTTATTTTGACTTAAAAATATTTTGAAACTTATATAATAACCCTTCCTAAGTTTAAACGCCTTCAACACCTAAACTTCACAATAAATTTGCTTCCCTAGTATCTATTCCTACTATTACAATCTTTATGGTTTATTCTTACTTCATTACAGATATAAAAATTACTAAACAAGTATATTACTATACTAATATAAATAGGTGGGGGTTTAGAAAACTTGAAAGAGATATCAAAATATAAAAAATAATAAAAATTCATACAACAAACAGGAAATCAAATATAGAATTAAATTGAAAAGTAATACTAACATGTATCTATCTGGAATGATTCATATTAAAAAATATTTTTGTGTGTATGAGATGAAATATATAATGAAACCCTAATTATTATAAAATTTTAAGGCGAGTTTACTCATTAAACGGGTGTATGTAGCATAAGATTGACTTAGCTACTAATACGGTGGGTTTAGTAGTTTGATAATGAGACATTAAATGGGGTGGGAATAGCCCCACTCAAACTTATATTCGATTGAATTTTACGAATATTTAAGTTGAATTCAAATGAAAACTGATTTTAATTACTCAATAAAAAATTTTACATCTATCACGTGAAATTTTTGAATGTTTTTCTCACAAAAATTACACGAACTCATATTGAAAAAATGGTGCAGAGATAATATTATGAACTTTAGGTAGAAACTTGCAAAAAAATAGTTATAATTTTTTGAAATTTGAGATAAATTTTATTAAAAATGTTAAAATTGTGGATGTTTAATCAATAATAATTATATTTTCTCAAAATTTTGAATTAACATATTGTAGTAGTTGTAACGTGACTTTCGTTATATAAAGGTTTAATTATATATTCTGCATATAGGTTGAACAATATAAATTTGATTGTTATATTGTTGAAATTGTATTATACATTGCATTTATTTATGAAAAAATATTTATAATTTTTTATGAGTAACATAGTGGCTTTAGACACGGATAATTACTAGTTAATCTATATAATAAAGTAGAGTTGAGTTTGAATTCTAAAACTTATCTTGAGTTTTTTGAGGTTCATATCACTTTTGAGCAAAACATAAGTTAAATCTAAGGGTTTATGTTAACTTGAATTTTTTGTGTTTGTATTGTTAACAGTGGTGTCAATTTCTTCAGTGTTGATTTCTCTGTGACTATCTGGTGTAGTCTATAATTTCTCTCTTCCTTTGTTTAAACATTGTTGATCTCATGGATGAACATTTTTTTCAACAGTTGAATTATTTTTCCCTCTTTGTTGAGGAAAGTAGTGTTCTTGATATTGGTACTTCTGATATCATTGATGGTATTTGTAAAATCTGGAAAAATTTGAATTTTTTTCCGAGAAATGGTAAAATGGTAATTTGTCACTATAATGTAAAAATTAAAATACGTGTTCTCGAGACCTCGTATGACACAACGGACTTCGTCGTTGAACACGTATCACGGAATATAGTCACCATGTCGAATTTTGAGGTAAGTCAAATTTTTTGTACGTCATTCTAGGTGACTGGGTGTCGAATGACCTCACCAAGGCCCCTAAAAATGATAAAATTAAAATTTAATTATAATTTATTAAAATTTCAAATAAGATTAATTTAAACTTAACCTGTAATGTAATAAATCGTTTCGGGGCGAAAACGGACCCGAAGAGGCGAGGGACGTGTGGCGCAATTAGAGTCAAGTATTAAAATTATAAATAGGAGTTAAAATCAGATTGTTAGCAAAATATCTTTATTATTCAACCCCTTGGCCGGCCATAGAGAGAGAGAAGAGAGAAAAGAGAGAAAACAAAATAGTTCTTCAAGCTTCTTCTTTGATTTTTCAGAGTTCCATCGGTCGAAATCCGTCGAACCAAGAACCAAAGTTAATCTCCTCGACGAGGGCTACGCGTACGTACCAAGAACTAGGGATTTCACTGAAGATCTAAAGAAAAGATTTTAGAGAAATCAAGTTCCTGGGCTTTGGTTGGTGTTTTTGAAAGTTCTATCACTTCTTACACGCTACAAGAGGTAAGGTTCTTTCTACTTGATTTTATTCTTACCTTAAGTGGGCTTTTTAGCGGCCAAAATTGACTGTTTTAGTGGCTGATTTGTGGTTAATTAGTGGTTGTTTAGGGGCTGTTAAAGGGCCAAAATTGGGGGCTAGTAAGGGGCTAAAATTGGGACTGTTATGGACTGATTTCATGGACTATTTTTTAGACTGTTTTGAGGCTATTTTATGGGCTGTTTTGGACTGTTTTATAGCTATTTCATGGGCTGTTTTATGGCTAAATTGTGGGCTGTTTAGTGACTGAAATTGTGACTGTTTTATGGACTGATTTGGGACTGCATTATAGACTAATTTGGGGCCGCATTTTGAACTATTTTATGGCCTGTTATGGGGCTGTTTTGTGCACTGTTAAGGGGCTGTTTTGTGCACTGTTAAGGGTCTGATTTTGTGGGCTGTTTTGTGCACTGTTGAGGGACTTTCATGGACTATTTTTGTGCACTTTCATGAGCTGAATTTGTGCACTTACATGGACTGTTTTTGTGCACTTCCATGGGCTGAATTTGTGGACCATTATGTGTTATAACATGCTTGCGAATTGTATTGGATATAAATGTTAATACATGCTAGTTGATGGTTTGACGTTGTTATGGATTTTTGGAGATTATATGCATACGATATAATTGTCCATAATACATATTAAAATGTATGGTTTAATTGGTTCATATGACACTCATTCCATATGGTTTATTACATTGCATATGTACGGAGGCATCGCATTCATGGGCTTATGCATGAGTGTGAGTGTGTGTAAGTATGGTTAATCAAACACCATTCTCAGTGATTGACATGTCGAATCGGTAAAGCCGGATCGAAGATCCCATTGAGCCGCATATTACATGTAAAACTTGTGTCGGGTATAGCAAGAAGGGGTAGATCCCCCCTCGGGGACCCGACGACTTGGTTATACACTCCTCTGTGCTGAAATTCCGGAAAAGTGTAATATGGTATACGGAACCTGATTAACCGTAATTAGTGTGTAATTTCAAATGATTAAGTAATCAATTTTGTAAGATAAAATAAATAAATATTATGAATTATGTTTTGGGTATGAATTAAAGTTTTTAATATTTTATGTTTGAAGTTATAGGGTCAAATGCAAAAATATCAAAGAATACAGGACTATTTTGCAAAGCTTGAAACTATGAAGGTCTAAAGTGCGATAAGAAAACTTGGACCAATGAGAACATGACACATGGACCAATGAGAACATGATACATGGACCAATTAGAAGAAAACACTTGGCACACTTAGAGCAAGACAAATGGACCAATCAGAGCAAGACATTTGAACCAATCAGAAAACGACACCCGGCGGATCGAGGAGGCGACACCTTGACCTTCGTAAAGGCTCCCTAAACCTTCCCAAAGGTCCCTAGACCTTTCTAAATGCCCCTTGGCCGTTCACCTCCTCCCCCCTCTATAAATAGGGGCTGTTTTCTTATTTCTTAATTAATTCTCCAACAATTCTAACATCCACTACACCTTGTCTCCATTCTTTACATACACCACCCCAAGCCTTCCTACCTTCTCTCCACACCAACATATACTTTCCAAAGACCAGCCCTTACTCTCCAAAATCAGCTAGCCACACAAGAGTAAAGAGAGAAAGAAAAGAAAGAAAGAGAGAAAAGAGAAGGAAATAGCCAGTGGGTGTGATACCTTTTCTGCATTCCTACTTTTCTGTTGTAATCTTTCTATTCGGATACTTGAACTAACGCCACTTTTGTGTCTTGAATGATAATAAAGGTGGTTGTGTTTCAATTGTTCCTTGTGAAAGAAGTTACCATTTAATTTCAGTTGTAATAATGACAACTACCCGCACTCCGTGCTTGTCTATAGCAATGGAGCGTGAGTAGTCGTTTATATCCTCCAGTGCGAGGGGAACATATGTATATTATTGGTTTAATTATGGAATTACTGATGTTTTATTTATACGTCTATTATATATATAAGACATGCCAGCTAGAATAACCCCGGCGTTCCTACCAGTATGGCTAGTCCTCCACCGGAATGCTAAGGAAGATTCACTGACACATGATATTACTATATATAATAATATTGCCAGTCGAATAACCCCAGTGATCCTATCGGTATGGCTAGTCCTCCACTGGAACGCTGAAGAAGTTTTACTGGTAAATATATATATTACTACCAGTGTAGCCTAAGAAGCAGCTGTGTTATACATTAGCACCAGTGTAGATTAAGAAGTAGTTGTGTTATGGTTTATTATATACGTATTTGAAATCATGAGATCAAGTGAATAACTCAAGTATTACTCATGAATTGGCTCTGCCTTCTGGTTTGCTTGAGTTAATCAGTTGACGTGGATATAACCAGCTAACCTAAGAAGTTGTTGTGTTATGATTTACTATCCGCAGTTAGCCTAAAAAGCGGTTGTACTATGGTTTATATACATCAGACCTACCAGTTGACTTGCCAATAAAATGGAAGTTGATTGTTGTAAGGTAACAATTCCAGTATTTAACCATTAAAAAGCATATGGGACCCTTAAACTGAAGGGTATCTTTTATATTATTGTCATTTACTTTATTGTCTCCGCACTTTATTATTTCTGCACTTTATTTTATTGTCATCGCCTTTCTTTTATTTAAATAAACAAGTTATCAATCTAAGCTCACATCACAAGCTATCAAAACATCACACTACTTCAAACAACAACTTTACTGTTTTTATTTTAATTTTTTTTATAATCTAAATTACAGACAACTCTTCGTGGGATCGATACTTGGACTTAAAACCAAGAAAACTACAATTTGACCACTTCTACTTGGGTGTATAATATAATATAATTCAGACACACTAAAAAGTGCGAATCAGAACCGGCGGTATAAAATCTAAAATCCGTTGCCAAACAAGACACAAGTTTTTTATTTATAAAAGTACTCATTTAATGAGTTATACCCATCAATGATTTAGTTTTATAATAAAACAACTTTTATTTTTAAACGATCATTGGGTGAATTTTTCATCGAATGACGATTACGCTGCACGAGTGCATTGTGTTGTGGGAGTCAGTGAGGACTCGGGTCATGATGCATGAGTGAATTTCATCTCATTTCATAGCATGACATGGTAGAATTCCAACCTAGAATTGTCTATTCTTACTTGGAATATTAATGTGAATATGAAATGTTGTATGTGAACATTACATGTGCACTTAGGTGGGGAGTAGCCCCTGTTGGAAATTACTCTACTGGGCGTTGCTCACCCTATATGGGAAAACATTTCAGGTCGAAGAAATATATCGGCGGATGGCTCCAATTTGGACCCTCATGTTTGAAGAAAGCTGAATGTGACTTTATTTTGTGTTAATGTACAACACTTGTGAAAATTATATTTTGGGCATGTAACCCTTTGTAAATGATTGTAATAGAACATATATGAGTCATTGTTAAAGTAACCTTGCATGTTTTGATTTAAGTATGGATAATTGGACCCGGCGTGGTAAATATTTTATATTGGGCCTCAGATGTAAAGATATATTGCACAGCTTGGGTTTTGGGTAGAGCTCCCCGTACAAAAGAGACTCTGCCTGAATTTCGTTAAATTATGGATACCGGTAAATGGGGCATAACGGCGCGATATCGAGTTACTCGGTATCCACGAATATTTCACGGAATGATAGAAAATCAACGGAACCCCGAATTTTGGGGTGTCACAGCTTGGTATCAGAGCACAGGTATACGATTAACCTAGGACTTGATGGGCATGGGTTTAGACCATTGCATTCCATACGCATTTCATGTTATGTGCTCTACTTGCTACATATTATGTGTTACTTGTTGTGTGAAATTTTATACATGTTAGAATGTATATGGAAAAGATGAACACTAGGGTTTGAAAACATAACCTTGGGTTTGGAAAAGGGATGAACGGGGTAGTTCAAGGGTTAAACATCTACTAGTATGTGACGCATGTTCTGCTAGGGGATAATGAGAGAATTCTCAATGTTTGTGTTTGATCTCTAACTTTGGGATACTAAATTATTGGCTTATTGCTATCTTATGTGTGTGTAGATGGCAACTAGCGGAAAGGGGCATCGGCGTGGACGAAACAATAACCAACCATTATCGGCCTTTGACCAACAAGCCTTCGTGGAAGCTATTGGTGCTGCGGCTGCTACTATTGCATAGACTGGTGCAAATGTGGGTGCAAATGTGGGTCAAGAAGGGTCAAGTAACCTCTAAAAGTTCAAGTCCCACAATCCTCCGGTCTTTCTGGGAGGGGCGGATCCGATGGTAGCTGATCATTAGTTCCGACATGTTGACAAGATCTTAAGGGCTATGAAGATTACCTCCGATGCCAATAAGATAACACTAGCTACATTCCAACTAAAGGGAGAATCCCAAGTATGGTGGGATTAGGTTAAAGACTCCAAGCACTTGGAGGCAATGACTTGGGCGGAGTTCAAGGAACTCTTCATGGGTAAGTACTTCCTGGTGACTACTCGACATGCAAAGGCCCGGGAGTTCTTAGACTTGAGGCAAAGAACGATGACGGTGCTCGAAAACGTGGCTAAGTTCACAGAATTAGCCCGTTTCGCTGATGATTATGTGGCCACAGACCATGGCCAAAGTGAGGAAGTTTGAGGATGGCTTGAAGTTGTCCATCCGAGGTAAAATTGTGGGTCTTCTTCTGTAAGACTTGGACACAATGGTCAAGACGGCTATAGTCGTTGAGAGAGGTGGATGATGCATGAAACATCTGGGAAGCGGGTGTTAAAGACAAGAAGAATGAGGGCCAATCCTCTACTTCTGGTGCAGGGAAGAACTAGAGGACTTCTACTCCGCAAGGCCATCAAGGGCAGGGCCGCGGCTATCAAGGCCAAGGCCAAGGTCGGTTCTCCCGAGGCGGGGGAAATCAAAGGCCTTCTTTACATACAGGCCAACGGACTTGCTGTCATTCCCACCAACGGGGGCATATGAAGCGAGATTGTCCTCAGAGGCAGGGATCTCAGGGCCAAGGGGCGTCTCAGTCCCAGTCATCAGTGGGGTATTCATAGTCTTACTGCACTCCTTCCTACCCTACCATGGGCCAAGGAAGTCAGTATCCATTTCAGGGTGTTGCACAAGCTCCTACCACTTCACGAGCGGGAACTCTACAAGCAGGCCAGATGGGCCAGGGTATGGGTCGTGGCCGAGGGAGGGCTCACAAGTTGGGACTTCGGGGACCCTGGGGCGTGTCTACGCCATGATGCCACAGACTGAGCCAGCAGACCAGTCAGTTATACGGGGTACATTTATGCTCTCTCGCTTATGGACTAGAGTATTATTTGATTCTGGTGCATCACATTCATTTATTGTTGTATCTTATGTGAAAGACTTGAGCTTAGAGGCTGAGACCATGGAAGAGCCATTGCATGCGAGTTCTCCCCTAGGTACTAGAGTGAGGGTTAACCAGATATGTCTGGGTTGTGAGTTAGAGATCTCGGGGATTCTACTCACCGTGGACCTTAGGATCATGGACATGTCAAAGTTTGATGTCATCCTTGGGATGGACTAGTTGACTACACACCGAGTTATCATTGATTGTGATCGTAAGAGGGTCACTGCTTACACACTAGACAGTATTTGTTTCATGTTTCAGGGGGATAAGCAAGATGTTTTACCCCAAGCCGTGTACGACTCTAGATGGCATGGGCAGTTGATGGGTTAGCTAGCAAGCTTTACCCTAGAGAATAAGGTAAGACAGGAGTTGGGTCTACCTCGGGTAGTGTGTCATTACAAGGATATTTTTTTAGATGAATTACTGGGATTACCTCCACATATAAATGTAGATTTTACCATTGAGTTGCATCCAGGTACATCGCCCATTTCTATGACTCCACATAGGATGACGCCTGTTGAGTTGCAAGAACTCAAGGTCCAATTGCAAGAATTGTTGGATAGGGGATTCATTAGACCGAGTACCTCACCTTGGGGTGCTTCGATGTTATTTACAAAGAAGAATGACAAAATCCTTCGACTATGCATAGATTACCAGTAGTTGAATAGGGTTACTATCAAGAATAGGTACCATTTGCCAAGGATTGATGACTTGTTTGATCAGTTGAGAGGGGCGCAGGTCTACTCCAAGATAGATCTCTTTACTAGTTACCATCAGTTGAGAGTTAGGGAGGAGGATATCCCTAAGACGGCGTTTAGGATGTGGTATGGGCACGAGTTCACAGTCATGCCTTTTGGATTGATGAACGCTCCAGCGACATTCATAGATCTCATGTATAGGGTGTTCCAACCTTACCTAGATCAGTTTGTTGTGGTCTTCGTTGATGACATTTTGATCTACTCCAAGTCTGAGGAGGAGCATGAGGGTCACTTGAGAGTTGTTCTCCAAATCCTAAGAGATCATCAGTTGCACGCCAAGTTCAGCAAGTGTGAATTTTGACTGACTGAGGTAAAATTCTTGGGGCATGTGATGCCGACTTCGTGTGTATCCGCGGAATCGGAGAAGGTTAAGGCAGTTATGAATTGGGAGAGGCCGAAGTCAGTCTTCGAGATACGTAGTTTCTTGGGATTGGTAGGGTATTACAGGAGGTTCATTGAGGACTTCTCTTGACTAGCTGCACCTATGACTAGGTTAACTCGGAAAGAGGTCAAGTTCGAGTGGAATGATTCTTGTGAGAAGGCATTCCAGGAGTTAAAGAGGAGGCTTACTTCAGCCCCTATCTTGATAGTCCCAGAAAGGGGACAGAGGTACACAGTATATTGTGAAGCCCTCGAAGGACGGACTGAAAAGTGTCTTAATGTAATCCGGGAGGGTGGTGGCTTATGGTTCTCGATAGTTAAAGAACCACGAGCATAATTATCCCACGCACGACATGGAGTTGGCGGCCATTGTCTTTGCCTTGATGGTTTGGCGTCATTATCTATACGGCGAGCAGTTTGAAGAGTTTTTGGACCATAAGAGTCTGAAGTACATTTTTACACAGCGGGACCTCAACATGAGACAACACAGGTGGTTGGAGTACCTTGAAGATTATGACTTTACTTTGCATTACCATCCCGGTAAAATAAATGTGGTGGCCGATACACTCAGCCGAAAGTCATGGGGAATTGTGGCTAGTGTGGCTTCCCGAGAGTGGCAGATGCTCGAGACTGTGGGACAGTTCTAGCTACGTTATATGGGTCAGGCTCGAGGTACTTTAGGAAGTTTGGTGGCTACGCCTTCTCTACTGAGTAGTGTGATTCAATCCTAGAGTCAGGACACAAAGCTATTGTCCATCCGTGACCGTGTATAAGCAGGTAGAGGTGATGAGGGTTGGGCCATTCACTCGGATGGTAGTCTTTGGTATCGGGGAAGGGTTGTGGTTACTCAGTTAGTGGATCTGAGAGAGGAGATCCTTAGGAAGTTTCATTACTCCCGTTTTACGGTTCATCTAGGGGCACGAAGATGTATCATGATCTTCGTCGCCAGTATTACTGGAGTGGAATGAAGAGGCAGGTTGGCAACTTTGTCAGTCGATGTCTCACGTGTCAGCAGGTTAAGGCTGAACACCAGAGACCAGCAAGTTTGTTCCAGCCCTTAAAGGTAGCTGAGTGAAAGTGGGAACATGTCACGATGGATTTTGTGACCCACTTGCCACAGACATCACGGGGACATGACGCAATATGGGTGGTAATGGACCGGCTTACTAAGTCAGCACACTTTTTGGCGGTGCAGATGACCTTCACACTGGAGGAATTCTGCAAGTTGTATATACGGGAGATTGTCTGATTACATGGGGTGCCCGTATCTATAGTATCGGATCGGGATCCCAGATTTACGGCTCATTTCTGGGAGAGTTTTCAACTAGCCATAGGAACACAACTGATGATGAGTACTATTTTTCATCCCCAGACGGACGGTTAGTCTAAGAGGACCAACCAGACATTAGAGGACATGCTACGAGCATGCGTCCTAGATCTCAAGGGTAGCTGGGAAGATCATTTACCTTTGGTGGAATTCGTCTATAACAATAGTTATTAGGCGAGCATACAGATGGCACCCTATGAGGCACTATATGGGAAGCCTTGTCGTTCTCCAATTTGTTGGACGGAGGTACGAGAAAGACCTTCAACTGGTCCGAATTTGGTTAAAGACACCTCTAAGAAGGTGGACTTTATACAGAAGCGTCTTCTCACAGCTCAGAGCCAGCAGAAGAGTTATGCCGACAGACGGCAACGACCTCTAGAGTTTGAGGTGGGAAATCATGTCTTCTTGAAGGTGATGCCTAAGAGATGAGTGGTCAGGTTCGATAAGCGGGGAAAGTTGTCGCCGAGATATATCAGGCCCTTCAAGGTACTCGAGAGGGTGGGTATAGTTACTTATCGATTAACATTACCGCCAAACCTATCTGGTGTTCATGCAGTATTCCATGTCTCCATGCTCCGAAAATACACCCCAGATCCGACTCATGTGGTGGATTGGGGCGAGATTGTTGTTAATGCGGATGGGACCTTCGAGGAAGAATCGGTGTGTATCATGGATAGTTGGGAGCAGGTTTTGCGAGGCAAGACCGTGAGTCTAGTGAAGGTGCTGTGGCAGCACCGAGGAGTGGATGATGCGACATGGGAACGCGAGGACATTATTCGTACCAATTACCCTTTTCTCTTCTTGGATAAAGGTACATTTTTATAGTCATTTAGTGTTAGATGACTGTTGCATATTCATGTGATTGTATGTGCATGAATATGTGAATTTCAGGGACGAAATTCTTTTAATGGGGGAAGAATGTAAAATCCGAAAAAATTTGAACTTTTTTCTGAAAAAGGAAAAAATGGTAATTTATCACTATAATGTGAAAATTAAAATATGTGTTCTCTAGACCTCGTATGACATAACGGACTTCGTCGTTGAACTTATATCACGAAATAAAGTTATCTTGTCGAATTTCGAGGTAAGTCGAATTTTTTGCACATCGTTCAAGGAGACTGGGTGGCAGATGACCTCAACTAGGCCCTAAAAATGAGAAACTTAAAATTTAATTATAATTGATTAAAAGTTCAAATAAGATTAATTTGAACTTAACTTGTAATGTAATAAATCATTTCGGGGTGAAAACAGACCCAAAGAGGCGAGGGACGTTTGACGCGATTAGAGTCAAGTATTTAAAATTATAAATAGGATCTAAAATCAAATTTTTAGAAAAATATCTTCATTATTCAACCCCTTGGCTGGCCATAGAGAGAGAAGAGAGAAAAGAAAGAAAACAAAATAGTGCTTCAAGCTTCTACTTTGATTTCCCGGAGTTCCGTCGGTCGGAATCCGTCGAGCCAAGAACCAAAGTTCATCTCCTCGACGAGGGCTACGTGTACATACCAAGAATGGGGAATTTCACCGAAGATCCAAATAAAAAATTTTGGAGAAATCAAGTTCTTGAGCTTTGGTTGGTGTTTTTAGAAGTTCTATCACTTCCTACACGCTACAAGAGGTAGAGTTTTTTTTACTTGATTTTATTCTTATCTTAAGTGGACTTTTTAGCTGCTGAAATGGACTGTTTTAGTGGCTAGTTTGTGGCTGTTTAGGGGCTGTTAAAGGACCAAAATTGGGGGCTAGTAAGAGGCTGAAATTGGGACTGTTATGGACTGCTTTCCAGGACTATTTTTGGGACTGTTTTGAGGCTATTTTATGGGCTGTTTTATAGCTATTTCATGGGCTGTTTTATGGCTAAATTGTGGGCTATTTAGTGACTGAAATTGTGACTATTTTATAGACTGATTTGGGACTGCATTTTGGACTGTTTTATGAACTGATTTGGGACTGTATTTTGGACTATTTTATGGACTGATTTGGGACTGTATTTTGGACTGATTTGGAGCCGCATTTTGAACTATTTTATGGCATGTTATGGGGCTATTTTATACACTGTTAAGGAGCTGTTATGGGGTTGTTTTGTGCATTGTTAATGGGCTGATTTTGTGGGCTGTTTTGTGCACTATTAAGGGACTTTCATGGAGTATTTTTGTACACATTTATGAGCTAAATTTGTGTACTTACATGAACTGTTTTGTGCACATTTATGGGCTGAATTTGTACACTTACATGGACTATTTTTGTGCACTTTCTTGGGCTGAATTCGTGGGTCATTATGTGTTATAACATGCTTGCAAATTGTATTGGATATAAATGTTAATATATGTTAGTTGATGTTTTGACGTTGTTATAGATTTTTAGAGATTATATGCATATGATATAATTGTCTATGATACATATTAAAATATATAGTTTAATTGGTTTATATGACACTCATTCCATATGGCTTATTATATTGTATATGTACGGAGGCATCACATTCATGGACTTAAGAATGAATGTGAGTGTGTGTAAGCATGGTTAATCAAACACCATTCTTAGTGATTGACATGTGGAATCGGTAAAGCCGGATCGAAGATCCCATTGAGCCGCATGTTGCATGAAAAACTTGTGTCGGGTATAGCAAGAAGGGGTAGATCTCCCCTCGAGTGCAAGACCCGGCGACTTAGTTATACACTCCCCTGTGGTGAAATTTCAGAAAAGTGTAGTATGGTATACGGAACTAGTGGTATAAAATCTAAAATTCATTGTCAAACAAGACACAAGATTTTGATTTATAAAAGTACTCATTCAATGAGTAACACCCATCAATGATTTGATTTTATAATAAAACAACTTTTATTTTCAAACGATCATTGCGTGGATTTTTCGTCGAATGACGATTACACTATAGAGTGTACTGCATTGTGTTGTGGGAGTCAATGAGGACTCAGGTCATGATACATGAGTGAGTTTTATCTCATTTCATAGCATGACATGGTAAAATTCCAACCTAAAAACTGCCTATTCTTACTTGAAATGTGGATGTGAATATGAAATGTTGTATGTGAATATTGCATCTGCACTTAGGTGGGGAGTAGCCTCTGTAAGAAATTAATCTACTGGGCGTTACTCACCCTATACGGAAAAATATTTCAGGTGGGAGAAATACATCGGCGGATAACTCCAATTTGGACCCTCATGTTTGAAGAAAGCCGAATGTGACTTTATTTAGTGTTAATATACACCACTTGTGAAAATTATGTTTTGGGCATGTAACCCTTTGCAAATGATTGTAATAGAACATATATGAACCATTGTTAAAGTAAACTTGCATGTTTTGATATAAGTATGGATAATTGGACCCGGTGTGGTCAATGTTTTATATTAGGCCTCGGATGGGTCATATAAAGATATATTGCACAAGTTGAGTTTTGGGTAGAGCTCCCCGTACAAAGGAGACTCTGTCCGAATTTCGTTAAATTATGGACCCCGGTAAATGGGCATAACGGCGCGATATCAAGTTATTCGGTATCCATGAATATTCCGCAGGTTCATAGATAATCAACGGAACCCCAAATTTTGGAATGTCATAGTATTGCTGAATGTGAAAAGAGTTTTTTTGGTAAACTAATCACAGAAAAGCATGTTAATCCTATTATCCTGCATACCACTATGTCCTTTGTTTGGGGTTGCAAGGATTTGCGAGTGATCAAAATTAAACCTAACTTATTCCAATTCTTCTTCAAAGACCAAAGAGATGTTGCCAGAATTAATCATATGGGGCATTTGTGTTTCGATAATCAACTTTTAGTTTGTCAACAATGGGCTCTAAATAGGGAAACTTCGCAAATGGCTTTTGATACGACTTACTTTTGGATTCATGTAATAGGAATTCCAAGGGAGAGTTGTAAGAAGGAAGTTGCTCTGAAGATGGCAGATACCTTCCAGAAACATGAGGCAGTTGAAATTAGGGCTACTATTGATGGCGGTATGAAAGTTTTTTGAATGAGGGTAAGAATTAATATTCTAGAACCTTTATGGCACGAAATCCTGTTTTGGAATCCTGGTGGTGAAATTTTTTTTGCAATTTTTCAGTATGAACGACTGCCTCATGTGTGTTTTCAGTGTGGTCGCATGGGTCATGTTTTGAAACATTGCTCTGAAAGTCGTAAAGTAGTTGAAGGATTGGAAATCTGCAATGAGTTTGGTCCTTGGCTTAACGCAACTATTATGAAATCCCATCTTGTGGTCAAGTGCGATATTCTGGTGGTGGGCGTGAATATTTCTATGGCGGCAGTAGTTACAGAGCCAACGACATCAATTATGGATCCAACGACAGCAGTTACGGAGCCAACTGCTGAACGGTTAGCATATCTGTAGTTTTCAAAGGAGGTATATGTAACCAACCCTATTTCTTCGAGGCCTACAGTGTCAAGGTCTATTCTAGCAAAGCAAAATAATTACGGATTAGACATGGTTTCAAATCTGGATTCGGATCTGGGTTCAGCGGTTCATGAATATAAGCCTATTTCTTTTAAGCCCATATCCCAATTTGAATCACCTTTAGTTGAGACCGAAAAACTTGGCCCAAATACTACAATAGAGGATGTTATTGTGACTGATTCCTTTTTGAAGTAGGTGTAACAGTAGAATCCAATCCTTCTCAATCTGACTCTTGTTTATAGAAGAGTACCGTTATCGAAACTCATAGACCATCTTCGTTTCTTCATCAAAGTCCTAACCAATTTTCAAAGGAAGAGTTGCATATAGCTCCTCGTCGGCGTTTCTCTTGGGCTGAAAAAGGAAATTGATTAGGGCTTATAACCCCTCTCAAAGGAATCCGGATTGGTAGATTCAAGAAGTTACATGTGGTGAGAAAAGGAGCTTTGAGGGTAAGGGGTTGGAGATATTTCGAAGAAGGCTATGGGTTTTAACAAAGATGAGGATGGCTTAAAAAGGTCAAGGGGTTTCGAAGTAGAGGAGGTTAATTCGAAGCAACCAAAAGGTTTCACAGAATTTGGGAATAAGTTGAAAAAGAAAAAAGGATGTCCAACAATATTAGTTAGTTCAAATAAGAAAGATGGACTCAACCAAGAAGCATTTTCAATTTCTTTATCGACGGAGACTGATCCTCAGTCCCGCTGATCACCATGATAGGTGTTATATGGAACTGTCGAGGGCTTGGGAACCCTCAAAAAGTTTGAGCTCTTCATCATCTTGTGAAGAAGGAAGCTACCAAATTGGTTTTCTTAATGGAAACCACACTCGATTCCAGACGATTATAATGGATTCAAGAGTGAATTGGCTTAACACAAGGTCTTATAGTGGACGCAAGAGGACAGGTGGGGGGTCTAGCTTTGTTAAGGAGGCATGACTATTTGGTAAGTGTTAAAAGTTTTTCAAAATTTCATATTGAAGCAATTATAATGAGGGTGATGAGGGCCAGTGGAGATTTATCGGATTTTATGGCCATCCAAATATTAGCCAACGCAAACATTCATAGGATTTGTTGTCTAAATTGCATAATAGATTTAACATGCCTTGGATTTGTGGAGAAGATTTTAAAGAACTATTGGATGCAACTGAAACATAGGGGGGTCCAGATCAAGCACTTTGGAAAATGAGGGATTATAGAAGAGTTATGAATGACTGTGGTTTATTGGATTTGGGTTGTCAGGGAAATCCTTAAACCTGGTGTAACGGTTCCTTAGCTCCAGCTATTATGAAAGAAAGATTATTTATAGTTTGGGCTTCATCATCTTGGTTTATTAGTCACATGGGTAGTTCTATTTCTCATATTGCTACCACTGATTCTGATCATTGTCAACTATTGTTGAGAGTCAGGGATTCTTTTAATGGTTCACAGTCTTGGAGGAAAAATAGAAGGTTTCAATTTGAACCCATGTGGTTGCTAGATAGTTCTTGTCGCGAAGTCATTGATAGCTGTTGGAATAATGCTTCTGGTTCATCTGAGGTAAGTATTTTCTTGGACAGATTACAGTCTTGTAGATTAGGACTATTGCAATGGAATAGGGGAAAATTTGACAACATCCAAAGAAAATTGTCAGGTATGAATCACCGTACTTAGGTATTGCAATCAAGATTATTAACGGAGGATGTTAGGGATGAATTGGGAGAACTTCATGCTACTAGTCAAATACTTTTAGAAGCTGGGGAAATTAAATGGAAACAGAGATCGAAAGAATTGTGGTTGAAGGAAGGTGATAGAAACACAAAGTATTTTCATATCTGTGCAAGTTTAAGAAGGAAGAAAAATGAAATCAAAGGCTTACGAGACCAGAATGGAAATTGGTGTATTAACAGAGAGCAATTGAAGGAAATTTTGATGCAATATTTTCAGAATTTATTTACATCTTCTTCTCCAAGTGGGGCAGATCTGTTCGAAGTATTACAAGTTGTTCCCCAATGGATTTCTCATTCCATGAATCAATCCCTCATTCGGACATTCTGTAGAGAGGAGGTGGAGATACTTATCAAGCAATTTCACCCATCTAAAGTATTTGGTCCGGATGGTATGGGTCCAATCTTTTATCAACATTTTTGGGATCTAATTGGCAATCAAGTAACTAAGTTGGTGTTTAATTTTTTGAATCTTGATATTTTCTGTCAGAAGATCTTCTATACTCATATTCTTTTAATTCCTAAGATTATTGAGTCATAGGAGATGTCTCAGTTTCGTCCAATATGTCTGTGTAATGTTGTGTACAAGATAATATCAAAGGTTCTTGCTAATCGATTAAGGCGTCTTCTCTAGGATATTATTTCTGAATTTCAAAGTGCATTTGTTCCTGGAAGGTTGATAACAGATAATGTTTTGGTCGTCTTTGAATTGAATCACCATATGAAGAGGAAGAGAGTTGGTCGCAATGAATTTATGTCTCTGAAATTGGCCATGAGCAAAACTTATGATCAAGTAGAGTGGGTCTTCCTAGAAGCTATTATGCATAGGATGGGATTTGATCCAAGGTGGATCAAGCTGATCATGACCTGTGTTACAACAGTTTCCTATTCGGTAATGCTTAATGGAGGAAAATTGAGATTTTTTCATCCACAAAGAGGTCTGCGTCAAGGTGATCATTTATCAGCCTATCTTTCCCTATTATGCTTTGAAGGTTTTTCTGCTTTACTTAAAAAAGAAGCAGAATCCAAGGTCTTGCAGCTGGTCGAGGTGCTCTAATCTTTACTCATTTATTATTTGCTGATGATAGCTTATTTTATGTGAGAGCCAACAGATCAAATGCCAAACGGATTAGCAAATGTTTGAAAGCTTATGAGAGGGCTTTTGAACAAACAATTAATTTCTCAAAATCAGAAGTCGTGTTTTCTGATAATACTTGTCTAGTAGATAGAATTGCTATTTTGCAAGAATTGCCATTGAAAGTGATTGCTAGTCATGGTAAATATTTTAGTCTTTCATTAGTCATGGGTAGAAACAAAGAAACAAATGTTTGAAGGAATTAAATAGAGAATCTGGAATAAAGTTCAAAGATGGCAAGGTAAGCTTTTATCACAAGCTGGTAAGGAAGTGTTAATAGAGACGGTTGCTTAAGCTATACCTACATATGCTATGCCTTTCTTTAAGCCCCCGTCAGGGTTTTATTCATAAATAAATCAATTGATGTCTAGCTTTTGGTGGGGTAATACTTCAAAAGTTAAGAAGATCCATTAGTTGTCTTGGCAGAAATTATGTCCACCAAAATCAAGAGGGGGTATGTGTTTTCGTGATGTGGAAGCTTTCAATATGTCCTTATTAGCTAAACAATACTGGAGGCTACTTCAAAATTCTAAATCATTAAATTTTAAAGTTCTAAAAACAAAGTATTTTCCAAATTCATCATTAAGTGAAGCCACTTTGGGGTCTAATCCATCTTATTCTTGGCAGAGCATACTATCGTCTAGGCATTTGGTTGAAGCTGGATTACAGTGGACAATTGGAAATAGTAGAAGCATCAGGGTGAAGTTCGATAGGTGGATTTCTAGACCAAATACCTTCAGAATTATCACTAAACTGTAAAACCTGTGTGATAATATTACTGTTAGCTATTTTATAGATAATGTGTTTCAAGAAGTTGGAATGTACAATTGCTTAAACAATGGTTCTTAGATTTTGAAATTCAAGATATTCTATCCATTCCGATTTGTCCATCGCTGCTAGAGGATAGAGTAATATGGCACTTTTCAAAGTCTGGGAATTTTTTAGTTCGAAGTGCCTATCATTTAGCCATTGAGAAGAATCTATTTAAACCTCATTCTCAAGCTGATGTTGCATCTTCAAGTAATGTAATGGATCGTTGGCCTGGTTTGTTCATTTGGTCGCTTCATTTGCCTAACAATGTCAAAAACTTTCTATGACGATTATTTATTGATATCTTACCTACTCTGTGCAATTTACATAGAAGAAGGTTGATGGTAAACAATGAATGCTTCTTATGTGGGTATCCTTGTGAATCTTCCTTCCATTTGTTTGTTACTTGCCCTTTTGCGAAGGCGGTATGGGAGGCTGCTACAATTCAATTTCCAACAAAGGGTGTATTGAATATTCAAGACTGGCTTGTATATATTTCTGAGAAGATAATTTCTGAAGAGGTAGAATTGATTGCTGTTATTACATGGGCTATGTGATTCAATCGAAACAAGTTTTGTGTTGAACATTGTTCTAGATCACCGGAGGAAATTGTCCAATTCTCAAGGGAATATATCAATCATTTTCATGTTGTTAATTGTTCGAGGTTGAGCTCTCATCTACCACATGCGACTGAGAAGAGGACCATATGGAAACCACCACAATTTGGTGTTTGGAAAGTGAATTTTGATGGGATTGTTTTTTGCTCTTTCAATTGTTCTGGAGTTGGAGTTGTTATTAGAGATTGATTTGGGAATTTCTTGGTCGGTTTAAGTCATAAAGTGGAAATAGTTTTAAGTGTTGATTGCGTAGAGGCTTTAGCTACTTCTACCGCCATGCAATTGGCGGTGGATCATGGGTTTACTAACATTATTCTCGAGGGTGAGTCCAAGTCCTTCATTGAAGCTTTATCACAGGAGCAAAAGTCCTTGCCAGAAATTGGTAATTTTCTTGATCAAATTAATGTCTTGAAGACGAACTTTCAAGTTTTTTTGGGTAAGCAAGAAAAGGAATGAAGTTGTTTATAGTTTATCCAAATTTGCTATAAACTGTAATAATTCTAGACTGTGAAGGGTGGAGATTCGGTCTTTTCTGTTATTTCATCGTACGAGTAAAAATCGTTGTTTTTCAAAAAAAAAAAAAAAAACCTTCCTCCAATTTTGACTTTCCAAACTCTATCATCTCTCAAAAAAACTCTATCATCTTTCTCTCTCCCACAACTTTATATTCCACCATTATGTCTGCCGTAAATCCCCTTTCCAAATCTCCCTTCTTTCTTCCTCTACTCCCTCCCCTGTAATCCTATCCTTTTCCCAACTTATCTCTCTCCCTTGCACTTCCCCTCTCCCAGTGAACTCTAATAAAGAAAGGAGATCTCCTCTCACACCCAAAATGAGATCTCCTTGCCTTACTGGAATTCATAACATACATTCAAGCCCTAATGTACTACCCCTCCAATTCTCCTCTATCTCCCTCCGTATCAAAGCCACAAAGCTCCAGCCGGTGTTCTCTCTATCTGACTACTGCTATCTCCGTTCCTCATCCTTCACTCCGCTGTGATTCTGTGCACACAACATACCGAGTACCTCACAACTCTCTATTTCTCTCCCTCTCTGTCTCTATATTTTTACTTATTTCTCTCTCCGCTGACTGCTCAACACACATAGGATATACACACACCACACACACAAGATGTTCGACAAAATGTCCCTAACTCTATTCCCCTAATATGCACACACTCATCTCACCCCATACACAGAGCACCCAAAACACAAACACACAGCATAACACACACACACAGAGCACACACAACCATAACATATGTCAGACACCCCACACACAAACATAAGACAGAACGCACATATGCACAGCACAAACACAAACACCAAAATTGAGTATTCTATACAATTTCTTTCAATTTATTATTTGATTGCAGTATTAAAGGGTGTATTAAGGAGTTAAAACAAATTAAAACTTTTTAATTGGATATAATACATTGTTTGGTAGACAAATTTAATTTCTTATTAATTTTAAAAACGTAATATGGAAGTATTTTAATACCATCAAAAGATATAGTATTATAATTTAACTCAAATATATTATTATACACATTTATCATTATAATTTCACAACTGATATAACAAATACTGATATATTGTTTTATTCCTTCCACATCTATTGTTTCCAATTAGTTTATCTCTGTTTAATTCAGTTGTGGATGGAGTTTTTTCAATGTTTCTGGGTTTCTGTGTCATTCTCTGCTGACTAGACAACACTCACAAGACATCACACACACAATGCACAACACACAGGACACACACAAACCACGTACACAAATTGTTTTATGTTAAACGCACAGCATAACACACACATCACATAACACACATACGCACACAACACTCATACACGCATAACACACACATCACATAACACACATACGCACACAACACTCATACACGCATAACACACACACATAACACACGCCATGGGTGCCCCCAATCTCTGAGTTTTTTTTCCAGGTTTTTTGAACTGTGCCTCAATCAGCGATAGAGGCAGCAAAAACACTAATGTGAACTTTGTGAAGAGACTATATTAATCTAATTGCTATTTTTGTTGAATACTTTTTCATCTTTCTTACTAAATTTTTTTCTATTTTTGTTTAGTTCTTTATGTTGAGAATAAAGCTCCCTATGTGACAGGGGCTATTAAGAACAAAGCAGAGTTATGAGAAAGCTAGGGAATAGTAAATTTTTTTTTTTGTAAGTGATACTTTTTAGCAATTCTTTCTGATTTACTTTCATTTTTAATTATTAAATTCGTATTATGTACTTTCATTGATTCTTTCCCTTTTCTCAAATTACTCTACTTTCTTCAAATGCTTAGCTATTGGATTGGGGAAAAATAAAATACATTTCAAAGTGGACAATCCTACAGCATGACAGTAAAACTCGCACAACTAAGAACTAGATATTAATAAGCAAAACTAATATGAATTTATTTATCCTTATTGACATGTGTTGGGCAAATATGGGACTTGGCCTGTGAGTAATGGAGACATAGTCGTTGCGACAGGTCAAGGACAAATCCCAAGGATACTTTGAACTATGGGTGTGAGCATTTGCCTGGTGGGGGAGGGGCCACTTTTTATGAGTGAATACTTTGATTCGATTGTTCCAGATTATTTCAGTTATTGTGTTTGTGAGAGTGCGAGATGTGCATGCACTAACAAATTTGCATTACTGATATCTAGAGCAATTTAAACACATACAAATTTTAAAGAATTGGTTGCTCTAGTTTTGGATTTAAATGCAGATTTCTAAGAGAAGTCATGTGGAAAATTTTCAATTCTATGAGTCTGCAATGATGAAGTACCAGTTTTACTTTTAAACATTGATGTTTGATGAGGTTAGTGATTTTGTGGTTCCAACATAGGAGCAGTAGCTATCCTTAAATCTTGCAAAGATTTTGGTTTGCTATAAAGATTTCCTTATGGGATATAAATGTTTTATGGAAGGTTAGGTCAACTACCTAGTGCTTTTTGAACAAAGAAAATGGGGTATGTTGGTGATGTTATGTAAGTTAAATTTGCTTCTAACTCTTTGTGGAAATGCCTATTCCAATTGTTTTTTTTTGTTGGTAATTTCTAAGTGGCTATGTAGGCTAGTGTTCAAGGGACAAAAAATTCCTAGAAACCATAAAGGAGAGTGCTATTCTTTCTTGAGATGACTAGGATAATGATTGACCTACCGAACCCAACTCAACTATTGTCTTCCCCAACGCTCTCTAAAATAGTGCCTTCAATTTATACTTAAAAGTCCATATTTGTGTTTAGGCCTAATTGATTATTTTTATTATTGTAAGTTGACATTTTCTATTGGTAAGTGACTGACTATTTTATTTGTTTGGTGCGTATTTTAGAGAGAAAATCTTACAAATCCATGTCGTTTTGGATGTTTGATTGAATTGTGTGAAGGGTTGAGTATTTCCAATCAGTCCAAGATTAAGTCTCCGTTTTGGCTTCCTTCCACATAAGTTGATCGGTACAAGTGAAATCTACATGCTTTAAATAGTGAATGAATCACTTTTATCAGGCCCAACAGTCCAATGACACGTGAACAAGGTAGAAGCATTTCGATTTTGAGGTACAATATGGGTGTATCAACTAGCAAGATCCTGGTCAACCACGTATTTTTTCATATTTTCTGATTTGACTATTTTCTCCCTTTGTAAATGTCCACTGAACTGCACATCAACAACAATAATTCGTGTTGATGATGGAGAAATTGGTACAAGGTGAAAAAACCATTTAGTCCTAGTCCAACTCAACAATAAATCATGTAATGTAATAATTCGCTTTACTTAGTATAGTTTGCGAGTTAAGCCTTGATTTCTGTGATTACAGGTTAATTGGATGTAAAGGTTGGGTTTAGGCATTAATAAGATGGCAAGGAACAAGTTGGGATTGAGTTTTCATGGGAGAAGATGAAGTTGGGAGTCTTAGAAGTATTTTGGAAGAAAAGATAAGTTTAACTGGCAAGTATTATACTGGTAGGAAGGTAAGACAGTTCTATCAGTAGCAAAACTCAAAAGTAATTTGCACTTTTTCATCAGAGAAGTTCTACTGGTAGAAAAACTTAAAATACTTCTGTCATAGAAGTACTACTTGATGATCTACTAGTAGCAAAAACACAGTATTTTCAAAAGTTTTATCAGATAATCTACCCGTAGGTTTAACTATTCTACTGGTATGTCGAGGTAGATTTTTACGAGAAGCTTAATTAAAGATTAGATCTCGCAATATCTTTTGGGAATTCTCAACCAATTAAATAATGAGATAATTTTTAGTTGGATATATGTCAAAGGTCTGTAGATTCTCCTTCCTACCAAAATAAATAGAGACTGTTTGGGGGAATACAAAGCATAATGCTATATCATGTTTAGGAGTTTTTCTTCTACTTTTTCCTGTTCTTTATGTTGGAGAGTTTTAGGGTTATTTTATAGAGTTTTTCATTATTCTTCTTTTAAGTTTAGTTTAGTTCATTTATTTGTTCAAACAATATTTACGTAAAGTTGTTTTTACTTACAAAGCCTTTTTATTTACATTTAATTTATCAATACAAGCGATCAATTTGAATTCAATTATGTTTTCTTCAATGCTTTATGTTTTTTTCCATTATCATGAGTGAATAGTCTTCTTTTGGATAATCTGAGGAAGGAGTCCCAACCATTGAAGTAGAGTGTATGCTTTAAACATTTATGTGATTGATTGAATAGGTTATGTTTTCGAAAACCTAATTAGTTTGCATACTTCTCGATTATTTGTATACAATTAGTTTTGGTATAGATGATTAGTGGTAATTTTTGCGACCTTTAGGATATTGATTCTTCTACCATAAAACATCTTTCAATTGCTACATTAGTTCTTTGAAGTTTTTAGTTGAAAATTATCCGTCTGTAATAGTTTGAATGCGAAAGCAGATGAGTTATAGATTTATGGTAGAAACTCCAATTCATAGGTGGGATAAATTCTGTAGATTGTCCAATTTTTCATTTATTGAATTTCAATTTCATTAATAGTTAACTCTTATAATTCTCAACTTCAAAGAGCTTTTTCTTTTTCTTTTTCATCATCTTGGATTCAAATTCTTTCCCTAAGGAGGCGACCTTAGACCTTTTGTTTAAGTTACTACATGATACCATTCTCTTTCGCTTGAGAGCTTTCATGAAAGGCCAACCCCTTTGGAGGGCAAACATTTTTGGTGCCATTGTCGAGGACCCCAGGTGCGTATCTCTGTTGTAATTTATTTCTTACTTTCTTGCAATTTTAATTCTTAGATTTAGTATATTTTCATGTGGGGTAGACACCAAGCAGACCAACTTGTTAAACTTAGACATAATTTAACACTAGTTGTAAGTATGGCTGCCCAGAATAACAACAATGACATTGATCCAACTATTATTATACCATCAGGGGGTAATGGTTGGAATAATCCGATTATAGTTCTGCCTGCTCAGACTATGAAGGATTATCTTCAATTGACCCGCTCTTATTCGCCATCGTGCATTGTACTTCCAATGCAGACACACCAATTCATAGTTAAACCAGTAATGCTCCAATCGCTCCCTCTATTCCATAGAATGACAAGTGAAAATTGTTATATCCCTCTCAAGGAATTTGAGGAAGTAGTTAGTATATTCTTGGAACAGAATGTGCGGGAAGAAATTGCTAGAATGAAACTTCTTCCTTTCTTACTTAAAGATAAAGAAAATGCTTGGCTAAATTCCTTGAAGCTACAGACAATCTCCACTTGGGATCAAATGCAAAAATAATTTTTGACTAAATATTTCCGGTTCATAAAACTGCTACTTTGAAAAAATAGATTCAAAATTTTGCTAAGAAACCAAATGAGCAGTTTTATTAATGTTGTTGAGAAGGATTTAAAGAATGCTTAAACTTTGTTCCGCATCATGGCTTTGAATCGTGGCAGATGTTAACTTTCTTTTGCGAGGGAATTATCCTTACACATCGTCAGTTCATCGACATGATGTACAATGAAGAGTTTCTACATAAAGAGCTTGATGTGGCTCTTGGTTATTTTGATTGTTTGGCATAGAGTGCCCAACCTTAGGGCATCTCAAACCCTGTTGAGTGATCAACATCATCAAAAGCCCCTCAATCGTCCGGTGGAGAAAAATATTTGTTGAGAGATCAAGATGATCTCCTAGCCAAGATTACTAAACTTTCAAGGAAAGTAGAGAGCTTAGAGTTTTAAAAGTTCAATGAGGTGACTAGTGTGCTCAAAACTGATGACCCCTGCTCGATTTGTGATTCCATTGAGCTCCCTATGAATAAGTGTCCAACTCTTCTTATGTGTAAGGAAATGCATGACCAGGTTAATGCATTTAATTAGCCAACAGAATCATTTTCTCCATACTTCAATACTTATAATTTGGGGGTGGCAATAGCTTCCCAATTTTAGTTGGAGATCCTACAACACTGTCCAACCTCAACAATACCCTCCTGCCACATATCAGCCATCACCAAATTATGTCGGTCCTTCTAACGCTCAACAGGTCCCTCTGTGACCTCTACAGCATGGCTTTGTTCAGAACCCACCACCACCACCACAACCACAAGCTATTTGAAGGAGTAAAGATTCATTCTTCTGCATTAGTTTTTCGGATTAAGCACATCCTATCGTATCAGAGGTATGTCATTAATCCAAAGGTTACTGAATCTATGCAAGTTTAGGAACTTCTTTCTTTATTGCACGTAAAGCTCTCATCAATCAGAGTTAGGGCAGTATGGGTTTCTTGGATGTATGCAGCAGATTGGGTGGTAAGGTTAAACGTTGATGGATCTACTAAAGGTTGTCCGGGGTGTTCTGGTGGTGGAACTGTGCTGCATAATCAGAGGGGTCAGTTAATTTTAGCAACTTCCAAGTTCTATGTTGTAGGCACGAATATGGTAGCTGAAATTCGGGCCTTGGTGGATGGGTTGCAATTATATCATAAGTTTTGTTTGTCTGATTACAAGTTGGCCATTGATATAGATTCTCAAGTGCTTGTTAATATGGTTAAGGGTAGTTATGAATGGAGCTGGAGGTACCTGTCTTTATTTTATCAACTGTAGAAACTTCTCCAACCATTAAATTTTGAAATACATCATATCTATCGAGAAGCAAACTCTGTAGCTGATTTTTTAGCTAATCAAGGTGTCCAATATCGTGTTGATAGGGAGATTATTTTGGCAAAGTCTTTATCACCTGAGGGGAAACATCTTCTTTTTCAAGATCAGCTTCAGCTAAGAGTCCTAAGGAGGAAATACCAATCATGAATTTGAAATTGGTTCCCTTACTCCTATTTTTTTTTTTTTGATCAAATCCTTACTCCTATTTGGATGGTCTGTTTTGCTGAGGCATTTATTCTCTTTTAATTATGTAATCTACTTAGCTCAATCAGCTTCCTCTTTTATCTGGACACTACTTTAGCAGCTGCATGGATTTTATTCCAGCTGAGTTTTATTTTAGCTGGACTCTTTAGCTGGACTCTATCAGTAAGGATCAGCAAATTCAAACAGAACAGCTTGGGGAACTGTTCACGTTACTGTTCTTCTCAGCTAGTTTGCTCTTTCTGCTGGTCTTCTTAGTTGGACTACTCAGCTGGCTCAAGTTAACTAGATTCTTCACTGTTCAGCTGGGCTTTTTTGGCTACTCTTTCAAATGGACTTCTCCTTAGTCTGGACTCTTTTCTGCACCTTGGAATTCTTCTTCAGCTGGACTCTTCGGCAGTTACATTATTGCAGCTGCTTTTAATTTCAGGATAATTCATTTTGACGGGACTCTTCTTGGATGATCATTATCTTATCTGTCTTTCCGCTGTGGATTTTTCTTTTCTCATATTTGGACTCTCTTGCTCAGCTGTAAGCTTTTTATACTTCAGCTGCATCAATGAAGATGGAGGTTCAGCTGGAATTTGCTTCAACTTCTAAGGGCTCCATGTCAGCTGGACTGCTTGGCAGTTACAACTAGCTGGTCACCCACAACAGCTGGGCACTATTAATTTCAAAGGTAGCAAGCTTAGAATAATTTTATTTCATTATTTATTGTACTAAGCATGCATTTTTGCTTTCTTTTATTTATTTTATTACTCCATTTAACTAGATTGCATTGAGGGGTAAGGTACATATGCTCCCCCCTAACTAGGTGTAATTTTATTTTGAATCAATAAAATTCCCTCTTACCGTCGAGGTTCACTAAAAAAAACACCACAAGCTTTAGGGTTTGGCCATCAAGGTCAACCCGAAGTACCACCTTACCAATTACCCCACAAAAGGAAAGCAGATGACTTACAATACATTCAAATCCAGAATAACATCAATAATTAAACTTCTCTGGCTCTAAATGAAATTAGATCACAAATCACAAAGATCAACAAGACGTCAGGGGCAATGCAAGAAGAGAAAAGGAAATTCCCTATGCAACCCCAAGAGAACCCCAAAGGTCAGCATATGATTGAGACCACTGAGCATGTTGAACAGCTGAAGTCTATTACTATCTTAGAAGTGGTAAAGAAGTAGATAAGACTATCCTACCGAAGGTCTCTAAGCCTATAGAAAAAGAGGCCTCAAGTGAATTAGAATAGACTAAGCTACCTAACATTGTTGAAAATAGTTGTCATATCCCGACTCCTTACCCTCATAGACTGCAAATGTTTGCTAAGTTATCTGATACATTTGAAATTCTTGATATTTTTAAGCAGGTGAAAATAAATATTCCTCTTTTGGATGCAATTAAACATGTACCATCTAATACCAAGTTCTTGTAAGAATTATGCGCAGTAAAGAGGAAGATTAATGTGCAAAAGAGAGCTTTCTTCACAAAGTAGGTAAGTTCCATCTTAAGGATGAACACTCCACCCAAATACAAAGATCCGAGTGTCCCACCATCTCAATCATCATTGGGGACTGTCGAGTAGAGAAACACTGCTAAATTTAGGTGCAAGTGTAAACCACATTCATTCTTTTGTATATGTGTTGCTTGGGTTTAGAGAATTGAAGCCAACATTCATCACATCCAACTTTCTGACATAAGTGTAAAGATGTCACGAGTTATAGTCGAGGATATTCTAGTCCAAGTGAAGAAATTATACATCCCAGATGATTTTATTATTCTTGATACTTGTCCGGTTGCTAACCCGTCAGTTTAGATTCCTGTTATTTTTGGACAATCATTTCTTGTAATCTCGAATACCATAACTAATTGCACGAATGGATTTATGAAGCTGACGTTTAAGAATATGACTTGGAGCTGAATGTGTTCAATATTGGAAGGTAACATGGGTATGATAGAGAGTTACATCAAGTAAATTTCATTGACTCCATATGGAGCAACAAATAGAAGATTCAGATGGCGAATACTTGGAGATTTTGTCTGAGGAAATAACGATTCAAGAATAAGAATGGTAAGCAGTAAAGACTTTATCTGTAATGCCGTACTTATTTATGAGAGTAGCAAATGGGTGGTTACAAAAATGTAAGCCTCCATAACTGATAATTGCCCTAGGCATCCCAAATCTAGACACAATTTGTGATCATTAGTCCTAGTTAGGATAGTCTCTACACATGTAGACACATAATCAACAGTCAGTAAAATATAAACATAATCAAAAGAGACAGGGAAATGACCCATTAAATCAATGGTCAAACAATCAAACACCTCTATCAGAAGAATGGGGGGGTAAGGGGCATCATATTTCAATAAGTCACACTACCTAACTTTTGACATCACTCACGACTCTTACAAAATTGGTGGCTATATTTGAAAAGGGTTGACAAGTAAAACCCACACTACAAGATCTTAGCTAAAGTCTTCTTAGAGGAAAAATGTCCACCATATGCCTTCGAATGACAAAAAGAAATAACTTGATATTGGTCACCATCTGGCACGCATCTCCTTATTACCTGATATAGACAATACTTGAATAAGTAGGGGACATCAAAATAGAATTTCCTTACCTCAACCAAAAATTTCATTTTCTCCTGAGGACTCCAATGCAATAGTAGTTTTCATGTAACAAGAAAATTAACTATATTAGCATAACAGTGACTAATTGTATTAACTGCAAATAAATGGTCATCAAGGAAGGTGTCAGGTATTGGAATGTGGTCCTGTGAGTCATAAAAAACAAGACGTGATAAATGGTCGGCTACTACGTTATCAACTCTTTTTTTGTCTTTTATAATCAAATGAAATTCCTGAAGGAGGAGGCCTAAACTCCAATCCACCTAATAAGTCTTGGCTTTGCATCCTATTTAGACAACAAATACTTCAAATCAACATGATCAATAAATACAATAATAAAGGAAACAATGATGCATGACCTAAACTTGTCAAGAGCAAAAACCACAGTTAGTAATTCTTTTTTAGTTGTTTAATTCATTTGAGCTTTATTCAATGTTTTAGTAGCATAGTAGATGATATACCATTTTGATTATAAACATGCACGCACTCAGACTAATGTTGGATGCCCACAAATGCGATGCTACCAGTGCATATGCAAATGTAATGTACAATTGCAATTTATATCGTCATACTCATCATATTGCAAAGCCTATAATAAACATGTTCATATTCTATAAACATTCCAAGCATATCACATACGATTTTAACCCAAATAACATGTTTGAACCCTAAGCATTTGATCAAACACGTTTGTGAGCTTGTGATCAAAATCACCAGATTTACTTAACGTCTGTCTGTATCACCTTTCAAATAAAATCAACATGTCCGCGGCAACGGGGCCAATAATGTTTAGTCGGTTTCTCCTTGCAGATTTGATACTCTGTCTACTTCCTTCAAAATATTATAGTTTGTTTCACAAGCATAGGAAAATTGTGTGGTGTAGTAACTTAAAAAAAATTTCAAGGTCGTCTCTTTAAGAACACTCTCGTACTTGAATAAAGAAATGAAAAACACCATTGATTTAGTGGAAAGATGGTGAGTTTGAAATTGATGTAATAACAATCAGATGAAAATAGGCAACAAATCCTCGGGAATTATCTTGTCATGTGTAAGCTTATTGATTCTCTTTTTTACTCACCCAAGCTCATAATCAAACTTACTTGGGTGGAGAATATTCACCAAATCCAATATGCACTATATGTTACTTTGACGATACATAGTAAAATCCCTAATGATAAACACTTAAATGTCAACCTATACCATAAGCATTAGTCGTGTAGAAAAACCGTTGACAATTAATCAAAGTGTATAAATAAAAACCAGTTTTCAAAAGTACTTTATATCATCCAAAAAGCATATTCTGTGGTAAGAACACATTAGAGAATCAACAAAACTTAATCACGAACAAGAATCATCCCTTGGATCATAGTAAACATGTGTAGATAAAAAAAACAAGATTTATGAAAAATACTTGCAATGATATTGCTTCACAAAACTAAGTTCAAATACAAAAATGAGAGCTTACAAGCCAAACCTACTAGAAAAACCCACAATTGTCTTCCCTAGATGCTTAAAGCCTTGAAAACTAAAAACTAAGGGTGCGTTTGATAACATTTTCGTTTTTATGTTTTTAAAAAGATAAAAAATATAATCCATGTTTTATTTTTTTGTGGTTAAAAGTTTAAATAAAAAACGTGTTTGGATGTAATTGTTATTTTACAAAATTTAAAAACTAAAATAAAAAATATGTTTGATAACTATTTTATTTTATGTCATATATTTTATATTTATTTTAATTCTTGATAAACCATATCTAAATGATTATATATATATTTTTACAAAAAAAATAAAAAATTATTTCAAAGAATCAAAAAAATTATAAGAAACAAATATTGCAACAGTCAAACATCAAACCCTATTGACTTTAATCCTTCAAAATGCCATAGAACGATAATATATATATATATTTGAAAAAAAGAGAATTTTATTCCATCAATCAAAGAATTACAAGAAGCAAAGTAATACAAAATTTTAATTACAAAGAGTTGGTTTTAATCCTTCAAAAGGATTAAAACCATAAAACTATTCAACATAGACGAACCTCCAGACCACAAAGTGCAAAAAACAGCCCATGACATACTGCCTAAGCACACTAAGGCTCTGAACCTAGTCCTCCTCCTTTTGCTGAAAGCTCCTGCTCCTAAGTCACAGACCAGCTCATAACACCAATTTGCCAAACTAGCAGAAAGCTCCTAAACCAGAAAAAGAGCAGCAACCATCCTTCAGTCCTCAAAACCTTGTACTGAAATAAGTCTACACTCCAGGCAAAAACACAAACAAACAATGTAGCACCAGCCCAGAGGGAATGCAGTTCAGACCAACAGCTCACAACATGTCAGAAATTTTGCAAAAATCAACCCAAAACTGAACCTGAAATCCCTTACAATCCAGTCCATAGTAAACAAGCCCCACACCTCAGAATCCCAATCCTGCAAGTGACCAAACCAATCTACCCAAGCCAGATCATAAAGAAGGCAATGCACCTCTATTAACAAACCTCTTCAATCTTACTATAGGCAGCAAACTCTGATCCTTCTGCAATAGCAATCTCCCAGCAAGTGGCAAAACGCCATTGACCGAAAAATCAGTAGTCCTCTCAGTCAGAACAGCAAATATTACATGCCCCTCTTGATTCCTCAACACCACCCCACCACCTGACAAACCAGACTTTCCTTTGGATGCACCATCAACATTCATCTTCAGCATACCTCCAGAAGGAGGTTGCCACTTAATCCATTTGACTATAGTAACTAAGGAGAAATGAAATCCAATTTTCAATTCCGGCAAAACCTCCTTCCTCTTATAATCATCAACCTCCAAAAATAGCATAAGCATTTAAGCTCACACCTTCATATTTCCTCTTACACCTCTCCTTCCACAAAGCCCAAAAAACCAACATAGACACCCCTTTGATCAGACTATGACACAAAGAATGAAGCTTGGATGTACTGAAGCTTGGCCCACATAATATTCACAGTGGCAACTAATCTTGCTTGAATTACTAAGCAGTAGCTAGACTTAGGTTTATTTATATGAATGCCAAAAGTAGGTAGAGCATCTTGATTCGTGAATCTTGAGAGGGTTCTGATTTAAGCAAATATACAAAAAAATATTTTCTTTTAAAGAGTTATAAGATGATGCTTAGATCGGTTTTTAGGATTTGAATTTATCGATACCTTCTTCCTACTAAAATTAATTTTGAAGTGATAATAAATTTTGAAGTTAGATCTACAAAAATTAACCTTAGGTCTGAAATAATACAGTATAGATCTGTAAAAATAAATTACGGATCTACAAAAATAGACCCTAAATCTGAACAACATTATCATAGATGTAAACAATTAACAAGAGAAATATCAATGGTACCATTGAAGTATAAGCAATAATATAATAGAGGAGATAAAGGAGCATTGATCTGCAAAAATAAAATAGGGATCTACAAATTTGAAACAAAAATTAGACATCTGCAAAAAAAAAAAAATCAATATGGAGATACGAGCATAGAGAGCTTATAGGTTTGCCGGAAAGATTATAGTTTCATCGGAGACACAACGGAGCGACGACCAGCGAGCACTTCCAGACGAACTAGTGAACAGAAAGACGAACTAGAGAGTTACTCCTTTGCAGACGACTAGCGAGCAGACAAATGAGAAGTCAGGAAAAAAATGAGAAGTCATGCCTTTTATATTGTAAGGAAAAAAAATTAAACTTTTACTGCTAAGGGGGTTTAAAGTCGAGACCTCATTAATTGGTGGAGGCGGCTTCCACTTTCTTTTGTTTTTTGGGATGTTTTCAAAAATATCATTTTGGATGTTTCCAAAATTTGCAATTGTTTTTAAAACATAGTAGGAAAAAAAAATAAAAACATTCGCCAAACATTTTTTTTTTTGAAAAATTAAAAACAAACAAAAAAAAAACGAAAATAAGCTGTTACCAAACACTACCTAAGTAACAGACCCTTTAAAGCAAAACTAAAACTCTGTTGAAAAACTAAACTTCGTAGCCTCTCATCTTAAGAAATGCAAATGTATTTATATGCATGAGATTCTCCTTCCGTTGGCCCAGATGCACAACACAAGTGATGAATAAATTTGTGAAGAAGCTTCCTCCGCCATGGCCAACCAATTCGGATAAATCGTATGACAAGTAGGAGGTGCCATCAACCAATAGGAAGACTTCCTAGGGATTAGCAGCCGCCCCAAGAGTATAGGATTGCACTTTGCCAATCTTCGTGGACAAATCAGAACTCTAGAAAGTTTTTCTATAATAGTTGGCTTAATTTCAACCGATTAGAGTAAGGGTTTCAACAGGTTGAAGTGCCCTGATGAAGTGGTTGAAGATTGGTGCTCAACCGATCAAAATGTTCTCAGTATTTTTTGCTTTTTTTGAAGTTTATCTAATCAACCGATTGAAGATTGTTGTTCAATCGAATGAAATATTCTCAGTATCTTAGATTGTCCCAGTATCTCCAAAAACCTCTGATCAACAAGTTAAATGTAGTCTTCAACAAATTGAAGTATCCTTTATGCTTTGATCAACCCATTGAAGTGACTTTTCGTCAATTCTTTTTTATTCCTTTCTTGCTGCATCTTCTCTCCTCCTTAAACATAGTCCAAGGTATTTCCCATGCATTGCTCACACCAACAATCACAAATACACCATAAATCATTTCATAGCCCAATGTTATGAGGAATAAACATGAATTAACACATAGAATGAATGAATTATGTTATGAAATGTGCAATATTCAATACTAAACAGGCTAGGTTCAATGTCAATCTCACCAAGATTTTCACACTTGGAAAAGAATTCTCTGACTATAGTAACTGTTTTACTCATAAGTATATATGAGGGTTGAATTTATGTAGTCAATGTAAATTATACTCACATATGTCTCAAAAATAAATAACAGAGATCAAATAAAACAACATTGACATAATCTCAAGAAAGAATGTTAGAAAATATAAAAGTAATGTAGTTAATATATATCTCTTAGGCATTAAAACATACACACTCAATCATACATCCTAAAATCAAATAGGGCTTTATTTGGTCGTAACAGGACCTGGGTGAATGTTTAAGAAATAAAGGAAATTAAAGATTCAAAAGAAGTTATCTCATAGGCAAATTCTATATTCAACAGGTGCATTCTTCTTTTTGATTAAACATAAAAACTCTTTTCATTTATTCTTTCTTTCCACCCTTTGGCTTTCACTTTCAATATTCCCTCACATTTTAACATAATTTTTTTTTTCATTTTTCTCTGTCAACCTTTTCTATTTTCTTTTTTCTTTTCATCATTCACTCATGGTTGAACATTCACCACAACTCCCAAACATATATCAAGTTGATACAAATCTAGGGATAACCAAGGTAAGATATATATCCCTTATTTTTTTTCTTGGCTTGGCTATTATTTGTGGTAAAAAAACAAATAATTATCATGACTTAATCACAGATTCTAAAGGTAATGAAATAATGGGACTCTAAGAATCTCGATAAGCAGAGAAACGTGACATTATGAGCCGTCAGTTAGAGATGGTTCAGTACACGTCTGCACATTGTCTAGGGAAAAGACTATGATTACAATCATGGCCAAAAAAGGTTGTTTCGACGATTGAAGGTTATCCCTATGAATAACAAGGGCAAGACTACAGAGAAAAGATTCACGATCAAACACAACAAACTCTACACAGAGCCAACCTCTCTTCTAATTATTTGTTTTTACTTCCCAACAACTTTACTTTTACCTGTAATTCATCACTCAGGTGATCGTCACTACTTTTGTTTAATGTTAAGTATAATACTATTTTCATCTTTAGAGTTTAGTTTATCTGCTACTTTATGTTTACGTTCTAGCCCATTACGTTATTATTTTGGAAATTATGTAAATTATTCGATCCTGAAGGCATAGAGAAGAACTCAAAAGTAGTCTTACACTTCGTTACAATTGTTTTAATAGTCACGATTTTTGAATCTCATACGAATGTAAATAGGTAAGATCGTATGTGTTTGAATCTTAAGTCCAATCGAACACTAGCACATTCGCAATCCAAAAATATGCTAAACAGTAACATAATTATCTGGGTGCAAGAAAGCATAAAAACATAGGATCTATCTCAAATTGCACCCCGAGAGATTGTTTGAATCTCAATTTGTAGTCTTAAAGATTAAAAATCTCAATTTGCTCCCTTAAATATAAAAATTTATATCAATGCGCACCTCAAGCTGGCCGTTTAAAACTAAATAGATAAATTACACCTAGAGCCCCTCATGCTTGTCACATAATTATCTAGACCCCTCATATTTAAAATATTACACCTACATCCTTTGAGAATCTAAATATGATTAAAAATATTCTCCCAATTAGGCATTCAAATAATTCTGTTGAAGTGATGTCTTTCATTGGATATAAAGAACATTATATTGGTCATTCAAATGATAAGCTTGATTTTAAACTTTAGAGTATAACAAGTCCACAAAATAAAGGGTAGTATGAAATTATAATTTTTTATTAGGATGAAATCACATTTTTTAATGGTTGT
>CM042197.1:16279117-16307214 GCA_023539305.1 Ilex asprella | reverse complement strand
GAGGAGGTCTCCCTTGGATTAGCCAACTAAAATCCTAGCTACTCATGGTTAAAGTAAAGACAACAATTAAATAGGAAGACATTATAAATAAATAAAGGTTAGAACTAAGCATAAATGAAATGCATCAATATAAACAATATTCGACAATGGAAGTGAAAGAAAGTCGAAAGAAAGCAAGAAAGTAAAAGCATTAATGTAAAGACAAGAAGTAAATTAAGAACATAAAGAACACAAAAGTAGGGAATTTATCTTCCCAACTATAATAAAGATGAAGACAAGTAGGGAATTAAACTTCCCAACTATAATAAAGATGAAGACAAGTAGGGAATTAAACTTCCCAACTATAATAAAGACTTGAAGTAATTAAAAGGAGCAATAATGTAAAAGACTTGAATTTAAGAACTAGAATGTAAAACTTGAATTAAAATGAATACAGAACTAGGTATTCTTCAAGAGGAGAGCTCTTGATTTCTCTCCAAAAATCCTTATATCAAGCAAAAAACTTATGTCTTACAAGCCACAAAGGGGTGGTATTTATAGGCCAAGCCTTTACAAACCCCAAGGGATAACATTTACAAACCCCAAAAATACCATTCACAAGCCCAAGGGATGACATTCACAATCTTCCAAATGTTGTCATTCACAAGTTGTCATTCCACAAGCTTCCAAAAGTTATCATTCCACAAGCTTCCAAAAGTTGTCATTCACAAGCTTCCAAAAGATTACATTTGGATTACTTTAATCTCTTTTTGTTTAGGGCTTTAATAATTGTCATCTTAGAATTCACAATTTGCTCCCCGGTAGTTTGTAGCTTTGACGCATAAAACCCTGAAAATAACAACAATTAATGCATTATCCCTAATTCACACACTAACCGTAATAGGTCAATTTTGATTAGTTTAACTTTGTTTAACTAACAGAATTGACCTATTAACTTAATTAAATTATGCATTAATCAAGATTAATCAGGCACTATGTAATAACCATATTTCATTCTCACACACCCGGCTTAACTATTTATTTTCATATTTAAATACCATATACTATTGTTATCAAATATTCTAAAAACAAAACCTTCATAAATTAAGTGGTCCTCTGTCAATACACTTTATTAGATATGTATTGCTTATAATTTTTATAGACATGAACTTTCTTGATTCTTAAAAGTTCCAACATCAAAGAGAATAAATATTTCTTAACTACTATTTTAGTAGATAATTAGAAGTTCATCTGTGTTTTCCCTGTGACGCCCCAAATTTTCGGGGGTCATTTAAAGTTCGTTGATAACCCATCAAACCGAGAAAATATTCGTGGACGCCAATTAACCCGATACCATGACACCACATCTCCTTTACCGAGGTTTTCTAAAAATATAAAACATATTTTCTTTTAAGCGAGTGACCCATCCTAGGTCCCACATACCATCATTGGTATTCCATTAATGCTCATTTATACTACTCTTGGAAGGAAGAAATGCATAGCTCAAAAGCTTGTGGAAGTAAAACAAATAAAAATTGAAAATCTGTGAAAGCGTACCGGTACGCGTACTGGTACGGTGAACTCTTTGGACAACGTCATACCGGTACGCGTACCGATACGCTCTATCCAGATTTCCCTGTTTCACCTATTTTTCATTTTCAAACCATTCCAAGCCTTATCATATTCATCCCAAACATGTATAATGAAGTTTTCTACATTATACATGATCCCTACAAAATTCTATTACAATCATTCAAATATGATTACAATATTTATATGTCAAAAACCATTTTTAACCAAAAGTTTTATAAAACTTCAATGTTAAAGACCACATGTTGGTCTCTCTTCACCCTTGAGGCCCCGAGTGAGAGCCATCTCCGGGCGTATATCCTCCACCTAAAATGTGTCCCGTATAGGGTGAGCCACGCTCAGTAGAATAATTCATATATAAGATACTTCCCACCTAAATACACATGAAATGTACACATGCAACATTCAATAATCCATCACATTCCAAACTAGAATATGCATTCAATGTTGAAATTCTTCATGTCATGCCATGAAATGAGATGAGACTCACTCATGCAATTCAACCTGAGCTCTTTTCGGCTCCTTAATACATGCAAGTGTCAATGTGTATGAATCTGTCATCCATGTTGCACATCGAATGACATTTACAATTCTAAGGCCTTTCTTGGGGTAGATATTCATGGACCTAAACCAAAAGTCACCCAACCTACATGGAATTCATGGACTTCCACCAACGATTTCGCGTACACTGACACACTTTATGGACTCTTATACCAACGGAGTGTGTATCCAATCATCGGGTCTCTCACCCGAGAGATTTTCTAGCCCCTTCTTGCTACCCCAACCCAATCTATCATGCAACCATGCGGCTCAGCTAGGCCTTTGGCCTAACTTTCCCAAGTCTTCCGTCAATCACCAAGTGTGGTGTTGACAACAACTATGCACACACCCATGTGATGAGATGTTTTCGTGTATATACAATGTGATGCACCATTGCAATAACAATCGTGTCTCATATGTATGAATGTCATATGGATCAATTAAACCATATATCAACATATTCAATTTCATGACAATTTATATCAATAGCATATAATCACCAAAATCTTTCACCATGTCAACACATCAATTAGCACATATCAACATGTCTTTCCAACACAATTCACAAGTATAGCATTTCACAATTTCTTGCCAATCATACTTAATCACAAGACATAATATAACATACAACATGCCCACATGAACCAATTTTTCAAGGGAACACACAAATTACTCCCATATATCAAAATCGAGCTAGAAATTAGCCTAAGCCATTTCTACACCCTTTCCCTATCCATATCAATAAACATGTGGTATACATATGACACATACCAATCCCCTTCCATATGAACATCATAGGACGTAAATAAATCCAAGTAGGATGGAACTCTACCTCAATAGAAGAGTAGAAAACTTATAGAACACCAAACAAGCCCAAAGCTCATAATTTCCCAAATTTTCCTCTTTGGATCTTCAATAAAATTCTTCATTCTTGGTATGGCTACGTAGCCCTCATTGAGGAGATAAACTTTAAGCCTTGGCTCGACTGATTCCAACCAACAGAACTCCAAGAATCGGCGAAAGAGTTCTTGAAGATCTCACTTTTATCCCTCTTTCTCTCCAACACGCTGAATCAGCTGAAATGGGATAAGAATATCTGATTTTTCAGATATTTAGCCCCTATTTATTATAATTTTAAAGACTTGGCTTACAACGAGTCAGATGCCCCCTTTTTTCGGGTCCATTTTCGCTCTGAAATGATTTATTTCATCCCGGTTTAAGTTCAAATTAATTTTATTTGAACTTTTATCCAATTATAAGAAAATTTTATAATTTTTTTTGGGGACCTTTGTGAGGTCATCCGTCACCCAGTCGCCTTGAATTACGTGCAAGATCTGACTATCTTAAAATTTGATAAAATTTGACAGAGTGATTTGATTTCGCGATACGAATCCAACGGCGAAGGCTGTTGCGTCATACGAACTCTAGAGAGTGCGTATTTTAATTTTGCATTATAGTGACAAAATGACTATTTTACCCTTTTTTAAAAAAAATGAAATTTTTCCCAAGTTTTACATTCCCTAAATCACAATCATATTTTGTGTTTTTGCAACCACTTAATAACCAAAATTTCCATGGTTAAAAAAAATGAAGTATAAACATAAACCATGAAATAATACTTATAACGAACTCATCTTAACTCACAAATACACAAATGATCCATTGGCTATACTTGCTCAAGCCTAAGAAATTAAGATCTGTCCAAGCGACTGCAGTACTCTAAAAGAGGACAACAGTAAGGCCTAATCTAAAACCCATGAAAACCTGCCACACCTACACATTAAACTAACTTCCTGTCGCCAAACATATAGATTATCGAATGAAATTATTCATCATTGCATATGAATGCATGCCCAAATGCGTAGTGTGTTAATTGGTCCATTAATGGAGGGATGACTGGAAATAAGTTAAAAATTGATAAAAAGATGACAATACGACAACACATTTATCAATTAAGTAAGGTATTTATCGAATATTTCACAATAGTACAATAATAACAGGAAAGAACCTTACCTCTAACCAGCCAATAAATGTGAACCTCTCTTAAAATCACGGGTCATACAACCTTCATAGTCTAGGTATGTTACTATGATTGACAATGAATGATTTTGTTATTTGTTGTTTGGCTAATTGCACAACATGTACAAACAATATAAAAAAAGGAATTTATATTTATTAATATTTAGGTACTTAAACCTCTTCTGTGTGAGGCAAAGTCATGATAGTTAGTAACTGGAAGAGAAAACTTAAATCTTGTTGAACAAACAAAAAATAGGAAAGGGGATGTACCAGAATAGAGATCGCTTACTCTATTCTCCAAGTCAAAATATAAGTAAAGTGTTGCCCCAACAAAGAAACATCTTGTGTAGCATTTTTCATTGCATTGTATATTTTGTTATTTGCATAAGATAGTGTAAACCAATAAACAAAAGTTACCAAATCAACTATTTCAAATAGCATAATTGTTAGAAAAAGTAAGCAAATAAGATAGATATGCTCTCTCTTCATTTTCACCTACTACTACTACTACTTTCTAGTGTTGTTATTCTTATGCTTTGTATTGGTTCTCTTGGTATGTAGCTAAGCTTAGAAGTTTGAGCTTTTTGAGGTTTAACAGCTTATTAGTTCTGAAGATCACTCAGGGTGGACTCTCTCATTCTTTGATATTTTATGGTTTTACCTATGTTTGATGGTATTTGGTTTAAGGGTGTGATTGTGTGTTTGAACATGTATATAAATCAAGGATGCTGCAGATTTAAAGTAATTCAAAAAAGAATATTATGCCTACAATTCAAACCAGTTAGAAATCTACATGTTTTTTTTAAAGTAACTCAAAGCAATAAAATTGAATGACTCCATCCATAACCATCAAGTAATTAAAGAGAAATTAAAGTTAAATTTATCATCATTTTAGATGGAGCATAGGAAAATTTTCTACAACATTTGATGAAAGTTTATGTCATAATTTTATGAAATTTTATTTATCAGAAGATGCCAAAACAACAACCAAAATCTAAAAGTTGTGATTTTAAGTACCCATTTGAGATAAAATAATGAGTAGGATTTTTATTCGCTATTAAAGTCCCTCATTTTAAATTTGGGATTGACATCTATATATTAATATAGATATTTTTTTAACACAATAGATTCCACTCTAGATAGAAGTAATTCTATTGTCCATGCCCTTGTCTATCTATGGACTTACTCCTCCTCCTGATCTTCACCTGAAAAATATTAAAAATTTGCATCTGACAATTAGATCTCCAGTCTGCACTAAGAAAAACAATGGCATTTAGATAAATTCAGGAAAAACCTAAACATAAAAGAGGGCAAAGAAGATAATTCTTTTTCACAAATCAACTTCATCTTCAACCACGTCTTTAGAAATTCTACCATTCCTTTCGAACCACACATAGCCTAAAAGATTACTCACACCACACAAAATATCAACACTAGTTTGTGCACTATTGAATACCCATATTTCATTCTCATATACACAACTTAACTATTTATTTTCGTAGTGTCTATACATTAAGAGATTACCATATTTTGACTCGGCCACTTATATTATAACAAATCATACATTATTAATTATTAACATTAAAAGGCCAACAAAAAACCTTCATTAAACATGGATCTTAACCACTTTTATACTTACTGTGATTCATTCCTATTAAAAATAATGCATAAATGTGTCAACCATAAATAACGAGATCGTGGATAAATAATGAAGTACTAAAGATATAAGAAAGAGCAAACCATTCCCTCCTACCAGGAATGACTGTCATAGGTTGACCCCCTTTTGAACAAAGAAAAAAGATATAAGATTTATTAACCTCCCTATCATGAAGATTAATAACCAAAATGGACTCCAATACATATATTACAGAGAAGATATACCATCAAAACAATTTTGATATTATGAGAACGGAACAACGAATATAATTGACCAAGAGAAATAGAAAAAAGATTGATGATTCAAGTCTCTTTACCTAATCCAAATTCCTCCCAAATCATAACAAGAATTATTGTAAGTTGAGAGAATTTTGACCAGTTTCCTAATCAATTACACGAGGATTCCTTCCATTATCATGAATCTGATAATGTGATAATAGTATGCCACAAGGAGTTGCATTCCATAGGAAATCTCTACAAACTAACATAATTTATCAAATCTATCTAAAGTTATAAAAACTCAATAATATAATATTTGAACCAAAATTACATCATCATCATACCAATAATGAAGAAGGACCATGGTAACATCTGTAACATAGCTAAAACAATAAGCTATTCCAACCATAAAATGGTGAAGTGAAAAATTATGAAATAATCATCAGAAGAACCCAAATTTTTTAAATAACTACACATTAAACCATCATTCAAACTGCATAATAAGCTTGTTCAAATTATATATGTGTTTCAAATTAACAACAACCTTTGTTCAAAAAAAAAATCCAAAATAAATAATTTGACCATGTCAAAGTGTTGGGGTCTTTTAGGCCCTTTTTTGTTAGCTTAGTTTTATTTTTAAGGATGGATTTAGGGGTGAGTTGATCATGTTAAATCAATATAAAGTTACTTCTTGTAAAACTCGAAAAAATTTGAACTTTCTTTGAAAAATGATAAAATGGTAATTTATCACTATAATGCAGATTTGAAATACGCATTTCTCTAGATCTTGGATGATGCAATAGACTTTGATGTTTGATTCGTACTGCAAAATCGAGTTACCCAGATAATTTTCGTCGAATTCCGGGATAGTCAGATTTTGTACGTTTTACAATACGACTGTGTGGCGAATGACCTCACAAAGGTCCCCAAAAATAAAAATTATAAAATTTTCTTATAATTGAATTAAAGTTCAAATAAAATTAATTTGAACTAAAATCGGGATAAAATTAATCGTTTCGGGCTAAAAAATGACCCGAATAAGTGGGGAACATGTGGCGCGATGTGAGCCAAGCCTTGAAATTATAAATAGGGACAAAAATAGGATATTTTGGCAAAAATATCTTCTGAAAACTAGAGTGTAACATGTGAGGGAAGAAGGGAGAGAAAAGAGAGAAATTTCAAGGCTTTCATCTTTGATCTACGGAGTTTCGTCGATTGGAATCATTTGGACCAAGGGTTAAATTTGATCACATCGATGAGGGCTACCCAATCATACCAAGAACGAAAGATTTCATTGAATATCCAAAGAGGAAATTTGTGGAAATCAAGAATTTTGAGCTTGGGATGTGTTCTTAAAGTTCTCCTCACAAGAGGTAGGGTTCCCTCCTACTTTGGTTCATTCCTACCCTATGATGTCCATAGGAAAAGGGTTAGATATAAAAGTTGGCATAAGACTTACCTATGGTTATGGAAATGAGGAAATGGGTATAGAAATGACTTAAACTAAATTATAGTTTGAATTTGATATGTGGAAGTCATTAGTGTAATCTCTTGACACTTGGTATTATGTGGACAATATTGTGTAATAGCATGATTGTGTGTGTTGAATGTGTGTTATGACGTATTTGAGAATGTTGTAATTGAATGATGTGTTGATATATGTTGTTAATATATTGGCATGATGATAAATGTTGGCAATTATATGCATGTGCTATATAAATTGCCATGAAACATGTGGACACGTGGTTAAATTGCTCATTGGGCATTATTGCATATTATGCATGGGATTGACATCACATTCATGGACATGAGTCATGATTGTAGGTGTGTATATGCATGGTTGATCAAATATCGTACTTGGTGATTGATATGTGGTCTCGAGAAGGTTGGATCTAAGATCCCCTTTGAGTCGCATGGTTGCATGAAAAACTTGTGTCAAGTGTAGTAAGAAGGGCTAAATTCTCCCTCAGGTGTAAGACCCAGCTACATGGTTCAGACACTTATCGGAGATGAAATTCCAGAAAAGTGTCATGGTGTACGGAACCGGTGGTTGTAATACCAAAATCCGTTACCCAATAAAGGCACAAAATTTTGATTTTATAAAACACACATTCAATGGATAATATCCAAAAATGATTTGGTTTTATAAATACACAACTTTTATTCCAAACAATCATTGAATGTATTTTCGTCCAATGACGGATTCATTACACACTTGTATTGCATTGTAGTGTGGGAGCTAGTGAGGGCTCAGGTTAAAGTGCATGAGTGAGTGTCATCTTATATCATGGTGTGACATGGTAGAATTCTACTTTTGAATCACATGTTCTTGTTTGAAATAGATAAATGTTGTTGATTGTTGCATGTGAACATATGCATCTAGGTCGAGGAGTAACCTCTGTAGGAGATACTTTATTGAGCATGGCTCACCCTATACGGGAAAATATTTCAGATGCGGGCTACACATCGATGGAGGGTCCTCATTCGGGCTATCAATGTTGAAGAAAAGTCGTGATGTGATTTTACTTTGAGTTTTTGTAAAACTAATATGAAAACTTAGTTATGACATGTAATTATATGGAATCGTATGTAATAGAACTTGTATGTACCAAGTTTTATGTAGGGAATGGTATTAGACATGTATTGGATGATTGTGGGAAGGTTTGGAATGGATTGGAAATGAAAAATAGGCCAAACAGACAAATTTGGGCAGAGAGTATCAGTACTATGTACCGATACCACTTTTCCAGTAGGCAAATAGTACCGGTACCATGTATCGATAATCTTTCCAAAATTTTCAAAATTTAAAAATGTTTTGCCATGTTTTTGGGCTATGTGGCCCTCACTTCAAATGATATAAATGGACTATAATGGAGTACAAATCATAGTATATTGATCATTGGTTGGTTCAAATGAAAAAATAAACATGAGTTACACTTGTGAGTTATGATCTCGACTAAGGGGATGCTATTGACGTGACGTCGACTTATTTGACATTCACGGGTATTTTTGCGGGTTGATGGTTGATCAACAGACTTATAAATGACCCCTGGTTTTAGGGTCATCACACATCTTCTCGACTATTGCAAACTTATTTAATTTCACTCCCTATTCTTTTAGCATCAGATTTACACTTGTTATCCGAAGGAACACATTTTCACTTGGTTTAATCTTTTTTCCATTAAACACTTCGTTTGTTGTCAACACAATTTTGCGGTTGCCACTTAACTTGGTCATTCAAACAGTGAAAGATGACAAAATTTACAAAACAAAATTTCTTCGACCAAAGGTTTGTTCCTAATTAATCAGTTTTGAGAAATTATATGTATTTATTCTAATAACCTTATAAAATGTTAGAATCTCTAACATAGTACAAAAAAATAGAAATAAGCAAGATTTCTCAGTCTACCAGATACACTCGATTAACCCAAGAAGATAGAGTGGCGTACATTGAAATAGCAAGGAAAAAGAGAAGTACATCCAATAGTGTTGTGGAACTTGGACATGAACATGTTGCCAATAATTCTAATACAAGTAGAAGACAAAGAATAGATTGGCTACTAAGATCCCAGATGAACTCCTACGAATTTGAAGGTTAGAAAAAAAATTATTAAAAAAAAAATCAATCATCATTTCTATACTAACCAACTATCCGATGGCATTCTATAGGTTGTACAATATACCATTCCGTATGCTCTAAATTACATGTGTTAGATAAAACCACCTTCTATGTACATTGTGGAGCAAAGAAGTTCCAATATGAACCTCCAATATTATGTTGCTACAACGGTCAAATTAAATTAGCAAGCACAGAGGCTCTATCTATTCACATATATTTTCAATGAGGCAATTAATTTCGTAATCACATCAGAGCATATAATAGTATCTTCTCATTCACATCTTTTGGAGTAAATCTAGATAAGGAGCTTGCAACAGCACAACAAGGGATTTATACATTTCATGTGCAAGGTCAAATTTATCATGCACTTGTAGCTTTGATGCCACAACAGAATTCTCCATGCTACTTTTAGCTATACATCAATGATACAGAGAATGAAGTCCAAAATAGAATGGGCATATTACTTGGTACCAATCTGAATGAGAGGATAGTGGATAAGTTGATGAAAGTTCTTGAAACAAATCCTTATGCCCAATTCTTACGGACGTTGCAAGATTTCCCTTCTTTGGATCAATTTAAAATCCATATTACAAAGATATCAAACTGGACCAATGAGTTTACAACTCTCCTTCAGCAAATCTAGTTGTAGCTATATGGATTAAAGGAAATAATGCTAATGCTCATCTAGAAAGGGATATCATAGTACTTGCACATTCTGGTCGTAGCCACAGGGTCAAACATTACTTTGGGTGCTATGACCCATTACAGTATCCTTTGTTGTTTCTTAAAGTAAAGGCTGGATGGCATCAAAAGATCAAAAAAAAAATATCTTGGATAATATTAACGATCACTGAGAGACAAATAATACAACCAACGCTAAGGTCCCCAATTTTGCATCCACTGAAGATACATTTAGTCAAGAAAAAGAAGGTAAAATTAAATACTTATGTAGCTAATAAAGAACACATATTGAACATTGTTGAGACAAAAATAATTATAAAGCACATGGTTTTTTATTGTAGATGTGGAACGTGAAAGCACTGGAAAAGTGTCATGTCAGGAGTACTATTCCTACAAGCTGTAAATTAGACAGAATAGCTAGTGTACACTTCTACTAGCTGGTCGATTATTACAACAATATGTGGTTGATATGTATATCAAGCTTGAGACAACCAGGTTGGACTACTATCGTAGACAACAATCAAAACTGAGAGCTGAATTATATCAGGGAATAGTTGACAGCATCACAGCAAGAGAAACTAGAGGAAACCAAGTAGGACAATGAATAGTACTCCCCGTATCATTTGTTGGAGGGCCTAGGGACATGCATTCATAGGTACCTTGATGTTATGGCACTGGTACAACATTATAGAAAACCTGATTTTTTTTCACAATGACAAGCAACCCTGAGTGGAATGAAATTAAAGATAAATTGAAAGAAGGTCAGCTAGCTCAGGATCGACCAAATTTAACATCAAGGGTATTTCGAGCAAAATTACATGATCTTAAAGACCACCTCTTCAAGAAAGAAATATTTAGAAAAGTTGCAGCACACGTCCATGTAATCGAGTTTCAAAAAAGAGGATTGTCACGTGCACATATGTTATTAATTATGAAGCCAGGGTACAAGATGACAACACCTGATAAATATGATAAATTCATTTCAGCAGAAAATTCCTAAAGAACGTGAATATCTGTTTCTCCATGAAGTGGTTGTGAAAAATATGATGCATGTATCGTGTGGCGAACTGAATAAGAATAATGATTGCAAGAATCATTATCCTAGAAGATTTTGCTTGAAAACAATGCAAGGAAGTGATACATATCCACTTTATAGAAGAAGAGATGATAAGCAACAGGTACAAATCCGAAACAAAATGCTAGATAACAGATGGATAGTTTCTCACAATCCATACATTCTCACAAGATACAATTGTCACATCAATGTTGAAATTTATTTTGGCCTTAAAGCTGTAAAATCTCTCTACAAGTATATCTACAAAGGCCATGATATGGTTGTTGTACATATCGCCTTCGAAGATGGAGAAAATGTAGTTGACGAGATTCAACAATTCTAGGATGCAAGATGAGTATCAGCTCAAGAATCAATGTGGAGAATTTATGAGTTTAACCTAAACGAGATGTATCCAGCAGTAAAAAACCTGCAATTGCACCTCCCCAACAAACAACCAATTTACTATTGGGAGACACAAAATTTAGAGCAAGTAATATTCTGGGACCACAATATGAAAACAACGCTTGCCGAGTAATTCAAAACTTGCTCCACCGACATTGAAGCAAGAAAGTATCTATACAGAGAATTTTTAGAGCATTACGTGTGGAACAAGCAAGGTAAATGCTAGGCTAGAAAGAAAAAAGGAGAGGTTATTGGTCATGTTAATGGGGCAAATCCTATGGAAGGTGAGAGATATTATCTAAGAATATTGCTAAATAATATTAGAGGTCCAACATCTTTCAAAGATTTATTGACCTTAGAGGAAATACGTTATCTGTCATTCAAATAATCTACACAAAAACATAGGACTTCTAGAATCCAATGAAAGCATCTCAGAATATTTGAATGAAGCTGCAACATTCCAACTACCTCAAGCACTACGCAGACTTTTTGCAGCAATATTGGTTTACTGTGAACCCTCGGATGTAAGAAAATTATGGGATAACCACTTTAAAGCCATATCTGAAGACTTCAACAAAATCTACCAAGACCAAGAAACAATCCATGTATCATGCACATTAGAGAGTATCAATTCCTTCCTGGAAAGCATGGGAAAAAAGTATTAGTGATTATGACTTGCCTACAATCACTATTGTAGAGAATTCAAGCTCAACTAATCAAAGAAGCAGAAATTCTAGAAAAATTAGGGATGACCTAAGCATTGACACGCCACTAGAAGACTATTCTTCCCCACATAACTTTAATCTCGAACAAGAGTCTGCATATACAACAATATTAAATCGGGTGAAATCAGACAGATCTGGAGTGTTTTTTATTAATGGCCCAGGAGGAACCGGAAAGGCATATTTGTACCGTACGTTGCTTTCAAACATGAGAGCAAGAGGAATGATTGCACTTGCAACAGCAATGTCTAGAGTAGCAGCTGCAATAATGGTAGAGGGTAGAACAGCTCACTCTCGGTTCAAAATTCCAATCCTCACCACTGAGACAAACTTATGCAATATATCCAAATAGAGTGCAACTGCGGACCTAATGCATAAAGCAAAACTAATTGTATGGGATAAAGCACCAATGGCTAAGCGGTTTGCAATTGAAACACTAGATATAAGTTTAAAGGATATATTAAACAGCAATGAGTTATTTAGGGGAAAAGTCATCGTTCTTGGTGGAGATTTCAGGCAAGTGCTACTACCAGTAGTGCGTCAAGGTACCAGAGCAGAAACCGTCAACGCAAGCTTAGTGAGATTACATCTGTGGAATAACATGCAGATATTAAGCTTGATAAAAAATATGCAAGCAAGGACAAACCCAAACTTCAATGATTTTCTCCTACGAGTTGGGAATGGAGATGAACATCTGGATAGTGATGGTATGATAAGTCTTTCGGATGAAATGGTGATTAAGTGGGATAATGATGAAGCTTCTGAGCATAATCTAATCAATGCTATCTTTCTAGCATTACAATAAAATCCACACTCAGCAAAATACATGACAGAACATGCAATCCTCGCAACAACCAATGAGCACGTTGACAAGCTAAATGAAAAGTTTATTACAGTATTTTCAGGGCCAAGTACCACATTCAACAGTTTTGATGAAGCAGTCGATGATACAAATAATTACTACCAAGAAGATTTTTTGAATTCCTTGATGCCAAACGGCCTCCCACCACACAAATTGATCCTAAAAAAAACTGTCCGATAATGTTGTTAAGGGATTTGGATCCATCAAATGGTTTATGCAACGGCACAAGAATGGTATGTAGAAGATATGTCCAAAACATTATTCATGCTGAAATAACAGATGGACAACATTCTGGCAAACATGTTTTCCTGCTGAGAATCCCATTTTCGCATGCCGAAAATGAAGGTAACCCATTCCAATTCAGGAGAAAGCAATTTTCAATACGTCTGCGTTTTGCAATGACTATAAACAAAGCACAAGGCCAAACAATACCATATGTTGGCGTGTATCAGCCTCAACACGTTTTCTCACATGGTCAATTGTATGTCGCATTATTTTGTGGTATTTCGATGTCAACGACTAAAGTTCTGGTGAAACCAGAGAACAAAAGAAGAGTGTCACACACCCAAAATATTGTGTACAAAGAGGTGCTCTCATATCACAAGTAATTACAACGATCTATTACATAGTCTTACATTATACCATATTTATGATAAAAATATTATAATTGTGCAATTAAGTAAAATCATACCTTATACTTTTCAACATAAGTTCTCATAAGAAGGTAAGTCTCCAAAATGCAATGTAGTACAACGATGAGTTACCAACAAGGCTATTCCTAAAAATATGTTATATTGTTCTAAAGATTGATCAAACTTTGTCCCCTCCTTCCATTAAATGAATTGTTATAATATCTTATATTTCCACCTTTTTCCAATCTAATTCATTGTACCCTCAAAATATGTGGTATGAGTGGAAGGAAATAAACAAAATTACAACTTCGAGCAACCCTATGGATGTAACCAAAACTTGTGGATTTTGGTCATTACAAAAAAAAAAAAAGACATACCTACATGCATGATACCAATTGACATACATCTATACATATTTATATGTTTATGCATATCGAACTTGTGATTTGATTTATATTTTGTGTCAATTTAAATGTTTCAAAGCTTAAGCAAATTAAAAGCTCTTCTTACACAATGTTCTTCACTTCTCCTATAATATTATTTTTAGAATATATGACAGTATTTGGTAGTTAGTTTGCATATTATATGTCAATTTTATTTTTGTAACATCTTGCATCATTCTTCATTCTCCCATGAACCATGCAGGCAACAAATTCAAATTGAAGATGGATATGGATGATTTTCAAACAGCTACCCTCTCAAGTATTAACCAGTTGCGAAAGTATGCAACCAATTGGCTTTTAAAACTTAGAGTCCTTCGTAGAGGATCAATAATTGATTTCAACAACAACAAAGGCCCTGGACAAATCTGGAAGGTTATTTTAGCCGATAACGAGGTTAGACGAAGTATCAATACCATTTTACTACTTCAAAGTTACTAAGTATTCCAAATACCCAATAACAAATAATATTTACCCATAACATTTGCAGGGCTCAAGGATACAAGCAATCATGTTTGCTGAAGCAATCACTAAATTCAAGGACCTCTTCATCAAAGATAGAACTTATTTTGTCTCTAATGGAGAAGTGAAGCCTACAAATCCAAGGTTCGCTAGTGCACACAAAGAAATCAAGCTAACATTGACAATACAATCAAATGTCAAAGAAGCAGAGACTTCAATAACTCTCTTGAATGAATCCTACAACTTCACATCTTTTAAAGATGCAATAATTCAATGAGACAAGACAAAGGCATATGACATATATCTTTACCTCCAACATAAATACTATGCATAGTTATGCTAATGTAATCTCATGGCCAAAATTTCTATATAGATATCATAGGTTTTGTTATTGAAATCAAACCTATATTCCACATCAACAAAAGTGAAGGTTCTCCGTCCAAAATGTGAGAAGTTATAAACAAGGATACTGAGTAATGATCTACCATGATATAATTAATTTAACAACAAGTTTCAACCAACAATTTAACAAATTGCAAACCATTCAATGATTATAGGATGGAGAGTTTATGACTAACTCTGTGGGGGACCTAATAGATAATGAAGGATAGCAAATTTCAAAAAAAGCTATTCAAAAACAAGTTATTGCAATATCAAATGCCAAAGGATCCATCTTCGAAGGTAGTCAACCATTATTCAAGTGAAAAAAGACACTTAACAGAAAATTGTTTCCATATAATAGGAGAATTTTGACTTAGTACGACATCAACCACGACAACTGAAATTAATTCAAATTTGGAGAAGGCAAATCAAATGTAAGAATAGTATAAAGATCACAACAATTTATGCTATTAATAAGTTAAAATTTTTTTAAAAAAAACACTTACACTATGTCATATTAAATTCAATTTGCAGGTACACAACTTTTCTAGAGCATGAGAATGAACAACAATTTTTAACCCCGCCTAAGAGAACCCTAGATGCAGAGCAAGTGATAATTGTTGACATCATGAAGTATGCACAATCGAAAATGGAGGTATGATTTAAATATAAATCAACAATAGCACACTAGCAAACCATATCAGTATACACATCGATTTAATTGCATGTCATCTAATTTCACATAATTTTTTTTGCTCTATAAAAGCAATGGTGTTGAATGTTCAAAACAAAGATGAGCCTTGTTATGATGCATGTAAAGAAGGTCAAAGCAAAGTGTATGTTATAAAAAATGGAGCAGACTACAAAATGTAACAAAACCAATGTTGAGCACACTCAAAGGTAACTAATACATATAATTCTTATTGGTCATTTCAGCATACGATCTATCATCATAAAATACATTTTTCAATTGTCCAATCTTAAGTTCGAAACCCATATCTTAAAGCAGAGATATCGTCAAGCTCATTGTAGCAGATGAAAAAGAACCGCACTTGTTATTTTATTCGATGAAGCAGAAACTCAAATTGGATGTCCAGTCTCGAATTTCATCGAATCAAAAAGAAGGTACAAAAAATGAAACAAGGCAAAACCCAAAATAATTTACCAAAAATTGCTAACTTTTTAAAATTATGTTGCAAAGTGCATTGTAAGTTCTATCGGAAACTAATACTATGCAATGGACAATATTTCAAGTTCTTCATAAGGATGCACAAGCTAGATGAGCAAGACCGTGAAAAAGGACGCTTTGTGGTCTAGCAAGTAGAAAATTTGGAAGATCCTGAAACACCAAAAAACCCACCAATGAAAAGGCATAAAAAATTAAGCATTCCAATAAATGGAGATTAAGGATTAAGTTTATTTAGTTTTGCTAAGCATCAAGTTTCTTGGTAAAATTTTCATTTTGACTTTCATGATCTATATTTCGTTCTCCTTTTTCTTTATGTTAACATCAAACATAGGTAAATGTTTGTGAACTTTACATTGTGTTTTCTTATTGGCATAAGTAGGAAAATGGTATATGTTACTTTTTGGGTTTTCAAATTTAATTCATGCAATTGTTGTAATTCTATTAAATTGTCATGGGAAACCATTATTCATATACTTGGTTAATATCTATGTGATTAATATTGTTTTGATTTTAGCAGGTACATTTCCACAAGTGACAGATTTTTCCTTCATGGAATAACTTCTAACTTGGAATATAATGGATCATAACTCTTCCATAATATCCCATCTCCATTAAGGAGTTTATATGCTACATAGAGTTGATAATGCTACATTCAAAGGAGATACGTCTTTGGTAGTTGTATAATAAATACACATTATATTAAGTCATTAACCTATTGATACTTTTAAAAATAGGTAATTCTTTATCCTCCTCCTTTTGGTTGTTCTGTTTTTTCTATTATAATTGGTATGACTATAATTATGTGTGCTGTTTTTCAAAACTAATTGACCATGTATCGTTAACACTAAAGATGAAACAACATATACTTATATGGCAATTCCATCACATGTTCTACTGCAAGACCTTATTTCTTCTCATCTTCTCAGTTGTTACTATTATACCCTTATTATTTTACTTTTGGTATTGACAATATGATTTTAGGGAATTTATTTTTGTATTCATACTACTTAGTGTAGCAAAACTATCATATTTCTATATAATAGATGTTATTTAACAAGTCAGGTGTTGTCTTTTGGTTCTTCGTAATTGAAGTGGAAGAAGTATGATCCTAATGGTTGCTATATTAGGCATTTTTATCCCTACGTTGAAAGGTAATTTGAAATGTTTCTCTTGTTTTTATTGGCTAGATATTTTTTGCGTTCTAAAATCTAATGACATACCTAGATATGCCTAAAGAGTGTATCTATGAGCCATGGACAGCTCCCCTAAGCATCCAAACCAAAGCAAAGTGGATCACTAGAAAAGATTATGCAAAACCAGGTCAGATGTCTTAATGGGTTGGTCTTGGATATCATCTTTATTTAGATATGTAAACCTCATATCAGTCATTAATTTGTTCAGTTTACCTATTGATTTCATTTGTTTAACTATGGTAATATCGAATTCTTTCTAATTTACAAAACCAACAGTTGGATTTGATTATAGAGTACGTATGTTTGTGATAAATGAGCAGTTTCATGTGTTGCTTCGTTTATTTAATTTCCTCGCTTCAGGTTCTTTGAACACATAGTGAATACAAGTGGTTGGCAAAGCTTTTGTACAATGATGGTCTGGATTGTTCTGCATATCAGGTAAAAGAATTACACTAGATCTCTAATCTCACATAGCTGATGCACTCATGTAGGATTATCCAAATATATGTTTTGATAAATGGTATGTAGAAGAAAATACTTTCCACAATTAGAATGTTTGGAACATTGAAAAGCTACTAAATTTGTTGGATCATTAGGTGTGACTAAATACACTTGACACAATTCCACATATGATAGTTTTTCTTTTGATCACGCTATTTCTCAACGTGCTCCAATTGACCATAGGTGTTGATATATTTACTTTCCAGAACAATATTCCTGTCTTCTGCTCTGGCTTGACTGATGGCTCACTGGGTGACATGTTATACTTTGATTCTTTTCGGAATCCTGGTTTAGTCATTCACATAGTGTACGGTAATAAAACCCCACACCCTTCATTGTCATTTTGGTAGTTGTGGAAATTAGTTGATTTTTTCACTATATAAACAGATATTAGGCCCATGAATGGTGATTCAGTCCATGCTGGCTCCAGGCTAGGATCATAATTCATGGAGGAGGGCTGCCCAAGCATGACATTTGCAATGCCAATATGATGCGTAATGCTGTAGATTTCTCTGTCTTCATTAACACATCACAAGAGTTTGATGGGAGTGATTCTTGCCCGTCCTGACGAAGTTGTATCATGGGAAAAAATGCATGGCTATGCAAATATTGTTAAGGAGTAGCTTTTCGTATTTAGCTTCATCCTTTTTGATTTTTTTCATAAAATTCTGATGTGAAACCCTCTATCATTCCTCTTTTGTAAGATAACTCACTAAAAAAAGAAAGAGCGGGTTGTACTCATTTACCAGCATTCTTGTCCCAGTTGTATTGCTATATTGTTTGTTCATAGGTTGTGGAGGTACCAAATGTACCCTGCAAGGATATTGGTGGGCTGGACAATGTGAAACGGAAGGTTAAAGAGGTATGTGCTTTGTCCCTATGGGCATGAATTATCTGATTAATCCTCTCCTATTTTATTTTTTTTTCAAATGCATTTGCTCCTTCTTTATTCAAATAATCAGATGTTCCTATTATATTATCATGGTAACTGTTTATGCACACAATAAATGAAATTTCAAATCATTGTGGTTGCTGGCAGACTGTGTAATACTCAGTGGAGCATCCTAAGATGTTTGAAAAATTTGGCATGTCACCTTCCAAATGAGTTCTCTTTTATGGACCTCTTGGTTGTGGCAAAACCTTACTTGCCAAGGCTATTGCTAATGAATGTGAGGCCTATTTTATAAATGTCAAAGGACCTGAACTGTTAACAACATGGTTTGGAGAAAGTGAGGCAAATGTTCGGGAGATATTTGACAATGCACGCTAGTTAGCTCCATGTGTGCTTTTCTTCAATAAGTTTGATGCCATTGCAACTTAAGTACTCATTTTCCTTCTATCCATAAGTTTGAGTGCATCCCAATTCAAAAATCTACAACCTTGACTATCACTTATTGCTTGTGGCAATCTCTAATCAAATCCACAGATTTACAATATTGCTAGTTTTAGTGACCATTGTTCTTGTGTTATAGTTTCAGTTTCATGTGGAATGTCCTTTGCATAACAGAGGATTAGAGTGTGTCATTGTTAACCTTATCTCATTCCTTTCTAAAGTCAGGAATGCAGGGTCGGATAAGAAGCTACAGAAAAAGTCATCTCTTACTCCATTCCATTTGATTTCAAAAACAACCTTGATGTTCTACTCCTGGATTTTGGAATCTATTTTTATATTTTCTTAGACTTTATTTTGGCTTATTTCAAGAGAAAAAAGAATACATCAGCTGTCTCAAATCTTCTGGACATAAATTTGAAAAATGTAGACACTTGTCCAAAAAATACCTCAAATGTCGGTATGCATTTACAATGTTTTTTGGTTAATAAGTACATTTGACTTTGCTGCTTTGTACTTGTATAATGGGATTTTGTAGATTGTTTACCACTTCAATTGTAATGTCAATTCTTCCCATCAACAACATACAATTATATTTAGGAAAAAACAAATAGTTGTTCTATTCAAACAACTTTACAGAAATCTCTATTATGCAAGGCACACTCAAAATGGTCCCCGTACAATGTACGTGTGCACCAACTAGTACATTCAAATATAAAATCATCAAGTTTATTATGACAACTTGACTAAGTCGAGGTGGCCACCGAAGAGGTTTTCGACAAAGTCACACCCTTAACGAGCCATTTCGAAGGACTTTAGGATAATACCTTTGTGTTTTATAGTCAAAATCATATTCAGGGATTCGAAATGAGGCACTCTTTATTCCTACAAGTTTGGTGTGACAATGTCGAGGTGGTCATCAAGTCTCCGTGGCTACCGGTAAGGTTTTTCAAGAATTCACACCCTTAATGGCGAGTTTTCTCGTCAAACTCTCAAATCAAGTCCCGGATCGAGATGCCAATTGTTCATACAAGTTTCTATGTCCGAATAGTAGGTCTGCGCGTTTTCATGTCGAACAGAGTGGAAACGGGCTGATTGGGACCCTTAGCTCTAAGTTTAAGGTTTTATAATTCTTAAGTGTTGAAATTTCTAATTTTTCATCAAACTCTCAAACCGGATCCCTGATCGAGATGCCGTCTTTTCCAACAAGTTTCTATGCCTAAATAGTAGGTCTCTGTTTGTTTTCACAGAAAAAAAACTAGAAATGGACCAATTGAGACCCTCAGCTCCAAGTTTATGGTTTCCTAATTCTAAAGTGTTGAAATTTCTAGTTTTACATCAAACTCTCAAACCGTATATTGGATCGAGATGCCGTCTTTTCCTACTAGTTTCTATGCCCGAATAGTATGTCTCCATCCATTTTCAGAATAAACAGAATGGAAACGGGTCAATTGGAACCCTTAGCTACAAGTTTGTGGTTTCTGTAAAAACCCAGGTAAATTTCAACTCTTAAGAATAAATGGCAAAACGGTAGATTGTCAGAATGATTCGGGTTGTAGACCTAAAATTTTCTAGAGCTCAAATGACGAAACGGATTTCACTGTTGGATTCGTCTCACGAAATTTAGTTACCATGTCAAATTTCATCGAATTCCGAGATAGTCGAGTTTTTCACGTTTTACGAGGCAGTCAAGCCCCGAGAGACCCAAGTACGAAATATTTGAAAAAATTGTGAGATTTTTTAAAATAAATAAATTTAAGACAAATTAAAAATATTTTGAACTAGAACCAAAGCGAAATTTAATCATTTCGGGATGAAAACGGACCCGGAATAAAAAGGGACGTGTGGCGCGTTGTGGACCAAGTATTCAGAAATTATAAATTGGGAGAAAAATAAGATTTCCCTCATTATTTCAGCCATGTTCAGCCGATAGAAAGAGGGAGAGAGAAGAGAGAGAAAAATACAACTTCTTTCTGTGATCTACGAAGCTAAAGGGCTCAAATCCGTTCGGGCCAAGAGGAAAAGTCGCTCTCCTCGACGAGGGCTACATGTACACAACAAAAAAGAGGGCTTTCACCGAAGGTGAGAAAATTGAAATTTTTGAGAAGCTTGGATTGGAGCTTGGGTCAAATTCTTGGAACTTCTACGATCGTTCCTCACGCTACAAGAGGTAGAAAATTGTCCTACTTGGGTTTTATTCACAACTTTAAATGTTGTATGAAATGGGTAGGTTAAGATAGATATATATGACTTGCCTAGTGAAAATAAATTAATGAAATGGGTATGAAAATGAGAATAGAAGTAGATTACGACAAATTCTTAGCTTGGGATTGAAATGTGGTAATTTTTAGAACATTCCATGGGAATTGGTGTTATATGGGCATATTGTTTGCTTAAATTATGCCTTGGTGAAATGAGTATTGAAATTAGATAGAATACACGCTATCTTGAATTGAGCATGTAGCAATTGCTTAGAGTAATTTCTTGAATTATGTGAAATTATGGGCATGTTATGCGTTTACATAATGACTTAATTTTTGGAAGTGTGTTATTGTTTGACATGAAATAACATGCTTGGTCTTGGGTTTGGAATATAATATTGATAAATGCATATTGATTTATTGACATTGAGAATTATGAAAATTATATGCTTTGGATATAATTGTCATGGATTATGTGAATTGGGTATGAAATGGTTCATATGGCACACATGACATATTGAACATTGTTGTAGAGTTACAATGAGACATTACATTGCATATGCACGAGAACTTTACATAAAATGGGTGGTTGTACATGGAAGTAGTCATACACCACATGGGTGGATGACGAGTGGGCTCAAATAAGCTATGTCGATAACTTGACTGAGTCGTATGGTTTATATGGTGTGAGGGTCGGGGTTAGCAAGAAGGGCTAGAAGATCCCTCGGGTGTAAGACCCAGTGATTGGATACGCACTGCCGTTTGTATTAGTCCATAAAGTGTGTCGGTGTAGCCGGGCCCGCTGGTGGAAATCCATAAACCCCGTGTCGGTTGGGTACCATTGGTGTAAGTCCATAAACACTCACCCCATACAAGACCCCGGATTGAAAATGTCATTTGATGTGTAACATAAATGACGGATTGATACACATGGAAAATTGCATGTGTTGGAGAGTCGGGAAGGGCTCGAGATCAAGGATGACGAGTAATTGCACGATTGCAACTTGCATGTGTCGAAGGGCCGGGAAGGGCCTTAGTGGTTACTGAGAGTGAGTCTCATCTCATTCTATAGCATTGCATTGCAAATTTCTAATATTGATGACATATATATGTTTAGAATATGTGAAAGGTGGATTAGTTGTATATGAACATTTCATGTGCATTTGGGTTGGGGAGTAGCCTAGCTAGGATATTCTCTATTGAGTGTAGTTCAACCTTTATGGAAAAATATTTCAGGTGCGGGGTTTGTGCCGGTGGATGACTCTCACTTTGAGCCTCAAGGATGAAGAAGCCAAATTGCAGCTCATTTTGACAAAATTGTAAAATTGAAATGAACATTTATTTTTGGCATGTAATTAAATGAGATAGCGTTTAAATGTTGTAATAGATTTTGTATAATCTATGTGGAATGCTCAAATACATGTTATGTACGTGCTGGGTTGGTTTTAGAAAGTTTTTGAATGAATTGGAAACGAAAAACGGAAGAAAAGGTAAAAATCTGGGTAGACTGTACCGGTACTGCATACCGATACGGTGTACCAGTACACTTTGATCCAGAGAGTTCGACGTACCGATATTGCCGAAAGATATTTGAAAATTTAACACTGTTCTCCTATGCTTTTTGGACTTTGTTTTCTTGGGTTCAAAGGGTACAAATGGATGCTAAATGAACTATTTTGAGGCATGTTGGACCTTGGGAGAATTAACTGATAAAAAGAACACAGGGTATATACGTGGGTTAAAATCCTGATTAAGGGAAATGGTATGGACATAAAGCCTGGAGTTGAGGCAAGAAAGATTATTTCTGCGGGTTGACGGGTGGTCAACGGTTTACAAAGGATCCTCGGATTTTTTGGGGTGTCACACTTTCCTAATTCCTAAGTGTTGAAATTTCTAATTTTTTGTGAAACTCTCAAAATGGATCTCGAATCATGATGCAGTATTTTCCTACAAGTTTCTATGCTCAAATAATAGGTCTCCATCAGTTTTTACGATGAATAGGGTGAAAATAGGCCGATTGGGACCCTGAGCTCCAAGTTTATGGTTTCCTAATTTCTAAGTGTTGAAATTTCTAGTTTTTTGTCAAACAATTAAACCGGATCTTGGATCGAGATGCTGTCTTTTTCTTAAAAGTTTGTATGCCCTAATAATATGCCCATTTTCATGATGAACAGAGTGGAAAAGGGTCGATTGGGACCCTTAAATCCAAATTTAAGGTTTTCTAATTCTCAAGTGTTAAAATTTTTAATTTTTCATCAAACTCTCAAACCACATCTCGGATCGAGATGCTATCTTTGCCTATAAGTTTATATTGCCAAACAGTTTTGTATGCCCCTCCAAACAGAATTCAACAAACATCGTCTCTAGGATGCTATCACTGAGATTAGTAACAACTACCTATGACTAGTCTCTTCATCGGTGACTTCAAAAATATCACGTCTAAAGAGGAAAAGAGGGGAGACAATCCCTATGCATCCTCATCCTTAGGTGGATTCCAAGCCCTCATAGATGAACAAGGTCTTGTTGACTTGGGCTATGTAGGAAACCCATTCACATGGTCAAACAATAGAGAAGGGGCTCGCTAACATAAAGGACAAGTTCAGTGGAGGAATAACAACAATTGAATGGAGAAGATTGTTTCCAAGAGCTACCATCAAACACATTCCGACAATCGAGTATGATCATTATCCATTGTTTCTCATTACATAGGGAGAGTAGAGGAAATTCCCAAGGCAATTTAAATTTAAAGTTATGTCACGTGATCCAAATAACCACAATGTTGTGCAACAATCAAGGGACACCCAAGCAAGATGATCACTAGCCTATATGTTTTATAGGAAACTGAAATCCACAAAAGATAAACTAAAGGAGTGGAATAAAGATCATTTTGGCCACTGCACCAAGAGGATTCAACACATCAGGAATAGGATAGATTTCTTCTATCAGACAAAGCCCACAACAAACAATCTACTTGAAGAAAAAAATCCCAAAGTATGATTTGGGAGAACAACTAAAGAGAGAAGAAACATTGTGGCAGCAAAGATCAAGAGTACAATGGATGAAAAAGAGTAATGCGAACACTAAATTTTTTCAGGCAAATACAATTATCAGAGGAAGAAGAAAATATATTGATTGTCTTAAACTCATTGATGGAAGTTGTTTAACTTAAAGAACAGTCAGTGAATTAGGATTTTCATTCTATTAAAATTCACTGCTTTTGAATTTTTTTTGAACTAACAGTTTCATTCTATTAAAGTTCACAGTTTTTAGAGTTCACTGTTTATGTTATTTTTAATATTTTTTGAGTTTACTATTTTTGATATGTATTTCTTAATTCAAAATTTTAATATATTTGTAGTTCACTGTTTGTAAAAAATTTGAACAATAAAGTAAGAGTTTAATTGAAAGTTCATTATTTATGAAAACTTTGTGAACTAGGATTTTTATTTCCATTAAAGTTCAGTGTTTATATTTTTTTAATATTTTTGAGTTCACTAATTTTTTTACTGTTTTGAGTGGTGGTGAATTTTGGATAGTGGTGGCTGGTGACAATGGTGGCAACAATGGTTGAGGGTGGCAATGGTGTTTAAACGAATACGATTAATAATAAAGAATTTAACTTTTATAGATAACGAAAGACATATTACATAAAAAGAGAGGGAGAAACTATTTTAGTTCACTATCTTAAGTTCATTGTTTAAGTTCATTGTCATGAGTGTGTGTGGCGGTGGTCGATAGTGATAGGCAATGGATGGTAGTGGGCCACGGTGGTGATGGTGGGTGTGGGGTGGTGGTGGTGGTGTTGGGTGGTTAATAGTGGTGGTGATGATGGTAGTGGGTGGTAGGTGGCGGTGGACAATGATGGTGGTGGTGGGTGTGAGTGGTGTAGCAGTGGTGGTGTGTTTTGGGTAATGATGGTTGACATGAAGACGAGTAATGGTGACGATAAGTGTTGGTGAGCAGTGATGGTGGCGGTGGGTGGAAGGTAATAGAAGAAGCGGATGTTTGTGGGTGGTGGCGATAGTGGTGGATGACGTGGTGTGTGGTTATGACGACGATGGTGGTGGTGGTAGTGGTGACGTTGGTGGTGGTGGTGGTGGAGTTTTTGGTGATGATGGTTGATAGCGATAGGTAGCAGCAAGTTATGGTGGTTGTAGTGAGTGGTGGTGGTGGTGGTGGTGGTGGGTGAGTGTGGCGGCGATGGTAGGTGAGGCAGCAATGAGTGGTTATGGTTGGCAGCGATGGTTGGTTTTGGGTGGTGGTAGTGGTGGTGGGTGACGATGGTGGTGATTGGTAATGATGGACGATGATGTTGGGCGGCAATGGTGGTAGTGGTGGTGGTTTTTGGCGATGGTGGTGATTGGTAATGATGGGTGATGGTGTTGGGCGGCAATAGTGGTGGTGGTGGTTAGTAATGGTAATGGACAGTGGTAGTTGGTAATGATAGTAGATAGAGATAGTGGTGGGTGTTGGTGGGAGCAGTGGGCGGCGAGTGTAGCAATGGAGGTGACGAATGGTGGTGGTAGCGGTGAGACGATGATGATAGTTAAAGGGGGTGGCTCCCTTTATTACACGCATGAAGGCATTAAATTAGCTCAGGTGATGATGACAAGATAAGACACGTGATGAATACAACAATTGCTTGTCAATTATGTTTAGCTGAACAAAGCAATATGTTCGGCAAAGCAGTTAAGAAGCTTGGCCGACACTAAACCGAGTTGAGTAGAATGTTCGGAAAGACAATAGAAGAGCTCAGTTTGTACCAAATCGAGTGTATCAATCTGTTCGACAAACATCAAGAGTGTTTGACTTTCATTATGACCGAGTTGTTGATAACAATACATGCAAAGATAAAGATATGCCTATAACTTAGGCATGTGGATAAACGAATCCACGAAATTGTAGGTATCAAGAAGAACTGATGGTGTTATTTCTCGCAGGTGTGAGCAGAAGACGTGAATGGTGCTATTTCATATGGAACTGAGCTACAAGGCTCGTGAGAATTATCGGTGAATATGTTGATTATCTGAGGTGTGGTGTATGTGACACAGCAAAAATATAGTGGTTCACCGGCTGGGGAGCTCGGCTAGTCCACTCTTCGATGGAGGCTCTTGCTCCTAGGATCTATATTCCTCTCAAGAATGTTTTTACAAGATGTTTTTTATGCAAGTAGGGTTATCTGCCTTTCGATGGAGGCACCATACAACATTTATAGTGCAAATCCTATCTCTAGGGGATATCTAGTGAGATCTTTGTCCTTCACTCGTGGGATTCTCCTTGATTTTAGGGGAGGATCTCGGTTAGTTGAGATTTTACGCATTAGTTCTAGCTTCCTTCTCTCATCCCTTCTATTATGGGACTCTCTTAGTACATCCAGCTGTCCTCATACCATCTTGGTATTCTCTGGTTTAGGTGGTGCTGAGCTCTGGTTTCTCTAAACCTGGTTATCTGAGCTCTGACCTTCCGACCTGACCTGGTGATCCGAGCTAATCCTCTAATTAGTTTTTGGTATCATCAAGAACTATTGGAGAAATATTAACAACTTGTCAAACTGAATCTCTAGAATGAAGGAAGGTGTGTCACCTTGAATCAAAAATCAAGGAAACCCTAGAGGGACAAGGATCTATAAAATGAACAAAAAGTCAAGGCGAAAGGTACACTGAACTTTCCTAGTCTTCTGACAATTCATTGAGTATCATTACTGACTTAAACATCAGAGTACCTTCGAACGAAGTACTTCGATCTTGGACAGTGTGTTCATTTTACAGGCTAACAAGATTGAAAGATCAAGTTCAGAAACATATATAACCAGAATCATCTAGTTCAATCTCATTGAAGGGTAATTCGTCCTTTTTATCCCTTAGGTAACAGTATAAAAATAAAATAGTGGTGAAGATTTTTAAATAATTTCCTTCAATAATTTCTTTTTAAGGAGTTGAGTCAAGTTGTCAGTTAGGTTGATTTCTGTCAAAAAAAAAATAATAATTTCCTTCAATAAAAATATTTTTGGCAAGGATTAATTTTAAAAGTGTGCAAGTTAAACTTTTCACCTTAAAAAAATCACAACTTTGTACGTGTGGCCAAATCTCCGGTAAGAAAACTCTATTTTTTTGGGACCATAACAAAATATGTGTGATGCAAATGCAACTGAGATGACCAATGACTTTGACAGATTGCTCTTTTTAATTCAATAGAGTTGATATGTGATGCGGCGCATGACATAAGACTGCATGCGCATGTGCCCAGGGTAACATCTGTACAACACAATTCATCTTTTTTTTCTTGCATTGACCTTCATTATAGCGCTTTGCAACCAATTAATTAAGTATAATGCATGTGGACAAGGGATCCTTCCAAATAATCTTAAGGCAGGCCTAAACTTTCTTAGTTGACTTATCGTTAATTGTAAGGGATACATCAAATTT
>CM042197.1:16249646-16269117 GCA_023539305.1 Ilex asprella | reverse complement strand
TGTGTCAAATAAATTATATAATTGATTCTTAATGTATAGATGTTATCTTATTAATTTTTTTTCAAACATACTTCTTTTATGTTTAATGATTTTTTAAGTATCAAATTCGATATAAAAAAATATAAATATATCATATTATTTTTATCTATTATATTTAAAGTGTGTCCACTCTAGATCATATTTTTGGCTCCGCCACTATTATCAGAGATTTTCACTCTTCACTTCTCCAACTTAATCGATTAGCCTACGTTGTACTACAAATATTTTATCATTTTAAAAAATATATATATTGCACCGTGCCTTTAGGCACGAATTATCTCTAATGTGTACTGAAATACGCACCTTTTTCTTATTTACAATTGTAATAATGCAAAAGAATGATTAAAATTAGAGATGAAGTCTAAAAATGTGATAATTGAGAGGTCAATAAGAAATAAAAAATAATAATTAAAGTAATAATATGAGAAATATAATAATTGGGAAACATTTTATTATTCCTCATGATTGAGGTTCAAGTATAATTTATATACAATGTAGACAAATATTTATGTAATAAATAAAAGCAATATAGACAGAGGTGTGATTAACCACCGTTCAAGAAACAGAGCGCTCTATAAAATCTGAATCCAGAACCAACTTTTGGCTCGTGCCACCTCTCTCTCTCACACACACACACTCACTCACACTCCCTCACCCTTCCCGCAGCACACCCACACACCACGGCACCGCAAACACGCACATAACCTGAAGTCTCTCTTGGTCTATAATCTTCTGATCTTTCACAAGGTTCCCCTCTTTTTTATCGCGTCGTGACCATAAAAACTCCGTCTTCTTTGATCATCTTTAAATGAGCATCACGAGATTCAACAGTTCATTGATCCTCTTTATCTTTCTACTCTCCCTATAGTGCTACCGATCTCGAGACTTCTGGGGTTCTGTTCCTTGATGCTGATATTGCTAGAAGAACTCAATTCAATCCGTGATTGTGGTTGACAAATCATTTCGAATTCTCGTGTGCTTTTTGGTAGATTCTTTGATTGGTGGAAAAGTCTCTGAAACCACTGAGCTAAGTCATCAAATAGGGAGCGAGAAATGGCCATGAAAAATATAGAAAAAATGGCATCAATTGATGCACAGTTGAGACAATTGGCACCTAGGAAGGTCTCTGAAGATGACAAGCTGGTGGAGTATGATGCTCTCTTGTTGGATCGATTTTTAGATATTCTTCAGGACTTGCATGGAGAGGATATCAGAGAAACGGTAATGGGTTCGAATTATTTTCTTCAATTATTGAAGTACTTGACTTTATTTTTAGCTTTTGTCTAACCTAATTAAGTGAATTAAATTGGAAAGCTAGCTAATTTGAGGCTGACCATGTGATAAGTGGGTAATACAGTTAATGCTTTGCTAATTATAAGGTTTGAATAGGAAAGATAGCTAATTTTTGGAAATCCAATTTGGTGTTTATTCCATTTCACACAAATGTATTGGTGTGAGTGATGTTCAAAGAAATTTTAGTTGGCTGAAATTGTGCGGATTTTGTGTTAGTGTTATTAATTTGCTTTTATTGTTTGGTGATGATATTTTTTTAGTTTTAAGAATTTTGTCTGCTAAATTGCTCATTTTGGGTTTCTAAAGGTCCTCACTTTCCACTTACACACACTCAGACACACGTACAGATACAAAGGCAATACCCAATTTGCCTGCTTTTGTTTCTGATTTCTGTTCTTTTGTTAGGTTTGTATAATATACAAATTCTGGTGTTGTGGATTTTTTTTAGAGATACCCTCTTTTTACTATCGCAAGATAATGCAAATCTACTTCCTGATTACTTACTCTCTTCCATTAATTTCAATTAAAGGTTTGCTAATTTGCATTTTGTTCATTACCGGGATACTTGCTTTGATTAACCCTAAAAGCTATGCTGCTTTACTTTCTTGTTTAGCATTGTATGCTTTCATTAAATGGAATGAACTTTGTAATCCTCATAACCTGCTGTTTGCTAATTCCTTCTTCCGTTCTTTTGGTCAAAGAATATGATTTTGGTGGGAATACTGGTGTTTAGTTGGGTTCCAGCTTCTTGGTTGGGTGCAATATGTTCCATACATATATAGAAATAGAAAGCGTAACTTTCTTTATCTGGTACAATGGATTAGGTTCAAGAATCCTATGAACTTTCTGCCGAGTATGAAGGGAAGCATGACCTCCAAAAACTGGAGGAGCTTGGGAGAGTGCTTACTAGTTTGGATGCTGGGGATTCTATTGTTGTTGCTAAGGCTTTTTCCAACATGCTTAACCTAGCCAACTTGGCTGAAGAGGTTCAGATAGCTTACAGACGCCGGGTTAAGTTAAAGAAGGGTGATTTTGCTGATGAGGCCTCTGCAACAACTGAATCAGATATTGAAGAGACTCTCAAGAGGCTTGTGATGCAATTGAAGAAGTCCCCAGAAGAAGTTTTTGATGCTTTGAAGAACCAGACGGTAGATTTGGTCTTTACAGCACATCCTACTCAGTCTGTCCGTAGATCTTTGCTTCAAAAGCATGGAAGGTTTGTGACTGATGTTTTACAAGCTGTAGTACAAGAAGATAACAACCCTTTGGTTTTCCAATTTGTCTATTCTGTAAATGGACTGTGAGCTTTTAACTCTTTATCAGCCAAGTTTACAATTTGATCCAACTAAGAACATGTTAGTGTTTTATGCCTCCCCACTCTCGGCCCCCGGGGGTCTTCTTTATCCCTATTGTTTCAATCCCCCCCACAATTTGTACTAGTTATTTAGCTCTTCTACTATAACTTTTCCAGGATTCGGAATTGCTTGACTCAGTTATATGCCAAAGACATCACACCTGATGATAAGCAGGAGCTTGATGAGGCTTTACAAAGAGAGGTATGTAGTTTAATGAGTTCATTACTTTGTTACTCTTTGTGGAACACTACAAACTCCTTTAAAGGTTTTTTTTTTGTTTTTTTATCTAGCATTTGGAGAACTGCTAAAAGCTGAGAATTGCATGCTTTTGTCACTATTGAAATATTTTCCTTTCCAGTAGAGGAATAAGCTGATAAAATTAGTGAGGTACTGGTGGGAAAACACAATTGGCAAAACGCTAATGTGCATGACCCTCCCCAGACACGTGTTCGATACTCTTTTATCTGTGTCCATAATTCAATGATAAAATTTTAAATTTGGACTCATGTACAATACTTCTTTAGACTGTGTCTACTACCAAGTAATAATCATGGTTGATACTTGACATGTGACTAATAAGGCTTAAAAATTTAACTAATGGGTATCTTATACTGTGAGAGAATATATAATTATCAAGACTAGACATGTTAAAGTTGTACTCAAAATATAATAATAAATGTAAAAAATGCATCAAAGTTTCAAACAAGAGGAATTGAGCAAATGAGAACAATCATTTAACCTATGTATGTTGGATACACGTCTAAAACTTCACACTAGATGACTAGCCATAACATTTACTTATTATAACAGATTAAATTTTTTATGAATAAGATATCATTATCACTATATTTGTAACAAATTTGTTGCAATTATGTAATTTGTTGCAATTATTTGCAAGGGTGACATCGGAAACATGTTCAAGTTGGGGTTCCTTTCAGCAGGAAAAATTTAGGAGATTGTTAAACGGCATGTATAGTCGCTACAAAAATGGATTCACATACCCTCCCTTGTTCCCATCCCCTGCCTATCCTCCCCCCATCCTCTCATTGACTAGCATAGTTACGTTAAACATCATACTTTCTACAATTGCTTTTGATAATTATGCAGTTTCTTTGAACTGTTAGGAATTCTAAATTATCCATTATGGGCTTATGACAATGTATGACTTCACAATAAATCGCTTGGGGCTCATAGATCATTTTATTGTCAAGTCTTTTGCCGGCTGAATTTGTCCAAAAATAATTTATTGTCCAAAGCTATCTTACAGAATTGGATTTGATAATTATCGCCGATAACTGTGGTTCAGTTTTGTTAATTTGAGTTGTATCCGATCTAGATCTTGTTGTTCATGAATATAGCTGGTCTAGTCCAACTCATTTAATATTTTAATTGTTAATAAACTGTGCACTTGTTTGTTTTACTTATCTAAAATGTAAAAAAAATAAAACAAAAAAATCTTTCTCTTGCATTTCTATAACTAGAAAACTATCGATCCATTTTCATTCATTTATTTGGCTTGTGGAACACCGCCATGCTTCATCTTCTATTTCAGGTTTACTTTGAAGTTTTTTTAAGCTTATAGTGTTATAATAGTAAAAGGAACCTGAGAATTCTGTGCTAATTTCTTTGTTTTGTGTGTTCCTTTCTTTTTGCTATTACCTTTTTGCTTGTGACAAACTTCTACTTTTTCTTATTCTTTAGATCCAAGCTGCATTTCGCACAGATGAAATCCGGAGGTCCCCTCCGACTCCACAAGATGAGATGAGAGCAGGAATGAGTTACTTCCATGAGACAATTTGGAAGGGAGTGCCAAAATTCTTACGCCGTGTTGACACTGCTTTGAAGAATTTGGGGATAAATGAACGTGTTCCTTACAATGCCCCTCTTATTCAGTTTTCTTCTTGGATGGGTGGGGATCGTGATGGTATGGTCCTTCTTAACTGGCGATCTATTCTTGAGCATATTCTTTTACATCTTTTTGTTAGTTCCTAATATGCTAGGAAGCCCCAAACGTAAGCAAAACTACCAAAATATTGGAATTGGAGGGTGTATCATGGATGAAAGTTATAATAGTTTGCATAGGGGCTCAAACATCCTCTGCTACATGAGCACTTCAATATGCCAAAGATGTTGAATAAAAATTATCGGGTCGTCAGTCTGTTGAAAACTTGATTGTAGTAATTGCACTGCAGTGCTGAAAATTATTTCAAGCAGTGTACGAGAATATTTTCCTAAAAATAGTATTTGTCCCCACTAGTTGTTTAGAAAGATGCGTACCGGAAATTTCACAAATTTGTTCTCAAGATACAATGAAGTTTCTTAAATCTGTCAACGTATTGCACTTACAAATATAGTACTCAAATACCAAAAAAAAAATAAATCAAATAGTCAACTTCTAGTATTCTTACTTTGTAGGAAATAGAATACTAGATTTAATAGAAAACAATAGATGTATGTGAATTTGGGAGAATGGAGAGAAAGAAGCAAGAGAGCAATTCTATACTAGAAATAGAATACTAGATTTAATAGAAAATAGTATATGTGAATTTGGGAGAATGGAGAGAAATAAGTATGAGAGAGTAATTCTAGTAAAAAGTATAAAATTGTTTAATGGTATGTTTTGAGAGTGCAAGACATCACCTATTTATAAATTCGCTAGTGACTTTTCATAAAAGGTGATATCTTTATCCAGAAGTCGCTAACTTTGAAATGTAGCCTTTCATGCCAATTTTATTTCACATCTTTCCAATTTCTCTCAAAAGTTGCAAAGAGTTTTCAAAAAATAACCACCCAAAAAAGCTTTTATGTCTAAAATACTTTAACATGAGTTACTGGTTTGGAACTTGATTCGGTGGACTAGAAATTTATGTTTTGTTGACATGGAGATATTAAGATGTGATTAGAGTTTGGTTAAGAAGACAAAGGAGAGGAGATGCAGAAGAGAAGAAAGTTGAGTTAAAATTACTTAATCATCTCTGTGTCGTAGAATTCTATATATCAGATATTAAGTCAAAGACTGAACTACATGTATTGATTAGCACTACTACTTAGCTAGTTGATCTTCTGATCGAACAAAACACATATCAATATCCGCGAAAGGACAAGTTTTTTATAAACAAATTGGCAGTCAACCTCAAATATATTTTGTCTTTTCATAAAAGAATGATTGGAACCAATTTAAAAAAAAAAAAACTTGATTATCATAAAACAAATGCATTGGGCAGGTTAATCTGGAACCCAAGTTCATGTACAATCTCTTTGATCATGGCAATACACACACAGTGTGAGCGCTAGTTCACATACATCACCTAAGCTCTGTATCTGGTGCTTTTCCACGTAATCAAATTTCCTCCAAGAAATATGGGATATCCTGTACAGTTTTACTACATCTTCTATCTTTTCGAAAACCAGACCAAATCTGCAAATGTAAAGCCTTTGTAAATGTCCGTAAGTCTTGTTTAAAAATTCATGACTTGGAGCTTTCTTTAGATATCTAAGAACTCGGATAATTGCTTGTCAATTAGGTTTGATGGGAGATTCCATGAGTGATTGACAACACTAAATGCAAATGAAATATCTGGTCTAATGATGGCTAAGTTCTTCAGCTTACCCGCTAATCATCTATACACTTTTGAATGATTAAACAACTCCTACTCTGCAGTCAGTTTTGTATTTTATGGGAGTATCAACTGATTTCGTCGCAGTAGCCCAATCTCAGCACGGAATTCAAACATTTGTTTGTCACGATAAAATATTGTAATTTTTGAACCTACACTTCAATTCCAAAAAAATTACGTCACATTCCAAGTTGTTTGGAATGAAATTTTTGTTGCAGCAATGCTTTAAGTTTAGGAATACCTTCAGAGCCACTATTCGTGATCACAATATCACCTGCTCCACTAAACTTTCCGAACAAAGCCCCCCTGGGCCATACATAACTTTTAACAAACAACATACCAGACTAGACTCCCTTGAGGAAACAAATCTAAACTTCCTCATTCCATTCACCATGTAGAAAGTATTTTTGACATCCAACTAAAGGAATGGACACCTAGATGCCCTGAGAGATGAGACCAAATGCAGAAGATATTTTGCTGCAATATAGGACGTTTCAGCATGAGGTGTGACTAAGAAGAAGAAAGAGAGCAGATTAAGAAAAAAATAGAACAAAGTGAAAACTATAAGTCTGTTTGGTTTGATTCTTCAAATTTTTTTTTTGTACTCAAAACTCTAAAAACAATGAAACAATGTTTGGTTTGAATTTTTGTTTTCCAATTTTCGAGAAAAAGTGGAATTGGAGCATAAAAACAGAAAATAAGTTGGGCTTGTTTTCAAGTCATTTTTGCGAAAATTTTAAAAACGCAGAGAACATGTTACTGTTCATTAAATCCTTCATATAAAAATATCTTTTTTTCTCGAGCCTGATGGCTTCCTTCAGTCTCTCTCTCTCTCTCTCTTTCTATCTCTCACAGTTGACTGCAATTACCAAGTCCGACAAAGTGAAGGAACTCTGACGAATCGAAACAACTCCGACGACTGTGTATCGAAGCGAAGGAACTCTGGCAAATCGAAGCAACTGGGTTGCTTCAGATCTGCTCTTTTCCGGCGAATGACTGTGTGTGTTGTGTGAGTGTATTTGCTGTGTGTGTTGTGTGGCTGTATTTTCTGTGTGTGTTATGTGGGTGGAGATTGAAAGGAGAAAATGGAGAGAAAGAGACGGGAAAGATAGAGGATGGAGATGAAAATTGGGAGTCTGTGGATAATTGTCCAAATAGGTTTTCAATTTTTTGTTTTTTAAAACTATTTTTAAAAATATATAACTAGACAGGTTTTGCAATATTAAAATATCTAAACGTACTTTTTTAAAACTCTTCTAAAAACTTGTTTTCTGATACTATTTTTTGAGACGCAAACCAAACAGGCCCTACGTAACCATCTGTACCTCTCTCAAGATTATATATGTGCGAATACTTGGTTACATTGAAAACGACATATGGAAGGACGAGCCTTCATCTTGAATGGAGTTTTCTGTTTGATGTGTTTCTTCAATACTTTAATTTGGATGGAAAAGCATGTTGTTCACTAATATAAACTTTATATTGCCTTCGTCATGGATAGAGAAATGTGGAACTTACACATCCATCTTGTCCTCATGTCTCCGACGATTTGCCTAATCTGGCACTAATACACGTACCTGCATCTGATACTAAGGCTCTAGTCCATACAAGCAACAAATGTTGCAGCTGAATTTCTTTCGTAGGATTTTTAGTTAGAGATGGAAATTTTTATATTTAATTACATGCTATGGTGTTTGCACAGCATACATGTCAAATTTAGCCAGTTAGTTATCTGTGAATGCATTCTAAATTCTTTTGCAATCTGCAGCCTAAGTATATTGTGATATGGACTGCAGGAAACCCAAGGGTAACTCCTGAAGTTACCAGGGATGTGTGCTTATTAGCTAGAATGATGGTTGCTAACTTGTACTTTTCGCAGATAGAGGATCTTATGTTCGAGGTAACGAACGAAATGACTCGTTTGGCTCTTAAACTTGTCTTTTTTGCTTCTTCTCTTTGTAGATCATTTTGTAATGTTTCCCAGATTTTCAAGACCCTTATGTTCCCGTTTTTATTTGTGGTACTGGTACTATTCTTTCCAGCTTTCAATGTGGCGTTGCAATGATGAACTCCGTGTTCGTGCGGATGAACTTCATAGGTCCTCAAAGAGGGATGCAAAACACTATATTGGTATTTATTCATGGTTTTGAATTTTTGTTTCTCCTTCTATCTTGAGGGTTAACATTTGAATGAAGGCCGAAAATTGTTTAATTATTCCCTGAATCTAAGCAGCAACAGTATTCAGAAGTCAGTTCTCTATAATTTACCACATCATAAATACCTCCTACTTGTGGAGCCCTCATATGCAAATTTTTCAAGCAATTTTCTATTTTTTTCTTGAGATTGCTAAGCTTGGGTGCTATTAAAATACTTAACTTATTTTTTTGTTTTCCACACTAAAAAAGGTTTTATTTAAAGAAGTTTATTGTAGAAATAGTGGCACGAAGTATTATTTATTGTCTTGATATTCACTGTTTATTTTCGCAGAGTTTTGGAAACAAGTCCCTCCAAATGAGCCTTATCGTGTTATTCTTGGTGATGTGAGAGACAAGCTGTATAATACACGTGAACGTGCTCGTCATTTATTAGCCAATGGGATCTCTGATATTCCTGAGGAGACAACTTTCACTAATGTTGAGCAGGTCTATTGGTCTAAGAAACTCTCTTCTGCATACCAATATTAAATGATTTGCAACTCTACTGCAGTTATATAACAAAATCCTTTTCTCGTGGTGAGAATGATACATGTGTTACGTATAGTGTAGTGATAATCCACAAGCTGTTTTTTCCTCTTTTGGAGGTAGGGAGGTAGAGGGTGAGTATACCCAGACAATGTTGTATCTTGGTTTGAGTAATCCTATGGTCTAGCTTTCAGTCTTTCACTCCCATTGGCATTGTTAAGTCGCAAAGGAATATGTGGTTATATGCTCTTCTTATGTTAGAGACGATAACACCATACTAGCGGTGAAATTTTGTGTATGGCCTGAACCCGGGCAATTCCGTAGGGGCTTTAGCTTATGGTGTGGTCTGGACAAACACCAACCCAACCTCTGCTATCTTGGTATTCTTGATGTGGTTTCAATTCCATGCAGTCATGTTCCTTCGAATTTTATTAGCTCAAATGAAGACCCAAAAACTACCTCATAGCCAACTTAGACAACCCACAACTCCCCTTATACTTAATATCATGTAATACATGTACATATATCTCAAGATGTTGATTGTCAATATTTGTGCCTGTAGTTCCTGGAGACTCTTGAGCTTTGTTACAGATCGCTCTGCTCTTGTGGCGATCGACCGATTGCTGATGGAAGCCTTCTTGATTTCTTACGGCAAGTTTCCACCTTTGGGCTCTCACTTGTGAGACTTGATATCCGACAGGAGTCAGATAGACACACTGATGTTTTAGATGCTATCACAAGGCACCTAGGGATTGGATCCTACAAAGAATGGTCAGAGGAACGCAGGCAGGAGTGGCTCTTATCGGAACTTGGCGGAAAGCGCCCTCTGTTTGGCCCAGATCTTCCCAAAACCGAAGAAATTGCTGATGTGTTAGACACCTTTCATGTCATTGCTGAACTCCCCTCAGATAGCTTTGGTGCCTACATAATTTCAATGGCAACTGCTCCATCTGATGTGCTTGCCGTTGAGCTTTTACAACGTGAATGCCGTGTCAAGACTCCATTAAGGGTTGTTCCTTTGTTTGAAAAACTTGCGGATCTCGAGGCCGCACCTGCTGCTGTGGCTCGTCTCTTCTCAATAGATTGGTACACACGCCGGATCAATGGAAAGCAAGAAGTCATGATTGGGTACTCAGATTCAGGCAAGGATGCTGGCCGTTTTTCTGCAGCTTGGCAATTATATAAGGCTCAAGAGGAGCTTATAAAAGTTGCGAAACAATATGGGGTGAAGCTTACAATGTTTCATGGCCGAGGAGGGACAGTTGGAAGAGGGGGTGGTCCTACTCATCTTGCTATATTATCCCAGCCACCTGACACGATTAATGGATCCCTTCGTGTGACCGTTCAAGGTGAAGTAATTGAACAGTCATTTGGAGAGGAACACTTGTGTTTTAGAACACTGCAACGTTTCACAGCAGCTACACTTGAGCATGGGATGCATCCCCCCATCTCGCCAAAGCCAGAATGGCGTGAACTCATGGATGAGATGGCAGTTGTTGCTACAAAGGAATATCGTCACATAGTTTTCCAAGAACCTCGATTTGTCGAATATTTCCGTCTTGTGAGTATCTTTCATGTCTTTCCATCATCTTTGTCCTCTGACTACTCTCAACCCCTTGGAGCATAGTCCTCCAATTTTGGAAAATTACAAATTTTAATTAATGATCTTCAAAAAAGATTTATGCAGGTTAGTTTATAACTTCTTGAATAAAATTTGAATAGCATTAATATAGTGAGTAATTCAGGAATGACTAGTTCTTACATCTCTAGCTTTTATTAGTGTTTTTATTATTTCCACTATGAAGGTAGGCTTACAATTTAGGTAATATTCTTGTTTTTAAAATTCTTCAGGCAACACCAGAGTTAGAGTATGGTCGCATGAACATTGGCAGTCGTCCATCAAAAAGAAAACCTAGTGGTGGAATTGAATCTCTCCGAGCAATACCATGGATCTTTGCATGGACCCAGACGCGTTTTCATCTCCCAGTCTGGCTTGGATTTGGGGCTGCTTTTAGGCATGTCATTGAAAAAGATGCACGAAATCTCCAAATGCTTAAGGAGATGTACAATGAGTGGCCTTTCTTTAGAGTGACAATTGACTTGGTTGAGATGGTGTTTGCCAAGGGAGACCCAGGGATCGCTGCTTTGTATGACAAGCTCCTGGTCTCAGAAGAATTGCAGCCATTTGGAGAGCGCTTAAGGGCTGATTATGAAGACACTAAGAACCTTCTCCTTCAGGTAAAAAAGAGGAAAATTGTGAGAGTAATGTTAATAAACAACTGAAAACATGTAGTACATCTCACCTAAATTTTCATGGAGTTTTCATTTTTTTCCCTAGATACTAATCAAAGGGTTGTCTTGGCTGATTTATGTCTATTTACTATGTTTAAAACTAAGGATGTGCAATAATGCTCGCCCAACTTGGAAACTATTTTCCTGATGGGTCTAAATTGTGGATTAAATCATTGAAAAATATCTCAATGAGAATAAACAAGGACTTGGGTATGGGCTGGAGAAAGGGGTCAATTTCATAAAGATATTTTGTTGCATGATAAAAAATTTGCAACACTAAGTTTTTAGGTTTGCCCCAAATTCCCGTTTCATTTTTCATTTAAATGAAGTGGTGACAGTAATCTGAGAAAATATGGAACCTTAATTCTTTTTTATCCCTGTTTTTTGTAGGTTGCTGGGCACAAAGATCTCCTTGAAGGAGACCCATACTTGAGGCAGAGACTCCGGCTTCGCGATGCATATATCACCACCCTTAATGTGTGCCAGGCCTACACATTGAAGCAGATCCGCGATCCTAGCTACAATGTGAAGGTGAAGCCCCCTCTGTCAAAGGAGATCATGGAATCAAGCAAACCGGCTGCTGAGCTCGTGAAGCTTAATCCTACGAGCGAGTATGCTCCTGGATTGGAAGACACTCTTATCTTGACCATGAAGGGTATTGCTGCTGGAATGCAGAACACTGGTTGAGTTTTATTTCTTTTTTCTTTTTTGTAATGTTTGTTCAATAAATCCCTATGCCTCTTCAATTTATGACATTGAGAAACATATGGTGCCTATTTAACAGAGCTGTGAAATGGCAACTAATATCCCCCCACTAAGGGTCTGCTTTGATACAAGTGCATTATATTTATTGCCATTATAAAATAGGAAATATGTTTAGGGCATGGACTTAAAGTCATATAAGTTTTCTAAATAGAACTGACCTCTAATTATTACATATAAATTTGTGTTCGGTTTTGATATAGCGATAAGATTATTTTATTGTGACCTGGATGTCAAGAGTTCGAGTTACGAAAAGGGCCTCTCTGAATGCGGTATGAGGTTGCATTTATCTGACCTTGTTCAAACCTTGCAGTAACTAGCGACTCATGCACTGGGCTTTTTTTTATATGAAGTCACATGCAAGAACATGGGGTTATCTTCTCTTTTGAGTACAAATAAAACCTTGATTCTGAACCACTAAACATAGCAAGAGAATGGAAGGCTCAAATTGGCTGGGAATTAACAGGATTTTCAGCGTGTGAAGAGGACTAACTTGAAACTATGTCATTTGTGAAGCTTGATTTCGGAGCTTATCTTTACAGGATACCATTGTCACGAAAAATAATTAAACTTATCTGGTATAGAAAACCCAATTGAACAATCTTTCCGTTGATCATTCGTTTAAGACAAGCCTGGTCTTGAGAACAATCCATTGGATAACGTTTGATGATTCAAAACTTTCAACATCCATTGGCATGAGATTTGAATAACATACAACTTTGTAGAATTATCAAGCTTTTGATTTACCAATACGAATAACAAATGTTCATATACTCACCTTATATGTCCCAATTCAAATTTGAAAATTAATATCTCCAAAATGATCAATCTATTATTTACATTCCTCAAATTCCACTATAGATGACAACCTTATGCAAGGATATGACAAATTGATAATGGGAGACCATTCATCAGTAAAAAATATCGTTGGACTTCAAAGTATTACACTTTATGACCAATTTTATGACCCAAATCAAGTGACATTAAAATATGGTTCTTGAGTCTTTTTTAGAAGGAGCTAATTATACATCTATCGTCATTTAAAAACAAATCTAATGTTTTATCACATTTTAAACTTATTTACCTAGTTATGACACGATTTTACTACGAAAGTGTGTTTAACAAACATGATTTCAATGATAAAATGTGAATGTCAAAAATGCTTATTGTGGCCCATGGCAGAGCCATAGTGGGGGCAATGGGAGCAGTTGTCCTAACTATGATTTTGAAAATTTTTGGGAATGCTTCGTGCTTCAGAGATTTTATACTTAGTGACGAGTTTGAGCCTTAGAAGAATGCACTGGGATAGGTCTGAAATAAGTCTTGCAAGATTCCTTTAATCGAGTCCATCTTCTTTTTTAACAGGTGCTTTCCTGTAGTAGGTTTATATTTTTGTACGATTACCATCAACCACTAAAATATCTCCATCTCCCCATTCCTTTATCAAATTCTAATACTCATGGGGTAAGTTTGTCTCTTCAAGCGAAGGAAGGGCAAGGGGCGTCTCTTCCCCCTTGATGCAGCCACGTGGGCTCAACATTGAGGGTACATTCTCCCCGATGCAATCATGTGTCCTCGGCACCGAGAGGGGTACATTCTCCCCCGATACAGTCATGTGTCCTCGGCACCGAGGGGACATTCTCCCAAATGGAGTCACGTGTCTTCGATACCGAGGGGAGCGCCGTCTTTGATATAGCCACCCATTATCATGAGGACTAGGGAGTAGACTAGTCTCTTATGGAAGGGATACTGACAGAGACAATTCATCAATATCAAGGACATGCTGTGAATCATTGGGTTACCTACCCCAGTGAGGTTAGAATGACAGAATGAACGACACTCCACCAAGGAAAGTTAGACACGTGGCATAAAAAGTAGAGTGAGGGGTAGAAAGACAAGAGTGCCCCTACTGACATACGGCGGTCTCATACAAGTATTTAATGAATCCACAGTCGATGAGACATCAACGATGACTTGGGAAGCCAAAAAGAAGGGACATTAAATGCTCCAGAATCAGGACATTTAATGCCTCAATATTGAAGAAAGAGCATTAAATGCTTCGGGATTTGAGCATTTAATGTCTTTGCATAGAAGGAAAAATATTGAGTGCTCAGGAAAAATATTGAGTGCTCGGGAATCCGAGCAATTAATGATGGGAACTTTCCCATGCAAAATAGGGGGCACACTGCCCCATGTCTGAACACTACCTACTGACTAGGCTCTCAGCAAATGATGAGCCTCTGGTGGGTATAAATAGCTCATAAAAACGCAATGCAAATGTACACAAAATCATCCCACAAGAGTCATACAATGTCTTCTTCTTCCCCTCTCTTAAAGAACTGACTAGATCGTTTAAGGAGATATGTCAAGAACACTCCGACGCCCTTCTAACGTGTTTTTTTGTGTTTTAGGAACCACACCCAACTTTTCGAAAATGATGGGACAACCCAGAAATAATTTATCACCACTCCTTAGGCCCTCTTGGGGAATATCATCTCATTCCTTTGTCACGGGATCCTCAACTTTCTCGACAAACACAAGTTCACCAAGGGAGACATCTGCCATTTTTATATATTGTGAAAAAATTGAGGCACACAAAGTTGATCAAATTAAAGCTTAGAGATCCCATAAAGTTAGAAGATTAATGTAAAAGAAAATTAAAACAGTGCTACCGAAGAACTATGAATTTTCTAGCAAACATGTCAACGCCCTTAAACTATGGACCATGTTTATGACAACACAAGGGTTTTCCACATACATAGAATTAGTAGGGAGATACTTTTAGAAGTCATCATCACTAAAATCAATGAAGTCTGAAAGTTCAGTGCAAAAACTAGGAACAAGCTTCTATTATTTCAATAATTGCACTGTAAGGATTGAAATGCTCATTCGTTGCATGTTCGATTGCATGAAATCGATCCAATCTCCATTGTATCTAATTATTTTTTACGTTCAAGTCTTGTTATGATCTTATTATGGTTGTTTTAGTTTCGTGGATGAAATATATCAGCTAAACATGATCTCAACACAGATAATCCATGTTAATGAAAGTGTATTTGAAGTTCACAGTGTTTGTTATAGAAGTCCCTCCACTTGTCCCTGTACTTGGAAATAAAATTGTGGAGGATGATTAATGGTTGCAGGACCAACAATTAAATGGCCAACAGGTGGCAAAAGGTTATGAGCATGGTTTGAAGTCGTGGTATCGGCCATCGACTCGGAGGGTGCTAATACACATCGGTCGCGGCACGGTATCGACCTATACGCTCAAAACACAAGATAGAAGCTCCAAAAAATTTTGAAAAAATTATAGAAAATTTTAAAAATATAAACATCATCATGTATGAATCATATATCCACAAGATATCCAAAAACACATTAAACATAATTAAAATGACACAAAAAATTGCTACCGAAAATATTTATCATTATTAATGTTCAACATAGGCATTTAGAAACATATTGAGCCATAAACATTGCCACATTAAAACGACGATGAGGCTCAAAATCGTCGTTATTGTCTCTGGGATAATACAAATTAGGATATTGTCTATAATAAGGATAAGAGTACAAGTGTGAACACGGGTCTAATTGGGTTGGTTGAGTTGATTGGCTAGATGAATCATAATCAGAGTAGTGTGACTATGGAGGTTGTACTGGTTGGTTCCCATGCTGATAGTACGCAAAAAGACGATATTCATGGCCACCACTAGCAAAAGACTGATCATATCCATAAAAGTTGACACTATTCGATGTCGTGTTAGAAGATCCATCATAATGTCTACTTGGAACATGATCATAGTAGCCACCAGTACTAGTACTAGTAGATCTCTCAAGAAGTGTAGGGCGATGGCCATAATGCCCAACACTATTAGTACTAGTAGACCTCAGAAGCTGTGAAGGCATACCATATCCATATGATCCATCTGCATAACTAGATTCTATACCACTACTTTGATGATGTCCATAAGGCATGTATCCTTGATGTGATGCCAATCCCAAACTCTTGCATATGATCATCAATATCTTGTTTGACCAAGTGAATGATGGTGGCGTCGATTAAAATAATCATCACCAATAGAAGAGTTTAAATTCCTCCGCTATTTCATTACCCCTGGTCGATATCCATGGTCTGTATCTTGTGTGGCATAATAATTGTCTTGCCCCTGTGCCCATGACATACAACTAGCTAGCTGAGTATCACCACCATCTCTAGTAGTCCCTCCACCACCACTCTTGTTACCCTTATCATTATCTCCACCATGATTACTAGCATCATCATCATTAGTATTACCACCACCACCACCACCACCACTACCACCACCACCACCACCACCACCATAAGTATCAGCAACATTATCATCATCAGAAGAAGAATCACTAGAACTCACAAAAATTTTCATAGTCTTTTTACCCTTATTGGTTGGCCTATTTTTTTTTCCAAATCTTCTGGCAGAGACATAGTTACTAGATGTTGGAGCTGTATTAGTGTCACCTTCGTCAACTGCATCTCATCCACTTTTACCTTCTTCAATGTCACGAATACCTTCATCCAACTAACCTAAATTATCAGGCGGTAAAATTGGTTCCTCTCCCTCTCTTATCCACTCATCTAATATGTCATCATCATTAAAAATGTAGTTCAAATCAATTGGATTATAAAAATCATCATTTTCACGCCGATACGTCAAATTTCTAACTCTCAACCGCATATTGCAGTGCACAAAAACTAGCTTATGTAGCTTTTTCATTGCCAATCAGTTACGGAGTTTTGTATAGATCAACGACCATGTACTCCAATTTTTTTCACACCCTGATGATGAGCATGTTTGACTTAAGACTTTGACTGCAGTTTTTTGTAGATGAGGAGCTTCTTCACCATAATTGATCCACCATTCAGCTACAAAAAAAAATATAATATTAGTATTTGTCCATAAGAGTAACAAATGATACTTTAATAAATACATATAGTTTAAATAATAAACCTAGAAGAGAGGCATGTACAACTTTTCTAGTGAGTGCATTCCCAAACTCGCCATGTTTGTTAGTATATAACTTAATCTGCAATTTATTGTGTAATGTATTACATATGTGACCAATATATATACGTAGTATAATAAATATTATAAAAAATCGTCATACGTCATTCATTGTCCTTGCTTGTTTATTCAAATTTGGTTCCAATCTTTTGATAACCTCTTTCAAACCAGATCTTACCTCAGGATGGTCGAAAAATTGATTAGAATACTGAAAAATTGGATTTAAGAAATAAGCTGCAAATTTGTTGACAATTTAATGTAAGTTAGTAGAAAACTATAATATTTTACAAACTAATACACAATGAAAAATTTGTCTGTTTAAATACTTTTACCTGCTGCATGCAAGTGTCTATGCAATTGGGTCTCCCATCTTTTGTCAATCACGGCCCAATATTTCCTCCAATTTTTGACTGAATGTTGTATGACTAGTTTAGCACTGTCCATTGCCTCATAGACAATTGATAAAGTCGGTTTTTTGTCTTGATCAACTATCTTTAAGACCCTAACAAGAGGCTTCATGACGGATTGAACTTCTCTAGCCTTCTTCCAAAATTGATCAGCCAAAATAAGGTTTGAAACTATATCTCTTATTTTTTTTTCTCTTCTTTTCTTTGTTGAACTCACGCCATTCATCGGTGGTGCACATTTTTTTCAAGTCCGATTCATAACGAATAAGACTTTCAATGACAATGAATTCAGTGGTAAATCGTGTTATACCTGACCTCAATAAATCTCTGTCTCTGGTATGTTGCTTCATTAAGTTGACCACTTTGAGGCTTTTATAGATAAAAGATGTGAACGTCTTAGCATCATCTATGTTCTCCTTAATTGCTTTCATATGACCAATATCTTCTAGCATCAAATTGATACAATGGGCTGCACAAAGAGACTAAAATAGATGTTTCTTTTTATCCATCCAACATCTTACCAGCTACTTTAAAGCTTGCCTCATTGTCAGCTACTATATGTACTACATTTTCTTCTCCAACTTCATCAACAACTTTATCCATAAGAGAGAAAATATAGTTAACAGTTTTTGAAATGTTTGTGGTATCAATTGAAGTATGGTAAATCATACTACAGTCACAAAAAATCATGAAATTGATAATGGGTTTCTTTGTTCTAGAACTCCACCCATCTGACATGATTGTACAACCATACTAAGGCCATTTTACCTTCATCGAGGATATATACACGTCAAGCTCTTGAACCTCCTGTTCTAAATAAGAACTACCAATTTGATATCCTGTGGGGCCCTTTATTCCTGGGCCTACATCTGCAATAGTGTCAATCATTGACTGATAGTAAGGCCCACCATCAGCTGCATTGAATGGTATTGTATTAAAGAGAAAAAACTTCAAAATAATTTTTCCCACTTTTTTCAGGTTTTGACCAGAGAACATGCCTTTTACTGACTTTTGTTTAGACGGGAACATGTACGGATCAATGCCACTTACAGGCACGCTTGCACCTTCTTTTACGCTATAGCTACGTGGTGGTCCGCGCTTTATTCCTGAGCCAGATGGTAGTGATGATCTAGCACTAATAAAATTATCCTTAGTAGAACGACTGCTTGCATTTGATATAGAGTGTCTACGACCCTCCTCCTCCATCCAAGTCATTTGACGGTTTTCATGCTTTAACTGTCTTCTTTCAAAATCATCCTCTTCAATTTGATTCTCACCACCATCATCATCATCATCATCATCATCATCCAGGTTGTAACAATCTTCATCTCGTAATGATTGCATAATTCGTTCTTTTTTCTTTTTTATAGAAGCCCTTTCTCTACTGCAATCACTGAGATGCTGTCTCAAGAATTGTGACACTTCTTTTGGTGCACTTGGACATCCTCCCACCTGGCCGGATACATGTACAATATGCTGTTTCATTCGAGTAATGCCATCATGAACTATTTTTCCACAGTAGTTGCACTTTGTAATTCGTCGATCACCAGCAATAGGTGTTGCATGTTCCCAACCAATGTCGTGTTGTTTAAGAGCCATTCTACAATGTCACAAAAAATAATTCTTGTAATATTTATTCAATAAATTAGTAATTTAAAATATAAAAAATATTAGTTTTGTAACATATAATTTTACATAATTTGAAATAGAACATATATTTTTTGTCAACAAAAATAAAAATAAAACTTATACCCACTTATTTATTATTATAAAATATTGATGTATCTAATTATTACATTAAAGTTATAATTTTTTTGATCATTAAACAACAATCCTTGTAATATTTATTCAATAAATAAGTAACTTAAATATAAAAATAATTAGTTTTGTAACATATTATTTTACATAATTTGAAATAGAACATATATTTTTTATCAACAAAAAATAGAACTTATACCCACTTATTTATTATTATAAAATATTAAT
>CM042197.1:16186095-16249246 GCA_023539305.1 Ilex asprella | reverse complement strand
ATCATTAAACAACAATCCTTGTAATATTTATTCAATAAATAAGTAACTTAAATATAAAAATAATTAGTTTTGTAACATATTATTTTACATAATTTGAAATAGAACATATATTTTTTATCAACAAAAAATAGAACTTATACCCACTTATTTATTATTATAAAATATTAATGTTTATAATTATTACATTAAAGTTATAATATTTTTGATCATTAAACAACAATCGTTGTAATATTTATTCAATAAATAAGTAACTGAAATATAAAAATAATTAGTTTTGTAAAATATTATTTTACAAAATTTGAAATAGAACATATATTTTTTATCAACAAAAAAAAATAGAACTTATACCCACTTATTTATTATTATAAAATATTAATGTATCTAATTATTACATTAAAGTTATAATTTTTTTAATCATTAAACAAAAATACTTGTAATATTTATTCAATAAATAAGTAACTTAAATATAAAAAATATAAATGTAATTGCAACTAAAACAATATAAATAGGCTATTGGAGGGATTCAAACCATTGACCTGAAAGTAATAACTTGTATCATTACCTAATTGACCAACTTTTTCTATGTTATTTTTATGACAAGTATAAATATTTAAACAACACTCCAACAGTGGAATAAATGTAATTGTAACTAAACCAATATAAAGAGACTGTTGTAGGGATTTGAACCAATGACCTGAAGGTAATAACTTGTATCATTACCCAATTGACCAACTTCTTCTATGATACTTTTAGGACAAGTATAAATATTTAAACAACACTCAGTCAAAAAAAAAAAAAAAACAGATCCAATAGATATTTTAGGCAAAAACAACATATGTTTTTTTCATACTTACCTCTTCAAAGTTCAGATGAAGGCTCCTTGTCTTCTGATGAGAGAGAGAGATGGGTATCTTGATTTCACACAAAACGATGAAGATCGCAACAAAGAAGAATAACATGGGTATTCTCAAAGAAGAGAGAGATGAGAAGATCGCAAAGAAGAGAGAGATGAGTATTCTCGTCTTCAGAAAAAGATCGCAACAACGGAACAAAATCAGATGAATATGCAGACCTACAAGTATGTATTCTTGGTTTTTATAGTTGAAAAAGTGAGTTTTTTCACATGGGTTTCGAGTCTTGACTGGTATTGGTAGTGGGTATGCTTTATTTCCCATCCCTTTTTTTTTTGAATTTTTGTTCAATTTTTAGATATGATTTGAGTGTTTTTAACCTTTACCAGAGTGGGTCTTGGATTTTCTTCTTTACTTCAGATTTCGGGGGATTTGTTTATTGACTTGGTCGACTCGGCAAGATTCCTATTTATTTCGCTCGAGTTGAACCGATTGAACACCGAGTCCTTGGATTTGGGCCGAGACGGATGAGAAATTGTCGAGATATCGGCGATATTAGTTTAATTCGGGATTTCACCATTTTGGGTATCGTTATCGTAGCACCACTGACCGAGGCGGATACGACTCAGTCGAGTCGTATCGGACTCGGCCGATACCTTGAACCATGGTTATGAGTGTTGATGGGTGGATTGCGAAATTTACACCTTTATCTATACCATGTTATACTACTATGATCTATGTAGGATATGTTAAAAAGTAGACTGGTTGATGCCAAACTTTCGTGATGGTTCTAACTTTGGTGCTGGTTGCGTATAGACAGACCTTAATGTTAGTTGTGTGGGGAAGAACGTCTTGGCATTTTTTGGTTTATGTTTTATAAGATAGGTACTAAAAATATATAGGCTTTGTTGAGAGAACTTTTTTTTTTTAAAGTTAAACCCATGTAGGGCAAGATTTATTAATAACAAAATTATAAAGAAATTAGGGGAGGACATAAACCATGCCCCTTGCACAATAAGAAAGATTTTAAAATTTAAAAGTTGAACTTCATTCATATGAACAGACACTAATAAAAATATGAAATGAGGAGTTGGCTTCAGTACCACCTTTTATATTTTTGGTACCATACCAAAAAAGTAAAGGACTTCGGTAGTTGTCATTTGTCTATTAAAAAGTCACAACATGTTCCACCGGTTCTTCCCAAAAAATGGTACCTTATCCTAAAAAAAATGGCACCTTACCCTAAAAAAATGGTAACTTAACCCACAAAAGTGGTACCTTACCTCCAAACAGTTATAACTTATCTCAAAAAATTGTACATTTTCTAAAAAAAGTAGTGTTTTACCCCTAAACAGTTGTAATTTAACCCAAAAAAGTAGTATCTTATCCCCACAAAAGTGATAACTTATTCCCTAAAAGTGATACCTTACCCCCAAAATAAGTGGTACCTTACTCCAAAAAAGTTGTAATTTACCCCAAAAAATGATACCTTATCCCAAAACAATTGTACTTGATCCCTAAAAGTGGTAACATACCCCCACAAAAGTGATAATTTATCTGCAAAAAGTGGTACCTTACCCCCAAACAGTTGTACCTTATCCTCAAAAGGTGGTAAGTTACCCCCTAAAAGTGGTATCTTACCCTTTAAAAGTGGTAAATTTGATCACTAGAACAATTAAGACTAGTCTGATTTAAGTTAGGTGGTTTTTTCAAATCAACATCAAATTAACATATAATTTTATCCAATTAATTATTCAATTCATCAAATTAATACCAAATCAACATTCAATTTCATATAATAAACACTCAATTTATCAAATTAACATTTAAATTCACTTAGTTAACATTAAGATTTATAAGGTCTATACAATAAGGTATAGTTCTCTCCTTAGGTCAACTATAGAGTTCTCTCGTTTTGCCTATCTTTTTTCTTCGTCCTGTTCACCCTTTCAATATTCAATTTCTCTTTCGTCTATTTCATTCTAGCACACAGATCAAGTATACTAGATCTGCTGTGTTTTCACTTATGGTTTTGTTTCTCCGTTGTTTAATCTAGATTTCGTTTCTGCCTATTTATTCTCGATGTGATTAGGTCTGGTTTTCTTTGTAGATGCACTATGGAAGAGGGTCTAATTCATAAGCTTCAAAATTTTTCTCTTACCAAGGAGGAGGATGTGGCTATTGATTTTAATATGGATGATATTGCAGAAGGTCTAGAGGAGTGTGCTTTGAGTGTATATGTGAAGATTTTGACAGAGAAATTCGTTAACTCAATTGCTTTAAAGAACACAATGACAGCGGTTTGGGGGTGTAAAGATTTGAGAGTTATGAGGCTTTCTTCTAATATTTTCTGAATTTTCTTGAAGGAGGAGAAGGAGATTCACAAAGTTCTGTTTCAAGGCCCATGGTGCTTCGATAATTTCTTGATTATTACTCAATGATGGTCTAAAGGTATTGGTATCAACTCAGTTTCATTTGATTATGCCCAATTTTGGATTCATGTAAATGGTTTTCCTCGTGAATGTATAACTAAGGATATGGCAATCAAAGTTGCTGGTAATTTATATAGGGAGGTCGTGAAAATGTATAACTAGGGAGGTCGTGAAAATCCGAGAGAAGTTTGGAAATGGGAGCAGGTTTCTGAGGTAAAGGGTTGGTGTGAATATTGAAGGAGTTTACTGCAATTTTTTGTTGTTAGAATAATGTCCTAGTCTTTAGGGACTTTGACTAGTCTAAAGGGAAGTCCTAGTCTGTAGGGACTTCTACTTGTATTTGAATTGTTCCAAGTTTCTGTTACCACTTAGCATTATTTCTACTAAGTGGGCTGCTTTCTCGTTTCTGTTAAGATCATGTATTAAATGGCTATTTAAGCCAAAGTTATTGTTAATAAAATCAAGTCATTCAATCCAGTTTGTTGGGTTCTTGTTCTTAGTTTTATTTTAGATCAAAGTTCCCAACAATCTGGTATCAGAGCCCCACTGGGCTTGACAAATTAAAGAAGCAGTCTTTGAAGTTCTTGCAACAGTAGAGAAGATGACTACAAAAGGGAGTTTTATATAACCAACCATTCCTCACTTTGATGGTCACTATGACCATCGGAGCATGTTGATGAAAAATTTTCTACGATCTAAGGAATTTTGGGGGCTGGTAGAGCCTGGCTATATCGAGCCAGCAAGTGAATCAGTGCAGACAGATGCCCAACAAAATAAGAATGATGAGATGAAGTTGAAGGACCTAAAAGTGAAGAACTATCTCTTCCAAGTGATTGATCGGACCGTTCTTGACACCATTCTCAAGAAGGATACTACCAAAGATATATGGGATGCCATGAAAAAAAAATTCAAAGGAAATGCAAGGGTCAAGAGGTCTCATCTTCAAGCTCTCCGCAGAGAATTTGAAACTCTTGAGATGAGGACCAGTGAAGGAGTGACAGAGTACTTCTCTAGAGTCATGACAGTGGCCAACAAGATGCGAATTTATGGAGAATATATGCAGGATGTTAAAGTGGTGGAGAAAATTCTACGCTCTTTAATTGAGAAGTTCAACTATGTTGTATGTTCTATTGAGGAGTCAAAGGACATTGATGCTCTTACTGTTGATGAGTTACAAAGCTCATTAATAGTCCATGAATAGAAGTTTCAGAGACGTAATGATGAGGAATAAGCTCTGAAAGTGACATCTGAAGGAGGAAGAGGTCGTGGTCGTGGTACCTAGAGAGGAAGAGGAAAAGGGAGAGGTAGAGGTCGAGCAGACTTCAACAAGGCAACTGTGGAGTGTTATCGATGCCATCAACTTGAACATTTTCGGTATGAATGTCCCTTTGGGAACAAAGAAGCAAATTATGCAGAGCTTGATGAGGAAGAAGAAATGCTTTTGATATCTCATGTGGAGTTGCATAAAGCCAGAAGAGAAGATGCATGGTTCCTTGATTCAAGGTGTTCTAATCACATGTGCGACGATCAAACTATGTTCAATGAACTCGATGAAAATTTTTGACATTCGGTAAAATTGGGGAACAACACTGAAATGGATGTGATGGGAAAGCGAAGTGTGAATGGAGTCAACCATGTTGTTACTGAGGTAGACTATATTCCAGAGTTGAGAAATAATCTCTTGAGCATGGGACAACTGCAAGAAAGTGGCTTGGCTATTTTGATCAAGGGAGGGGTGTGCAAGATATTTCATCCAGAGAAGGGTTTGATAATTCAAACCAACATGAGTGCCAATCGGATGTTTATCTTGCTGCCTCAATCTCAAGCTCCCTCTCAAGTACAATCTGATCAGTGCTTTCACACAAGAACTCAAAACTTGTCCCATCTTTGGCATCGAAGGTATGAACATCTGAGTTACAAAAGTTTGAGAACCTTGCTGTACAAGAACATGGTACGTGGACTTCCTCAATTCTCTGCCTCAAGTGTGACATGCACTGATTGCATCAAGAGGAAGCAAAACCGTGACCCTATTCCAAAGAAGAGTACTTGGAGAGCAACTCAGAAGTTGGAACTTATTCATGCAGATATTTGTGGTCCAATCACTTCTACATCTAAAAGCAACAAGTGGTACATTGTTTTATTCATTGATGATTATAATAGAAAAACATGGGTGTATTTCTTGGTAGAGAAGTCAGATGCTTTAAATTCTTTTAAATGCTTTAAGACTATGGTTGAAAAAGAAACATGGTTAGGGTCTTCGCACTGATAGAGGAGGAGAATTCAATTCAAATGAGTTCAATGATTTTTGCAATCAAAGTGGGATCAAGAGGCAGTTGACCACCGCATATACTCCGCAACAGAACGGTGTAGCTGAAAGGAAGAATAGAACCGTGATGAACATGGTTCGTTCCATGTTATCTGACAAGAACATTCCCAACACCTTTTGGCCGGAGGCAGTGAACTGTACTATTTATGTCCTAAACATGTGTCCTACATTGGTAGTCCAGGATGTTACACCATAGGAGGCTTGGAGTGGCGTGAAACCCTCAGTAGATCATTTTCGGGTCTTTGGTTGCATAGCACACATTCATGTTCCAGAAGAAAGGAGGACTAAACTTGATAATAAGAGCATTACTTGTGTGCTATTGGGTGTTAGTGAGGAATCAAAAGGTTATAGGCTATTCAATCCTGTTGCTAAAAGAGTTGTTGTGAGTAGAGATGTAATTTTTGAAGAAGAAAAGCAATGGGAATGGGATGTGAGTTATGAAAAAAAAATAGTAGTAGAATTAGAATGGGGTGAGGGTGATGGTGATGGTGATGGTGATGGTGAGAATGAAGAAGGGGTGAGTAAAAATGGGAATGGATAAAATACTGATGGAGAGGTAGAAGAGACTCATGATAAGGGAGTTAGAGAATAGGAAGATGGTTTTAGTGAGGATGAAGAGAGAGTGAGGGAGTTGAGGCAATCTCGTCGTGAAAGACAACCTCCTCCGTGGATGGGTGATTATGTTAGTGGTGAAGGTCTATTTGAGGATGAAGTTCATATGGCATTAGTGGAGTGAACTGATCCATTGTATTTTGAGGAAGCTACGAAGAGTGCAAATTGGAGATTGGCCATGAACAGTGAAATCAAATCCATCGAAAAGAATCAAACATGGACACTCACTGAGCTGCCAGCTGGGGCCAAAAGAATAGGAGTGAAGTGGGTTACAAAACCAAATACAATGAGCATGGAAAGATTGATAAGTATAAGGCTCGTTTGGTTGCTAAAGGGTACTCTCAGAAGTATGGAATGGACTATATAGAAGTTTTTGCACCAGTGGCAAGGATGGATACAGTAAGAATGATTATTGCTCTAGTTGCACAGAAGAATTGGTCGATTTTTCAGCTGGATGTCAAGTCGGCTTTTCTCCATAGTGAGCTGAGTAAAGATGTTTATGTGGAGCAGCCAAGAGGATATGAAAAGAAAGGTAGTGAGCATCTAGTGTACAAGTTACACAAAGCCTTGTATGGATTAAAACAAGCTCCACGAGCTTGGTTTAGTCAAATCGAATCACATTTCATTGGTGAAGGGTTTCGGAGGTGCGATAGCGAGCATACATTATTCACAAAGAGAAGCAGAGAAGGAAAAATTATCATTGTAAGTGTTTATGTTGATGATTTAATTTTTACTGGTAATGATGAAATTATGATGTCTGAATTTAAAAGTTCTATGTTAAGAGAGTTTGATATGTCTGACTTGGGGAAGATGACGTTTTTTCTTGGGATTGAGGTGCTACAAAGTATGATGGTATTTATATATGCCAAAGGAAATATGCGTTGGAAGTTTTGAGAAGGTTTGGTATGATGGAAAGTAATTGAGTGGGCAGTCCAATAGTTCCAGGTTTCAAAATAAGCAGAGACGAAAATGGAGACTTTGTTGATGAAACGTACTTCAAGCAGCTGGTGGGTAGTTTAATGTATCTCACTGCCACGAGACCTAACATGATGTTTGTTACTTGTCTTATAAGTAGATATATGGCAAAACCAATGAAGATTCATCTACAGGCAGCTAAGAGAGCACTTCGATACTTAAAAGGGACTATGAACTATGAAATTCATTATAAGAAAGGAGGAGATGGTGAGTTGTTGGCGTTTACGGACAACGACTATGCTGGAGATATGGAAGATAGGAAATGTACATCTGGTTACGTGTTTTTAATGAGTTCAAGTGCTGTTTCTTGGTGTTCAAAAAAGCAGCCTATTGTGACTTTATCAACCACAAAAGCTGAGTTTGTAGCAGCTGCAGTCTGTGCTTGTCAGGGAGTCTGGATGAAGAGAATTTTAAAGGAGCTGGGACATTCTGATGAAGGCTGTACTATTGTGATGTGTGACAACAGTTCAACCATCAAGTTGTCTAAAAATCCAGTTATGCATGGTCGCAGCAAGCATATTGATGTGAGGTTTCATGTCTTAAGGAATCTTACTAAGGAGGGAAAAATTGAATTAGTTCATTGTGGGAGTCAGGATCAGGTGGCAGACATAATGACCAAACCATTGAAGCTTGAAGTTTTTCAGAAGCTTCGAAAGCTGCTGGAAGTATGTGAAATTTCTGGTATAAACTAATTGCTTCACAACATTTAGTTTAAGGGACGGAATGAAGGAGTTTACTGTAATTTTTTGTTGTTAGAATAATGTCCTAGTCTTTAGGGACTTCTACTTGTATTTGAATTGTTCCAAGTTTCTGTTACCACTTAGCATTATTTCTGCTAAGTGGGCTGCTTTCTCTTTTTTGTTAAGATCATGTATTGAATGGCTATTTAAGCCAAAGTTATTGTTAATAAAATCAAGTCATTCAATCCACTTTGTTGTGTTCTTGTTCTTAGTATCATTTTAGATCAAAGTTCTCAACAGATATCACGGTTCCTTTTCGACGAGAAATTAAACTCTGGGATAGGTCGGGGGAAACCCACTTTGCCTTATTTCAATATGAAAGGCTATCATACATGTGTTATCACTATGGTAAAGCTGGGCACACTATGAAGCATTGCCCTAGTTTGAAAGTGCCATAGGAAAAGATGGTAGGGATTGGAAATCAATATGGCTCTTGGCTAAACGCTATGGTCACCAAGTCAAAGTTGATCTTGTAGCATTAGAATGAAGCTGGTTCATTAGAGATCATGTCAGTAGCTATTGTTCTGACCCCCGTTTTGGGGCCTAATTATGAGCAGCTACATGGGGATTCTAGGCGGGTTGACATGCCAGAAATTAGGGACAACAATCAAAGGATACCTATTGTTAAGGAGGAAATCTTGGATGGGATAATCCCCTTACAAATTCATGGTGAAGATTTGGTGATTGGCTTGAATAAGGAAATGAGGGAAGAGGTAATTCCAGTTGGGCTTGAGTATCAGGGCCTTACCCAGCAGGCCTCTAAAGTAGGTGATCTATATGAGGTGGGCCTAACCTCAGACTTCTTAACTTCAACCCATATGGAATTGTTGGAGCCAGTGGAAATCAAGGGCTCAATTATAGAGCACCCAACAAACCCAATCCAAATGAACGATATTTCTCTTTTTGGAGAGGGGTCTTCGCCTCCTGCTCGACATTGGGGCAGTTAGGGATTTGAAGCTGGCTAGAAAAGGAAAAGGGAAAGGAAAGTGGTCTCATAAGGCTAAATCTCCTATTCCATCTGCAAATTGGGAAATCCAAGAGGTCAAGGTGGGTGACAAGAGACGTGGAGATGATTTGAGGTGTTCAACAATTCTTTTAAATTGTAGTGCTTCTTGCAAGAAGGTTCATGCATTACCATTCATTTTCTCAACTCATCATCATCAGCGACGATTGTTGATCAGTTCCGTCGAGAACTATGATAGGCGTTTGCTGGAATTGTCGAGGGCTTGGGAACCCTTGTGCAGTTTATTCACTTCATGATCTGGTGAAGCGAAAAAGCCCATTTTAGTTTTTTTGATAAAGACCAGGCTATTATCTGACGAGATAGATAATATAAAGTTTAGGATTGGTTTGTCACAAGGGTTGGCAGTTGATGTGCGAGGAAGAAGTTGGGGGCTTGCTTTACTGTGGAAAAGGGGAGTCCAAATTTGTGTCAAAAGTTTCTTAGACTTTCATATCGAAGTAGTTGTTGATGAGGGTTCTTCAAAGTAGTAGTGTTTTGTGGGCTTCTATGGGCACCCTAAAGCTAGTTTTAAAAAGCATTCTTGGAGACTGTTGAAGCTAATAAGTCAGAGATCTACTCTCCCTTGGTTTTGTGGGGGAGACTTTAACGAGATAGTTTCTTCTGAAGAGAAATGAGGTGGGCAGGATTGTACGATTTGGCAAATAAGGGCGTTTCGAGAAGCTATTGATACGTGTCAATTACATGATATGGGTTTTAAGGGTAGTCCTTCTACATGGTGGAATGGGAGTGTCTATCCGTACTCAGTAAAGGCGAGGTTGGATAGAATTTGGGTGATGCCTCTGTGGTCCTCTTTATTCCCGCACAGTAGTGTCGAACATCTACCCACTATGGACTCAGATCACTGTCAAATTCTATTTCGTGTAGCAGACTCTCAAGATCAGGGAGTAGGACGGAGGATGAAAAATCGTTTTCGCTTTGAGCCGATGTGGCTTACTGACCCATTCTGGTTGGAAGTCATTCGTCAAAGTTGGCATGGCTTCAGTTCGGGTTCGTCTGAGCAACATTATCTTAGAAATCTGAGAAGTTGCAGAGTGGGATTATTGAAGTGGAAGTATGAAAAATTTGGTAATATAACATCTAAGATTCAGACAAGTAGAGAGAGGATATCTAATTTACAAGCTGGGGTCATCACAGAGAATATAAGGAATGAATTAAGGAAGGTCTAGACTCCGATTAATAACCTATTGGAGGCAGAGGAGACAAAGTGGAGGCAACACTCTAAATCATTGTGGTTGAAGGAGGACGATAGAAACACGAGTTTTTTCCATGCTCAGACAAGTTCAAGGAAACAGAGGAATTTGATTACAAGTCTTTTCAATGAGGAGGGTACTTGGGTGACAGAGCAGGAACAAATTGAAAGATTAGCAATTAATTATTTTACAGATTTATTCAGGTCGGCACAACCTTCTTTTCAACAGATGGAGCAAGTTACTAACAGTATCGATCCAAGCGTTTCACCTGATATGAACCGTGCTTTGTTAGTAGAATTTCTACCATCTAAAGTTGTAGTGGCTTTGAAACAATTTCACCTGAACAAATCCTTAGGCCTAGACGGTATGGTGCCAATCTTCTTCCAGAAATTCTGGAATGTGGTGGGTGATGATGTCACAAGAGTGGTCTTGGATTTCCTAAGCTTAGATAACCCATGTTGCAGTCTCAACTATACACACATAGTATTGATACCAAAGATACCAAACCCAGAGAACATGACACACTTTCACCCTATTAGCTTGTGTAACGTAGTGTATAAACTGATAGCGGAAGTCCTTGCAAATAGACTGAAGAGAATTCTTCCCAAGATAATTTCAGAGTTCCAAAGTGCTTTCATATCAGGCCGGTTGATTATAGATAATGTGCTTATTGCTTATGAGCTCAATCACTACCTAAACAGAAGAAAATGGGAGGTAAGGCCTACATGTTACTTAAACTTGATATGAGCAAGACCTATGATAGGATTGAGTGAAATTTTTTGGAAGCAATGATGCGTCGAATGAGTTTTTGATGAACGTTGGGTGAAAATCATAATGAGATGTGTTTCGACAGTATCTTACTCTCTTATAATCAATGGAGAACAAACAAGTTTTTTTAGGCCCCAACAGGGTTTACGACATGAAGATCTTCTCTCGCTTTAATTTTTTTTTGTTGTGTTCGGAAGGTATTTCGACACTTCTAAGAGTAGGTGAGGTCAGGGGTAGTCTTAAAGGAATGATAACAGGATGAGGAGGGCCAATTTTCTCTCATCTATTCTTTGCGGATGACAACCTTCTATTTGCCTAGGCCACCAGGGAGGGCTGTGAGACTATTATGGAGTGTTTTCATAAATATGAAATGGCTTCCGGACAAGTGGTAAATTTCTCAAAATCTGCTGGGGTGTTTAGTAAGAATACATTGCCTGTTGTTCTAGGGGATATTCAGAGTATGTTGCGAGTTCCTGTAATTGTACAATATGACAAATACTTGGGGCTTCCTTCGGTGATTGGACAAATGAAGCGTGCTATTTTTGATTCCATTCGTGAGAGGGTAAGGATGAATATACAAGGTTGGCAAAAGAAACTCCTATCTAGTCCAGGTAAAGAGGTCCTTATTAAGGCGGTAGTGGAAGCCATCCCGACATATGCTATGTTGTGTTTTAAGCTACCCTCTACGTTTTGTGCAGAACTGAATAGCTTGATGGCAAAGTTCTGGTGGGGTAGTAATGGTTCTAAGAGGAAAATTTATTGGTTAGCCTGGGAAAGACTATGTAGACCGAAGTGTAGAGGCATGATGGGTTTCCAGAATATAGAAGCTTTTAATTACGCCCTTCTTGCGAAGAAGATCTGGTGGCTTCTTCAATATCCATCATCTTTGCTAGGAAGAGTGCTAAAGTCGAAATACTTCCCTAACACATCAATAATGGAGGCTTATTTGGGTTTTAATCCCTCTTTTACTTGGCGTAGTTTGCTAGACTCTAGAAAGTATGTGTTTGAGGGCCTACGTTGGAGGATTGGAAATGAGAGGAATGTCAAAATAAAATCAGATAGATGGATTCCAAGACCAACTAGTTTTAAGCTTATCAGCCCCCTCTCGGGGCTAGCAGATGATGTATTGGTGAGTTCATTGATTGATGATGATTTAAAGAATTGGAAGATAGACAAATAATATAAGTTATTTATGGATTTCGAGGCAGAGGAAATACTATCAATTTCTATTTGCCCAAATCTTCCCAATGATCAGTAGGTATGGCATTATGCAAAGTTGGGGAAGTTTTTGGGTTAGGAGTGCATACCATTTGATTAATAGAATCTTTATCAATTTTGTCAATTTTATTTCTAAAGTATTTAATTAATAGAAAATTAGCAAATTGATATCACTTTAACATGTTAATTTGGTGTTAAATTGATGAATTAAATATTAATTAGATAAAATTGTATGTTACTTTGATGTTAATTTGATAAATTGAATCTTTATTGTTTGATTTGGAAACATAATTCAATGAATTGAGTGTTAAATTGAATGAAATTGAAAGTTTGTTTGATTAATTTAACCAATGGTCCTTTAGTCCAATGGTACTCCTTGTCTTGTAAAAGGCTTTGCTTTCTTGAAGTCAAGGGTTAAAGTCCCCCTTCCCCTTCCCCTTGCCCTTCCCAAAAAAAAAAAAATAAAAAATAAAAAAATAAAAAAAATTTAATGTAAACTAGTTGAATTTGAATGTAAATTTAATGAATTAAATGCTTATTAGAAAAAATTGAATGTTAAATAGATGAAATTGAATTTTAATTTGGTGTTAATTTGATTAATTGAATATTAGTTTGATGAATTGAATGCTTATTAGAAAAAAAATGAGTAATTTTAAATTGAGTGTTAATTCAATGAATTGAGTGTTAGTTCAGTTAACTAGTTGAATTTGAGTTTAAATATTAATTCAATGAATTAAATGCTTATTAGAAAAAATTAAACGCTAATTAAATGAAATTGAATATTAATTTGATGAATTGAATATTAATTTGATGAATTGACTGTGAATTTGATGAATTAAATTTTAATTGGGTGAAATTATATGTAACTTTGGTGTTGATTTAATAAATTGAATATTTTTTAAATAGTTTTGGATGTTAATTTTATTAATTGAGTGTTAATTGGATGAAACCATATGCTATAAGAGGGTTGCAATATGCATGCACACATACTATTATTATCAGTACTTTAAGGGCTTGTTTAGATGAATTTTAGGGAAGACTTTGGATTGGTTTTTCCAAACTTTTCTAAACTCAAACTCCTCTTTGCGAAGATAAGATTCAACATTCAATCATATCCATACCCATGTTTGGTATACAACACATAAGTATTTAGGACCCACAGATATATCATAATTATTAATAACTATTTGTCCTGTAAATGACTATTTTAACCTTGATCAATTCAATTCATACCTATATTAAGGGGAACAATTAACTTTTGGATCTTTAATCTCTTACCCATCTTCCTAAACCCACCTCCCCCTTAAGTTTGACAAAAATTCATGATCATGAGTTTAATGTTTGAGCCAACTATGGGCCGGGGTACAATTAACTTTTGGATCTTTAATCTCTTACCCATCTTCCTAAACCCACCTCCCCCTTAAGTTTGACAAAAATCCATGATCATGAGTTTAATGTTTGAGCCAACTATGAGCCGAGTTTGAAAACTCGAGACTGAATTTTTCATATAAACATGGGATTTGGTGGAGCTTTCAACTATTTTCCCCAAATTCATCTTACCAAACTCTCCTTTACCCCCTTACCAAATAGCCCATAAGTTCACGATCGTTGGACTACCATGATATGGATTTTGTGAAATTGTATCTAGGAATCAAAACAACAAGCGAAGAATGTGACAATTTTACGAACAGTTTCCTGACAAGAACATAAACACAAAGAGATTTGAAGTACCTATAAAAAAAGAGTACCTGAAGGGATCTTTCATGGCTCCGCTTGGTTTGTTTTTGTGAGCTAAAATGAAAACATCTCATTAGATTCAATAACTTAAGAAATTGACCGGACAACCATTGTGTATCAATTGACTCACATCATATGTCGAGTTCAATAAGTAAAAGAATTTAATAGTAGAGAATATGAAGGTTCAAGTTAAATTAATAACTCATGTATATATTCAATGTTAGAAAAGACCTTTTGGATGAAGAGTAAAATTGACCAAACAACCTTTGTGTATCAAATTAACTCACAGAATACGTAGAGTCTAGTAAGCTAAAGCAATTTAACAATAGAGAATATGAAGACTCCATTTAAATTAATAACTCATGTATACATTTATGAGCTATTGGAAGAAGAGTAAATTGATTTTGCTGCACAATGAAAGCTAAGACTGAAAACATTTTCTGAAGAAGTATTAAAATGACATTATACAATTGTCCAAGGGAAAATTCTGAAATCAAAAGTTTTCTTGTTTGGCTTCCCTTTATTAGTAGTATAATTTTATGTTGCATTTTTATATGATGTATATGAATATTATATTGAATTTTTTGATTGTGGAAGGTAAAATGTGATTGCTATTGCCTGATATAGAAAACTGATGATACCTAGAATATATCCAAGGTATGAGCTAGGAGGTCAACTCGGATATACAGAGCTCAGAGCTCGTATCTAGAGCTCCCTTCCTAACTTATAATCAAGGAAGTAATGGGTGGACAACTGGATCACATAAGGCATCCCTGGAACAAGGGATAAGCTACATTCAAGGCACATAACTCTCCACCAACCAAGATCCCCTTCTAAAATCAAGGGAGGTACCGCACTTGAAGGACAAAGATTTTGGCAAAGATCCCTCTAAATAAGGAACGACCCTATAAATACTGTATGACGCCTTCACTGAGAAAGACCCCTAATCATCTTGATACAACATTGTAAAACATTAGAGAAATGAATAAAGGGAAAAAGGGGCAAGAAACTCCATTGAAGAGTGGACTAGCCGAGCTTCTGTGCCGGTGAACCACTATATTCTTCTGCGTTTCATATTTTACACTTTGGTTATTAGTTGCACCCAAAATCTCATCTCACGAGCCTTGTAGCTCAGACTAGTACTCCCTCTCATATTCTCACGCTTCTGCTCAGGCTTGAATCTTTACACCATTAGTTTGGTGCCGTCTGTGGGAACGACTGTTCCTTTTACAGAAATACTGATCTTTCAGTGCCTAATGGTCTCAACTCGCAACATGAGTAGAAGCCAAACAAACCTACCTCTAATGCAGATTCAACTTGAAAATGTCCCAGATACTAATCCCCCTGACGGGAATCCCCCCACAAATAATGAGTTGGAGGCCTTTCACCTTGTCAACCAACGTTTGATGCAGCAGAATGCATAGCTCATGAAGCTCTTGCAACGCCCATGAGAGGCACGACTGGCCCATGAAGGCCATAATAGCCCCCTTTGTAAAGATCAACCGTACCTCGATCCCCTCAGAGAAATCAATGATAGGGAGGAAAACAGTTAGACCATGGAGGAAGTTCCCCATCGACCCCGTGGAATGGCCTCAACGAAGAGGTATAAAGTCAGAACGACGGAGCAGAAAGGAATGACTTTTTCCCTTATCAACAAGAAAGCAGAGAACAACACTGGGAGCAGCGCTTTAAGGATATTCAGGAGGAGCTCAGCCGTATGAAGGAGGCAGTAAAAGGGAAAGTACCAGTCACGATGGATGCCCTGGTGCAGCAGACTGACTTCCCATTCACCACCGGAGTGTTGCACTTTCCTACGAAGTTCGGAATGCCATAAACTGAGGCATTTGAGGGGACGAAGGATCCAGTAAATCACCTTAATACTTACAAGATATAGATGGAGCTGTATGGATACCAGGATCCTGTGCGCTACAGAGTTTTTGCCATTACGTTGAAGGGTTCTGCCTTAGCGTTGTTTAATAGGCTCTCACCAGCAACGATCTGCTCTTTCAAAGAGCTCTCTAAATCATTTGTGTCTCACTTCATAGGAGCTCAGATTTATAGAAAACCAAGTTACCATCTGTTAAACGTGAAAGAAAGGTCCTAGAAGAACCTGAGGTCTTACATCCAAAGGTTTAATTCGGAATCATTGAAAGTGGAGATCCCAAACGAAAAGTTTGCTATTACTACTTTCATAGCTGGTTTAGGTGTACAATCCAAAGACTTGATATTTTTCATATCAAAGAATCCCCAGACAAGCATGGCTAAGGTGCTGGCCAAGGTAGAGAAGTATATCAATGGTGAGGAAGCACTCCTCTCGAAGGTGGGGAGCTCTTCTTTGCATAAGGAGAAAGGAAATGAGGAGAAAAAAAGGGACCGAAGTCCCAGGAAGGAAAAAGGGTGAGATAAGTCCCCAAGAAGAGACAAAGATTATTCTCCCAAGAGAAGAAGAGATATACGAGATTGCTTGGGCCCTCTTCAGCCAGAGCTTCATTCTAGGTATGCACCTCAGTAGTTACCTCTTCTTACCGCAGCAATATCACAGATTTTGTATGAGGTGCAAAACGAGAAGTTCCTGAGTTGGCCATCCCGGATGAAGACAGACCAAGCTAAGAGAGATCCCACCAAGTATTGCGAATACCACAGGGATCACGACCACCACACTGATGATTGCATTCAACTTAAGAAGGAGATTGAATTCCTGATCCAGCGAGGGCATTTGCGCCGCTACGTTGCTCATGACAACCGGAACCAAGTTCTTCTACCCCCACCATCTCGGCAGCAAGCCCTCGCTCAACATCAACAACCCTTGGGAGAAATTAGGGTGATAGCCAAGGATTTACAGTAGGTGGGGAGTCTAGCTCTGCTAGAAAGGCTCACCTGCACAAGACCATAGCCGGAGAAGCGCTGGAGGTGCATATTGGGTCTAAGGCACCCTAGCTAAGCACAACCATTACCTTCTCAGACTCAGATACGGAGGGCTGTTAGCATCCCCATGACGACCCCCTGGTGGTAAGGGCTGTTGTGGCGAACAAAACAGTTCATCGAGTTTTTATTGATAATGGGAGCTCTACAGACATCATTTTTTCCTCTGCCTTTGACAAAATGGGCATAGGAAGGGAAACTAGAGCCAGTAAGTGTTCACCTATTGGGATTCTTAGGGGAGAGAGTATTGCCACTGGGATCAATTCAGCTTGTACTTACCATGGGAGACCCCTCATGTCAAGCCACCACAACTGTAGAGTTTCTAATGGTAGATGCGCCTTCCGTATACAATATGTTGCTAGGGAGGCCGTCTTTCAACGTCATGAGGACCATCCCCTCTTCTTATCACTTGGTCATGAAATTCCCTACAAAAAATGGAGTTGGAGCAGTCCAAGGAGACCAGTGCATAACCAGAGAATGCTACACTGCTTCGATGAAGTAGAAAGAGGTAGAAAGCATTCAGGTGGATGAACTCGACATGAGGGACGAACTGAATACCAGACCAATGCCATCAGAAGAGCTGGAACCCATTCAGCTAGATGAGGAGCCAGAACACCTTGTATACGTCGGGTCTAAGTTGAGCAAAGACATCAAAGACCTTCTTATCCAATTCCTGAAAGAAAACATAGGGGTGTTTGCTTGGAAGCAAGAAGACATGGAGGGTATTGACCCTACGATTATTATCCACAAGTTAAGCATGAACCCCACTTGCAAGCCCATTAAACAGAAAAGAAGGAGCTTCGCCTTAGAAAGACAAAAGACAATCAATGAGGAGGTCAACAAACTCCTGTGAGCCAAAGCTATTAGGGAAGTAGATTACCTTGTCTGGTTGGCCAATGTGGTCTTTGTCAAGAAGACCAATGGCAAGTGGCGGCTCTGCAATGACTTCACTAATCTCAATCGAGCATGCCCAAAAGATAGCTTTCCCCTCCCTCGGATTGACCTCATAGTGGATGCCACAGTCTGACACGAGCTACTCAGCTTCATGGACGCCTTCTCAGGCTACAATTAGATCAGGATGGACCCTAGTGACTAGGAGAAGACCTCTTTTGTGATTGAACAGGGAACGTATTGGTACCAAGTCATGCCTTTTGGGTTGAAAAATATAGGGTCCACTTACCAGTGGTTGGTGAATAGAATGTTCCAAAAGTAGATTGGGGCGTCCATGGAGGTCTGCATCGATGAAATGTCAGTCAAGTCGCTCAAGGCAGAGCTCCACATAGAGCACATAGCTGAATCATTCCAGATCCTAAAGGAATACAAGATGAAGCTTAATCCTGTCAAATGTGCCTTTGGAGTTTCTGCAGGAAAGTTTTTGCGCTTCATAGTTAACAACAGAGGAATAGTGGCTAACCCGAAAAAGATAAAAGCAGTACTAGATATGCAATCCCCCTCAAATCGAGGGAGATCCAGCACTTGACTGGAAGAATAGCTACCTTGAGTCGTTTTGTATCCATATCGAGTGATAAATGTCGACCTTTCTTCCAGGTTTTAAAGAAAACGTTCCAGTGGGATACTAAGTGCAAATAAGCATTCGTAGCATTGAAGGTTTACTTGAGCTCTCCTCCAATTTTGGTGAGCCCCCTGGAAGGGAAGGTGTTTACCCTTTACCTAGCCGTCTCAGATTTTTCAACTAGCGCAGCACTAGTTAGAGAGCGAGACATAGCTCAGCAACCAGTCTACTACTGTAGCAGAGCTCTAAAGGGAGCGGAGGAGAGATACCCAAAAATAGAGAAACTTATTTTAGCTTTGGTAACTACTACCAGGAGACTTAAACCATACTTCCAAGGTCATACTATCGAGGTCCCAACAGAACAGCCAATGAAGTAGGTGCTGCACAAACCAGAATCTTCAGAGAGGCTGATTAAGTGGGCTATAGAGCTCAGTGCGTTCGACATCAGGTACAAACTAAGAACTGCCATCAAGGGGCAGGTTTTGACAAATTTCATCTCAGAATTCACGTCAGCAACGCCCATGGAGGCCACGCAGTTAGTACCTGACATCCCTATTTGGAAGCTTTCAGCAGATGAAGCTGTTAATACTCAAGGGAGCGGTGCATGTTTAATTCTGAACTCTCTAGATGGAATAGATGTTGAATACGCCCTCAGGTTTGGGTTTAAGGTTTCAAACAATAAGGCTGAATATGAAGCTGTCATTACTGGGCTCAATCTTGCTTACTCTATGGAGGCAAAACAGCTGAAGATCTGCAATGACTCTCAACTAGTGGTAAAATAGATAGAAGAGTCTTATCAAGCGAGGGGCGAGAAAATGGTCATGTACCTCAAAAAACTACAAGAATTGATCAAGAAATTTGTGCTGTTTAAAATCAGACATGTCCTCAGGTTAGAAAATTCACGAGCAGATGCATTGGCAAGGCTGACAACTACTTCGCAAGAGAACTTGGATAGTCTAATACCAGTGGGGCACCTTGCAGAGCCTAAAGTGAGCGATGAGGGGGAGGAAATGCTCCTAGTCTCAGCTCAACTGAGCTGGATGGATCCCATAATGGGGTACTTGTAGGAGGGAGCCTTGCCGAAAGATCCCAAGGAAGCCGCAAAGCTGAGGTCCAGGTCAGCTAGATTTTTTATTTTGCAGAGGAAATTATATAAGCGAGGTTTTTCAACACCTCTTCTTAAATGCGTGGGAGACGAAGATGCTGACTACATACTCAGAGAGGTTCATGAGCGAATCTATGGCAATCATATTAGAGCTCGGGTGTTGGTAGGAAAAACACTAAGGTAGGGATATTACTGGCCCACTATGCTCAAGGAGGCCACACATTTGGTGAAAAAATGCAAGGTCTGCCAAGAGCTCGCCAATATCCCTTGTAGTCCACATGAGCTATTGACCTTGGTGGTGAGCCCTTGACCATTCTAGCAATGGGGTTTGGATATACTTGGGCCCCTTCCTACAGGTGTGGGACAGTGCAAATTTGCCATTGTAGGGGTAGATTACTTCACTAAGTGGGCAGTGGTTGAACTGTTGGCAACAATCATTAAGTAAAAGGTGGAAAACTTTGTTTGAAAATCAATAGTTTGCAGGTTTGGAGTTCTAAGAGCTGCTGTATCTAACCATGGAAAACAGTTTGACAACCTAAAGTTTAGGAGGTTTTGTGCCGAACTTGGGATAAAGAACTATTTCTCAGCTCCGACTCATCCTCAATCCAATGGGCAAGCAGAGGTTACCATAAGGACCATAAAGACAGCTTTGAAGACCAAGCTGGAAGACCTGAAGGGCAAATGGGTGGAATACATCCCTGAAGTGCTATGGGCCTACAGGATCACTACCAGATCTGCAACCCAGAAAACCCCGTTTGCTTTGACCTTCAGATCTGAAGCAGTGGCACCTGTCGAGGTGGGGCTCCTATCACATGTGAAGATTTTCAATAAAGCGGCAAGTTTTTGATTTATCCTTGTGTAGCTATTCGGTATTCCTAAAGCGTCGAACTCTTCAGTTCATAACATGGGCCATGTAGCTCACGCCGAACTCTTTAGTTCATAACATGAGCCACGTAGCTCATGTCGAACTCTTCAGTTCATAATATGAGCCATGTAGGTCACGCCGAACTCTCCTGTTCATAACACGAGCCGCGTAACTCACTCCGAACTTCTATAGTTCATAATATGAGCCACGTAGCTCACGAAGAACCTCTAAGCTCATAAAACAAGCCCTGTGGCTCATGATGAACTCCTAAGTTCATAAAAAGAGCCGAGCAGCTCGCGACAAACTAACCAGGCCATAAAAATAGCCCTGGAGCTCACGTCAAACTCTTCAAACCACAAAAGAAAGTTGCATAAGCTCAAGGCAAGCCCGTCAGCAAGCAAAACTAAGGCCAAGCACTCTAGATCAAGATAAGCCATTGCAAACCACAAGGGTAGCAAAGAAGTTCAGCTCAGAACCAAGGGAGAACTTGATAAAATTCAATATTCCTAAACACAAGCAAACATTCAAAAGGGAAGGCTAGAGTATGCTACAATTAACAGAAGCAAGGAAGAAAAGAGTTGGGAAAATCACTAATTTTCCCCAAGTCGCTCATTCAGCTCAACCACCTCTTCTTTCAATCTAGCGTTATCTTCCTTAAGCACATCCCTCTCCTTCTCCGGCTCTGAAATCATGTCTAATAGCTTCTTCCTAGCAGAGGAAAGTAGAATAGCCCCAAAGGACGGGCCATTTGAGGTTGGAGAAGAGTCATAAGAAGAACAATCCCCCTGATGCTTCTTAGAGGTCGTGCTCACTCCTTCATCTTCGTCAGATCCTGACAAAGATTCATTCGAAAAAAGGACAAAATCCACAACAGCCGCTTCAACCCTAAACAGGAAAAGGTTCTCGCGAGTAACTAGCTTAGAAAAAGACATAGGCTCGGCAAGGGCCAACCGATCCACGTTCAGTTACTCTAAGAAGTCTGGGTTTGGAGCACCTGCATAATAAGAAGTATAGTCAATACAAGACCTAACAGGATTTATGCCTAAAAAAAATTCAAAAAACACTCACCAGCATAGCGAAAACTCACCCAGGATCGATGGATCCTGTTGTTTATGCTATAAGCATCTCCATCGATCTCCAAGAGTCCCCAGAGACAAAGAAGAAGCGCTGAGTCCACCCTTCTGGAAGGGAGGGAATGTTGAGAACTAGAGCATAATAAGAAGTGCAGTCAATACATGACCTCACAGGATTTATGCCTAAAAAAATTTCAAGAAACACTCACCAGCATAGCTAAAACTCGCCCAGGATTGATGGATCCTATTGTTTATGCTAAGCATCTCCCTTGATCTCCAGGAGTCCCCAGAAACAAAGAAGAAGTGTTGAGTCCACCCTTCTGGAAGGGAGGGAATGTTGAGAACCAGAGGATGATCATCGGAAAGCCTCCATCGAAAATAGTTGAAACAAGGAACCTCATCCTCCTCAAGCTCATAAAAGTAAAGGAATTCGGTGATGGTAGGGAACTCTCTATTCCCCTGCAAATGCCAGAAAATAAAGAAACTGATCAAAGCATTCCATCTCCGGGGAGAAAGGCGAGAAGGACATAAGCCATACTAAGCCAAGATCCACCCAATAGAGGGATGGATAGGAAGGCAAATACCCATCTCCAAGGCACCCTAAAAAAAATAGACCTCCCCATATGAGAGTAAGTTACAAGGTTCATCAGAGTTGGGGGCACGCAGAGGCAGGTCATCAGGCAGACGGAACCTCCTCTGAATTCCTTCCAAATCTGAAGGGTTGAGTACGGAAGGAGCCAAGCAACGAGGTCTCCACCCCTCAATAAGCCTAGTAGAGGCACGCTGCTTAAAAAGGGAAGATAGGGGCAGCCATTAGAAACTCAGAAAGGAGACAGAGAACAAAGAACTAGAAAGATTCAAGATCCAAGAAGAGACACCAAGATATATAGCTGGTAAAGAAAGCCCCAGAAGGCATGAAAATCTATAAAGAAACCCTAGGATTTAAAGGGTCAAGAAACGTGCGGAAAATAAAGTTGGTGGAATCTACCAAATTTCCTAATCGCTAAGAAAATTGACTCTTTGGAAAGAAGATTGTCGCATGCGTTAAATATCTTCAGAATTCGATGGCCATCAGCTAACATCTAGGGGAGCTCAGGAAGACCTCCTAAGGTCTGTTAATCCAACAAAAGAAACTCCCCCAGTAGCCTCAGCACTCTTTTGGTTCGTCTCAAGCATCTTCAGTGCTCAGCGAACTAAGGGGAGTCCGGAATTTGCCAGCCTAATTCTACTAGCTTGAGAAGCCAAAATTGTATTAAGAGGAGATCACTACTCGAAGGAGAGGAATCTCTAAGATACCTCCTCAAGGAGACCTCTTAGACACCCTTTGGTTGAGGACAGCTCGCATGGATGCATGGAACTTCTGGGATATTTCATCAAGAAAGCTTTTCAGATTTTTGGTGGTAGAGGCTAACTCGTATAGCGACAAAGACCTCAGCGTCAAAATTGCTTACTCTTTTCGCCAAACCCAGCAGATCTCTTGTTACTGTGAGGAACTATAAAGCCCCTAGGGGGAGAGCATATCTCAAAAGAGACCCCAAGTCTTCCATACATATCAACACCCCATTTGAACCTTCAGAATTAGTAATAGTGCTTTAGGAAGAGCTGAAGTACCTCTTAAAGCAGGGGGCAAGGGGAGTACAAAGCAAAGGAATGCAGAATTATATCCTAGTCAGAATTGTTGGAATTACACAGCGTTTCATCAAAATATGGAGTCAAGGTATATTAAATATATTAAACATGAAATCAGAGTCACATAAGAAAAAAAAAGAGTAAAGGAAAACCCTAGCCCTAGGTTTCTGAAGAAGGGGCAAGTGGAGGAATCTGCAAGTCAGCATATGAGGTCTATGCGGCAAGAACAGGAGAAAAACTCGGCAGCTCAGTAGTTGGGGTTCCAGAAGGCAAATGAGGGGAGTTCTTAGGGATACTCCTCATGGGGGGGACATCTCTCCCAACTACTGGAAAATCCTGAGTAAGGGCCTCTGTCACAAGGTCGATAGAGAAGGGCATAATGGCAGGAACAGCAATAGGGGCAACTGGAAGCCCAGTAGTGGCAGGGACAAAGGTGGTCTCAGAGAGGAGAGCTGCTGAAACGACTAAGTCGGGGGATACACCCTGGGCCAAAACCCCATCAGGAGGAGTGAACACCTCAGCACCTTCTGGGACTATGTTAGAGGCTGAAGGAGCCAGACTACCTTCCTTACTCTTTGAATCAATCTCCTCCAACTCTTCCTTAGTTGGGATAGCAAAATCAAAGTTGAGGTCTGGATAGGTCTTCTCAGCTTTTCACTGAAAGGCAAGCCATCTAGTGACCCACTTGGTGGTGACATCATCTTTGAGCTCAGCAAACAGATTATATTTCTGCTTGATAGTGGTTTTCTGCACCTCAAGCTCGCCACAAAGTGCACCATTCGCCTTAGTGACGACAATATAATCCTTCTTCCGGCTCTCAAGGGAGATCTGAGCAACAAAAGCTTCCTAGCTGGCCCTAGCCCAAGCTTCGATTTTAAGCCTAAGCTTCTCCTTGGCCATTTGAAGCTCATCCCTGGTTCTCTTTTCTTCCTTCCTGGCCACATGTAACTCGTCCCTGGCCTTCATCTCTCATTCCTCAACTTTATCTCTTGCAACCTGCAGATCTTTGAAGGCAGAAGCTTGTTTCTCCACTTGCTCCTGAAGGCTCAGCATTTGAGCACGTAGCTCATCTCAGTAGAAATTTAGCTCTGCCACCTTAAATTCTTATGCCTTCAGGGTCTCGATAGAACTCTCCAAAGATTGGACGCTTCCCACCAAGCTCTTTACGTGGATAGCCAACTAAGAAAAGGAGGGAAGCAAAGGCAGATTAGCATATAATCACAATTTAACTACGAATGGACCCATAACGATATGAATACTTACAACAGCTATTCCTTGGAGAGCTGAGCTGAGGGACCCCTCAAGAGACAGAGAAGAGACCCTCTCAACATCATAATCAGGGAGAACAGAGAAATTGGCCCCAACAGCAAGCTCAACGTTCTCCATAAAAGGATCCTCGTTCCCCTCTACCTTGGGTTGTTTCCCCTTCTCAATCCCAAGTCTCCTCAGGGACAATTTGAGGGTCTTTCCGAAAGCACTGTAGGAAACAGGCTCAGAAGGAAGGTGGGGAATCAACCCTAGCGCTCTCTCGACTTCAAACGAGGAAGGAGAGGTAGGGCTCAACTCGGGGGGTTGTTCGAAAGTGGTTTGAACCTTTTAAGGAGGAGAAGAGGCCAAGACTTGAGGGGATGCTCGATGATAAAGTTGGGATGTTGGTAGTTGAAGTAGGGGAGGAGGACACCCTTGGCTTTTGGGCCTTAGTTCGAGTAGTGGGATTGCTTTCAGAGCCAACCTCAGCTTTCTGTTTGCCACCTTTCCCACCTCTCTTCACTTGATCGAGCTTAGCCTAGAGTTCTTCGGGAGTGAGCTTCATTGAGGAAGAACTTAAAAATTTAAAAAGGGGTAAGTCGAGAGAGGAGAGAGGTAAAACCTAAAACCACACACAAAAAAGGAGGTATTACCTGCAGCCACTTCAGCCCCAACAACGAGAAGAGGAATGGAAGCTTCGGTTCCAAAAGGGATGGAGGCTTGAATAGAAAGTGGAAGGGAGTTTTTTATCACCACCTCGGGAAGGCTAAGCCCTTCTCTAACCAAGACCCAAGGCTTTGTTAGCTCAGAATATTTTTTCAGTTTACATTTCTCTATTTTCAGTAGCACCTATTCGTCCTCAATGCTGAGCCTTGGTTGAAAACTTGAAATACGATAAAGGCAGAACAAGGTTAGTAAGATAGGACATCGAATTCGATCTGAGCAATTTTAAGCAAAGACTCACCCAGGTTGTTAGGGGCAGACCAGGCTCTAGGGATTGACAGAGTGTCTATTTTATCTGTCGGGTTGTACTCCCACTGAGAAAAAGAAATTTTTCCAACTCTTGTGAGAGCTTGGGAGATCAGAGATGATCAATTTAGCATTAGGCCGTTTAGAAATATACAATAAACATTCGGAAGAATTGTATTTAACATTGAAAAAATTCAGGAGTAGGGAAATGGTGGGGACCCAGAGCCTATGCTTCTTGAAGAAAATGAGAAGACCCGCTAAAACACCCCAGAAGTTAGGGGAGAGCTGGGTGGGACACATATTGAAGTGCTGCAAAACGCCCTTAATGAATGGGTGCATAGGAAAGCGAAGAGCATTCTCGAAGGCGACACCGAAAAAACAGACCTTCTTATGTACATTGGAAACGTATGAGTTAAATTCATCGGGACACCAAACTTGTACCTCAGGAGGAAAGTCATAACGGGTACGAAAGATCTTTATGAGAGGGGGAACGAACTCACTACCGCCCACGAGTTTAGCGGTTCTGAAGGCACCTCCTAAACCAGTAGCGCCGGGAAGAACTGACACACCACTCACCTTGCCTTTGCCTTTGCTAGGCCTTGAAAGTGCTGGGGAGGAGGATGACGGAGGTTCGTCGATATTTACCTCGGCATCGGTAGAATCGACGCCAGAGAAATTGTCAATTTCATCTCCCACCTCTCCCAAGTCGACATCCTCCTCAGCAGACCTATTCCCCAAGAGGGGAACAGGTGAAGGAGTGGCCCCAGAAGAAGCAGACATTAGTGAGGAAGAAAAAGGGAGGTTGAAAGAATGGTAAAGGGGAGGGACACTAGTTAAACACTCCCTAATAACCCTAATGTCAGCACAATAGCTCCCAACACCTAAAATTCGAACAATGGAACCCCAACCCATAAATGAAGGAATAGGGGACAAGCAATGGTCTCGATTCCAGAAATAAAAGAATCGAAAAGTCCAGAAATGCAGTAATCACCTCGAATTCGAGGGATCCAGAACGGGAACACAAGAAAGTAAGAGGCGAGAAACGTACCTAGCTTGGAATGAATGGAGAACCATGTCTCAGAGAAGAATCAAATGAGGGAAACAATGAGAATCCTCAGAATGAACCATAAAAACTAGAATATGGATAAAGAATCAGGGAGCTGTAAGCCAGGAAGCTTGGAATTCAAAGAAGAGGGGAATCGAAATAGAAGATGAACAGCGGAAGGGGCGGTTCTAGTAGCCGTTTGAGCATTTATAGTTTGATTGACGTGGGCTGAAACATGCACGAGAATCGAGGAAACCACGCTTATTAATAAAATCGTCAAAAAAGAAATCCTCATGTGCAAGCCAAGGTCTACCACATACCGATCAAACTCGTATTTAAATAGCTCAACCCTTGTCCAAGCTCGCTTGAACCAAGAGCTGGAGGGCAACTGATGATACCTAGAATATTCCAAGGTAAGAGCTTGGTTGGACTAGGAGGTCAGCTCTGATAAACAGAGCTCAAAGCTTGTATCTAGTGCTCCCTTCCTAACTTATAATCAAGGAAGTAATGGGTGGACAACTGGATCACATAAGGCATCCCTAGAATAACTAGGGATAAGCTACATTCAAGGCACAGAACTCTCAACTAACCAAGATCCCCTCCTAAAATCAAGGAGGGTACCACACTTGAAGGGCAAAGATCTCGGCAAAGATCCCTCTAAATAAGGAACGACCCTATAAATACTGTATGATGCCTCCACTGGGAGAGACCCCTAATCATCCTGATACAACATTGTAAAACATTAGAGAAATGAATAAAGGGAAAAAGGGGCAAGAAACTCCATTGAAGAGTGGACTAGCCGAGTTTCTGTGTCAGTGAACCACTATATTTTTTCTGCATTTCATATTTTACACTTTGGTTATTAGCTGCACCCAAAATCTCACCTCACGAGCCTTGTAGCTCAGACTAGTACTCCCTCTCATATTCTCACGCTTCTGCTCAGGCATGAATCTTTACACCATCAAATATTATATTGAATTTTTTGACTGTGGAAGGTAAAATGTGATTGCTATTTCCTGATATAGAAAACTGGATGCATTCAATTGATAATGATGGGTTTGTGAGACGTATTGGTCCTTGCGATAATGCACAAAATTCCTATAAATCCTTAGCAAACTTGGTTAATGGTATTGGATATCGGGATAGCTTGTGATGCGGTGACTGTATATGTGGCATCCCAAATTCCTACTATAGGTTTCGTAGAAAATAAAAAAAGTAAGCGCGTTCCAAAACGTGCAAAACCCCAAAGTTTCCCTGAGAAGAGTTCACGAGTGACCTGGTTGTCGATAGTCTGTTAGAGTTGATATATGTTGCATTCTATGGTGTTCAAATTTATGATTGCTGAACTTTTTCATTCTTACTATTTTGGAAAGACATGCATGCTCATAATTTCTATCACAAAACCTATTTTGGATAGAAATGTATAAAAATTATAATGTTTGTTTATCAAATTCTTATAGATGTATTATTTTCCAAAAAATTGGTAAGTTTTGAGAAATGTTATCCTATTGAGGCTAGTGTAGCTCATGCCTATTTATCATTTTTTAGGGACGGGTCAAGGCACTTGTTTATCATCTAGAATTAGTATTTATCTTTGGTGAGCTATGAGGGGAATTTCAGGCTATGCTTGGTTTCAGAGTTTTGTAAAATTAGTTTTGCTTCCGTTGAACTATTATTAGAGATTTTGGATTGTAAACTTAAAGTAGGTTTGATGGATGTGTGGATGTTTTGGGGAGATGTTATTATGGGTGAATGATTTTATGGCTTGATTTATTATTAGTTGATGAGTTCCTATATGTATGCTCGCACATGATATGTTCTTGCCTTTATGTTCACTGCCTACGATATTTTCTTTTAACAACGTTGTTGAGATTTTTGGGAAGTTGTATTTTATGTAAATATAAATTATATGTTTTTCTTAACGATTTTGTCTAAATTTAAACAGGACTTCATTTTCAAGAAATAATGTGATTGATTTATATTCATTTTGTTAATTTTAATGAACAAATGGGGCATGACAATATAAGTGCTTAATAGGGGCAGCAGTGTGAACAGGGGTAACAAGATAGTGGAACAACTGGGGTAACATTCTGCAAAAATTCCAGATACAAGTTATTAGTGTTCCTTTTTTTTTTAAAGCAATTTTTTCATTTACAACATGTTTTTTGGTCAAATATTGGTTCGGAGGAAGACTCACCTACAAGGCAAATTCATTCCACCATGGTTATGCACTGGGTTAGCACAATCAAGCTAGACACGTTCAATTGATTCAGCCCGGCCATGCAAGTGATTAGACTCAGCTGTGGCAATAAATTATAGATTATTAAATGTGAAATGGATTTGAAAGCAAAAGTTTAAAGATATTGATGAGTCCGAATTTGACTGGGCCAGGCCCAATGAAAATAAATCAAGAGAGCCCAAGAGGAAAGTCCAATCAAATGGGTCAACCCATCAGAAGACATTCGAAGCAAGCAGTAGGAGGATGGACTGGGCGCCGCCTAGGTCCCTTGGGCTTCGCCCACATGGGGACCCCTTGGGCGCCGCCTAGGATGACCCTTGGGCATCACCCATGGCTACCTTGGCCGCCGCCTAGGCAGCCCCTTGGGCGCCACCCACTCCTCTCTCTGACTCCTCTCCTCCCCTCTTGACTCCAATGCAAGTTCAACCACTCCGATGCAAGGCCCAAGTATAGGATCAAGCCCAGTCAAGATCCTACTCCGACAGAATAGGGACATGAGGGAGAAAACTTAGGGATAGAGATCTATTCCTACCTTAAGTGTGCTTATCAAAGAGGTCTACTCCTACCAAAAGTGTGCTCACGGCCTCACCGCCTTGGTGAGCCTATATAATGTAAGCCCCTCTCCACATAGAATGGCATGATGATGATGATGTTGATCACCTCCTTGAGACCTACAGGCCTCCGAAACCCATACACACACCTCTCTCTCTCTCTCCTTCTCTTTAAGTACTGTAAACTCTCCGGAGTACCTTGATACATTAATAAAGATCGCCGGCCACCGCTGCCATTCAAGAAAGTGGATGTAGGTCACCCGGACTGAACCACTATAAATCTCTGCGTTGATCCAGATTTACCGTTTTACCATTAATTGTCATTGATTGCATATTTACTGCTCTTTAATTGTACACTATCATTCTCTTGACTATTGATCTTGTACGAATACGATTTTGTGCATCATTAGATATTAAGGTTCATATTTTGCACTTAACAAGTGGATTATTGTGGTTATGAGTTGGTTATGGAACAAAATTAGAATTTAAATTATGGATGTGAATTAGTTGATTGACGTGAATGGGTAGTTGGATGCAAATGAAATTTAAGTTCCATTGTGAAATGTTGGATGTAGTTGTGTTGGAATGACAATTTGTAGAAGTTGTTTGATTAGCTTAACTATTGACATTTAGTGTTGATGTGAATGACATGTGCAGTATTTAAGTATTGATAGTGTATCTTCATTAGATATTTTCAATAGAGAACATATCCTTCATTCGGTGTGGCAAGTTCCAATTAGCCTAGAATTACAGGTTTTGCTCAGTTCAATATAAACATAAGACATATGAGAGTTGATTCAACTAATGTGGATTAAAGTAACAACAGAAGTATCCTAATAACCAAACAGTGGCCAGTCGGTGCATTTCACAAAATACTCTCTCTGTTCCTAACCTTATTTTCTTGAACCTCCAAACCATTCATTCTTTTCACAGAGTCAATTCGATTGAACGAACGCACATTGGTGAGTCTTGCCATAAAAAAAAACTACAACCATCATTCGAACATGTGATGAACCTCTTTCTAGGATTCTAATCAGTCAAGGATGTCTTTTTCATAACCTTCTTTTTGACAATTGAAATATACATCCATGAATCTTCAGCTTAGTTTCTCCTTTTTTTTTCTCCTCTCCCTTGTTAAACCAATGTTCTGCACTGTTTTGTAGTAAAAGAAACAGAGCTACATAGTTAGTCTATAGGCCTTATAGTGGAGGGAACACATTGCCATTCTGTCATGTTAATAGAACATTTATTATTGTCTGTCCAACAAACTATCAAATGTGGACTAAAGGGCACATTTACACATCGTGGTAAGTCCATGGACTTAACTGACACAAATTTAGTTCTGGGGCTTAATTACCACAATAGGCATAGTTTAAGGGCCATTGATGTCATTTAGTACTTCAACAAATGTGTGTATGTTGTGGAACGATACTCCTGTATAGAACGTAATAAGCTAGTGATTATCATTGAGAAGTAACTTCAGAATTTACCCATTAAACCTTAGGCCTTTGAACAAAATCATCTATTGTTATGGCGTGTATAAAGATCGGGTGTCCGAGGAATGTGATTCTTACAAATTTGGTAACATGGTGTTTGTATTTCAATCAAATCACTTCCTATTCAACTTGCTCACATAGGAGTTCACATATGGATAGTGATAGAATTGACTCGGGCTTAAGAAGATTTAGCAAGATTATAGTATCGAGCGGTGTACCATACCATAAATTAAAAATTATAGGCTCCATTGTAAACTGTTAGGATCAATTCTAAACCACACTTTTTATTTGGTATAATCTACTAGATTGGGTCGTAACCTCATCTTTTATTTGTTGTAACTTTGACATGATGCAAGACAACACTTTTGGGTATTTTAGTTGATGAGTCCGAATTTTACTAAGCTAAGGCTCAATCCAAACGGAGTCAAAGAAGCCCATAGAAGAGCCCAAAAGACCCATGTAGTTGGGCCAACCGAGTGGCAATCGTCAAGGAAGACGGAGGAAGGACCAAGACCGCAGGAGGCAGCGAGGGGCGTCGCTCGAAGCCCCTAGGGCGCCGCCCAGGGAACCAAGGGCGCTGCCCAGGTCCCTAGGGCGCCCAGCTCCGCGCTCGGCCTCTCCTTCGTCCTCTCCTACGACCTCTCCTCCTTCGACATTTGACTCCATTGCAAATCCAAGTCCAATTCAAATACGAGCTCGACGTCCGACCTCAAGACCAAGACGAGCACCAAGCCGAGCTCGACGTTTGACCTCAAGACCAAGACGAGTACCAAGCCGAGCTCGACGTCCGACCTCAAGGCCAAGGCGAGTACCAAGTTGCACCGACTCAAGACCAAACACCAAAGGAAGGGACAAGGCAACCCAAGGCACCTGGGGCGCCGCCCAAGTCTCCTCCAAAGTGGACGCCGCCCACCTCTTGGCTCCCTTGGCCTCACCCCCTCTCCTCTTCATGCCTTGATGCAACATCAAACACAACACAAGTCCAAGCCCACTCCGAAGCAAGTCCGAGCTCAAGACTCAAAGTCCAAGACTAAGCATGAGCACACTCCACACCAGAATGACATCCGAGCAAATAGGAGCACGTGGAGGAAGACTCGGGATACGGAGATTACGTAGAGGAAGACTCGGGATACGGAGATCTCCTACCGAAATTCTACTTTTCAAAGAGGCTCACTCCTACCATGATTGTACTTACCAAATTAACGGGAGACTTCTCCCTCACGTCACCGCTTTGGTGAGCCTATATAATGTAAGCCCTCACTGTATAAAGGGCAGAATGACTCTTGAAACACACACAAGAGACTACTTGCATTCAGCAAGCTCTCTAAGCTCTCTACACACTCTCTCTCTAGACTCATTGTAAACTCTCCGGAGTACCACCATTGATCAATAAAACACCCCAGGCCACCGTCGCTGTTCGAAGAGTGGACGTAGGTCATCCGAGACTGAACCACTATAAATCTCCTGTGTTGACTCTTATTTACCGTTTTGCCACTTAATTGTTATTGATTGCTCATTAATCACTCTTGTGACTGTTGATCTCGCACCATACAATTTTGTGCATCATCAGTTTGGCGCCGTCTGTCATAGAGGTAGTGAGACCAGACACCTATAAAATCCAGAATTTTGAGGGCAAGGTCCTGGCTCACCCATGGAATGCAGAACACCTAAAGAAGTACTACCAGTAACCGGGGGCAGTAAGTCAGGAGTCGGTGTCCGCTATTTAGTTTATGCTATTGTTGTCAAGTTTTATGTCATTTCTTCCTCTAAATATCAAGTATTTACTTTGAATCATGAAATAAGATAGGATGTCTCAGTATTTTCTTCAAAAAAGAGTTCTATTTCATTCAAGTCATGAGACTCTTACAAAAGAAGATTTTCATTCAAAGACCGTAAACTAGACCTTTTACAAAAGGAAGACATCATGCAAACAAAAAATACAAGGACACCACTCTCTCACTGCCTCCACTCATATAGTCCTTATCATCGGACTCAAAAGCCACCTGAGGCTTGAGCTCAGAAAGATCAACATAAGGGTATGCTGCAGAGGCCTTCCTCCTGAGCTCCTCGTAGCCGTCAATGAAGGCACTGGCCCAAGCCCTCTCAACAGCATTCCTCTGAGCCTCCGCACTAGTAGCTTTCCCAAGTGCTACGCCAAGGTCAGCCTCAAGTTGAGCAACCTTCCTCTGAGATAGCTTCAACTGCTCAGCGGTGCTCTCTCACGTCCGCCGCTCGAGCTCAAATCGCTTCTCGGCATCCTCTCGTGCCTGTCGAGCTAGTAGTGCGTCATTCTCTCGTGTCTATCGCTCAAGTGAAAGTTTCATCTCAGCAGCCGCAAGTTGTCCCTCAGCAGCCTCGCCTGCCCGTCTCTCCTTCGCCTCGCCAAGAACGGCCTCACCGATCATCATCGTATTGCTAAACAAAGCAGGCAAGGAAGCCATCACCTGTGGACATTCAAATATAAAGAAAGCCAAGAGCTAAGTCTGAACATGCCACAGAATGTCAAATACAAAATAGAGGGACAGAACGTACCAGAGCGATGCCCTCTACAGCGGCGTTTACTACGCCCCCAGGACCCCGAGAGGCAATCTCGTTGGCCTTAGCACTAGTCACTAAGGCGCTGAATCTCTCCTTCGCCACCTCCACGTCATGCAGCATAGACCCTGAGGTGTTCTCCAGGGAACAACACCTAGACGGACCCTCCGTCCCAGCGGATTACGGCGCCGGTACCTCAGCGCCTACAGCGGTACCAGAACCATGTCTCGGGGAAGGGGAGATATAGATCAAAGGAGAAGGTGGAACATCATCAAACTCAGCCGGTATAGAACTCGCTGGGTCGACCAACCCCAGTCGAAAAGATCAGGGGGCACCAGACTTCGCCCTCTTGGGAGGAGGAGTAGGTATGGAAGCCACCTTAGAGGCAAGGACCTCGTCCACTACGGACCTGTCAATTGGAAGACCTGCAAAAATCCAATAAGTCAGAAAGCCTACTACAAAGCACCTAAAGAAGACTACTGGTAAATGAGCACCTTTCTTTTTGGGCTTAGAAGAGATGTCGGACAACGACATAATCTCAGCAAAGTCCCTAGTCGAGTTGCTACGAACCGCATCAAGCAGCCTCGTCTGGACCGGAGTTAGAGCCGATAAGACTGCAAAAGATCACCTACTATGAAAAACCAACACATAAGGATGAAGAGTACAACTTAAAGACAAAAATCCTCACCTTGTTTAGTCTGAGGGACCACATCCCATCGAGAAGACACAAGATCATGGTCGGACTCCGAAGCCCACTCGCCACCAACGAAGAAAAACCTCCTCTTCCACTTGTGGAGATTGGACGTAAGCCCCTCAATGAGTCTGCCTGATCTCGGAGTAAAGCGGTACCACCCTTCGTGAGGAGTAGGGTTCTCCGATAGTGTGTACGTCGCCAGAAACTCCTCGAACGGCGGAGGAACATTAACACCATGCACCAACCGCCACAGTGCGAAGAATGCAGAAATAACTCTCCAGCCATTGGGAGACAATCTCCCTAGGACCAATGACAAGTGTGCTAATACCCGACAAATAGGTCTGGGGATGGGGAATCGCAGACTTGCCTCCAACATCCCCTCATAAACAACAATCTCACCCAAAGAGTCGTAGCAGGCGGGCTCATCAGCCTCAGCATGACGATAAGTCAAACAAGGTGGGATAAGATATAGGGAAGCTATCTCAGCTATTTCAGCATCACACTTATACAAGCTGAATATAGAAAGTACCTTGGAGCCGTTGCCTCCTCCAACGCCTGGGCCTTCATCGGGGTCCCCAACGGCCTTCGACTCACCTGAGTAACATACACAAGAGTAAGTTCAGAATCTAGCTAAGACAAGGTAACAATGTCTAAGAAAGAATACCAAGAGACATACCTCGCAACACCGTGTCCTCCAAGTCATCAGCCGATTGCAGCACAACGCTTGGTTTGTTGCCTGAAGGATCCGGGATACTCCGACAATCACCTGCGCTAGAAGACCGTTCGGGCACGCCCATGGAACGACTCAGAGTACTCATAACGGTCCCGAAGGGTTCCTCCGCCGCACCAAGTCCACCGCGAGAAGAAGAGCTCGAACGACCAAAATCGGAGGAGACAGCCCCCTGGGCACCTGGGCAGGCCCCCTGGGCGCCGCCCATAGGCAGGCCCCCTTGGGCGCCGCCCATGGCAGCCTCTTGGGCGCTGCCCGGGCTCGCTCCGCCACGGTGTCCTCCTCTCATCTTGACTCCTCCAATCGGCATGCCTCTCGTCCTTATGGATGCTTTGATGACGAACAAATGGAAAAACCATGAAGCTCCTTAAATAGAGAATGAAGGCCTTGAAGCTTCTTGAGGAAGCCTTAGCAAAGCTCCTTGAGAGTTAGTCTTGAAGGAGACCCCTGCACATGCAAATGAGAGAAGAAGGAAGAAAATGAAACAATGGCCTCTATTTATAGACAAAGGCGTAAAATATATATATTATTAATAATACACTCTTCGGAACTGAGGAGCTCAACAAATCCCAAAAGATAATTCCCCGAAGATAAAAGCGGACCGTGAAAGACGAGGGAAGCTCCGACTCAACCAAGCAAATACGAAGCACATGCCCTCGACCCCTGCATCTCGAAGAAAATCAGAGCTCGGGGCATGGGGGGCAAATGATGAGTCCGAATTTTACTAAGCTAAGGCTCAATCCAAACGGAGTCGAAGCCTATAGAAGAGCCCAAAAGACCCATGTAGTTGGGCCAACCGAGTGGCAATCGTCAAGGAAGACGGAGGAAGGACCAAGACCGCAGAAGGCAGCGAGGGGCGTCGCCCGAAGCCCCTAGGGCGCCGCCCAGGGAACCAAGGGCGCCGCCCAGGTCCATAGGGCTCCCAGCTCCGCGCTCGGCCTCTCCTTCGTCCTCTCCTACGACCTCTCCTCCTTCGACATTTGACTCCATTGCAAATCCAAGTCCAATTCAAATACGAGCTCGACGTCCGACCTCAAGACCAAGACGAGCACCAAGCCGAGCTCGACGTTCGACCTCAAGACCAAGACGAGTACCAAGCCGAGCTCGACGTCCGACCTCAAGGCCAAGGCGAGTACCAAGTTGCACCGACTCAAGACCGAACACCAATGGAAGGGACAAGGCAACCCAAGGCACTTGGGGCATCGCCCAGGTCTCCTCCAAAGTGGGCGCCGCCCACCCCTTTGCTCCCTTAGCCTCACCTCCTCTCCTCTTCATGCGTTGATGCAACATCAAACACAACACAAGTCCAAGCCCACTCCGAAGCAAGTCTGAGTTCAAGACTCAAAGTCCAAGACTAAGCATGAGCACACTCCACACCAGAATGACATCCGAGCAAATAGGAGCACGTGGAGGAAGACTCGGGATACGGAGATCACGTAGAGGAAGACTCGCGTTACGGAGATCTCCTACCGAAATTCTACTTTCCAAAGAGGCTCACTCCTACCATGATTGTACTTACCAAATTAATGGGAGACTTCTCCCTTACGTCACCGCCTCACCGCCTTGGTGAGCCTTTATAATGTAAGCCCTCACTGTATAAAGGGCAGAATGACTCTTGAGACACACACATGAGACTACTTGCATTCAACAAGCTCTCTAAGCTCTCTACACACTCTCTCTCTAGACTCATTGTAAACTCTCCGGAGTACCACCATTGATCAATAAAACACCCCAGGCGACCGTCATCGTTCGAAGAGTGGACGTAGGTCATCCGAGACCGAACCACTATAAATCTCATGTGTTGACTCTTATTTACCGTTTTTGCCACTTAATTGTTATTGATTGCTCATTAATCACTCTTGTGACTGTTGATCTCGCACCATACGATTTTGTGCATCATCATTAGTCTTACCCATAAACAAGTGATAGAAGGAATGCTTATGAAGATGAACAGAGCACTAGAATGTTTATAAAACCAAAATACTAAAATAATGAGACTTATATGAAAATTTTAAACCAAGGGATTCATACAAGGATCCCTCTCTTTTCCTTTTCTTCTTCATCACATTTCCTCCAGTGGAAAGCAAATTGCTATTAGGATATTGTATGATGCGCATGTGATAAAAGTAAGAATTACTAGGCTGTTTTTAGGGTAATCAACTGCTTGGCTAAAAGTAGGAATTATATGTAACATAGCCTATTTGAAGGGAGAAAATAACCAATATCTTGACGATATAAATTTCTTCCAAAGAGGCAAAAAAGATTTGGCTTAATGGTTGTGTGGTGATTTCAAACCAAATAATTACCTGTAGGTTAATAGTTTGCTTGTTTATTCAATTCCAAAGAAGAGCCTTCTTGATGTAGTACAATTTATCAACAACAACGCTAATGCTTCGTTTGGTATAATAAAAAAATAGAAGGGTAGAAAGTTGAAAGGATAAATAAAACATCATGTTTTGGTAAAGAAGGAAAGTAGGAAGGGTGGAAAAGTGGATGTATTAACTTTCCTTCTAACTCACCAAAATCAATCCCTCCAAAATCGGAAGGATAGTAAATGAAAAGTTAATTATTTATGTTGTGATGTATTTTATTTGTCTATATGTTTTTTTATATATACATATATTATGTATACATTAATTTCGTATAAAAATACAATCATAAAATATGTATATATATATATATATATAAATTAAAAATAAAAAATTTAAATTAAAAAATTATTTTTCTCATTTTAATTTGGGGTGAAAATTTTTGACTCAACACAATGACACGACTCGAACTCGATACGAATTTTATGACACGATGACACGATTCGAACTCGATACAAATTTTATGACACGAACTTGATTAACTCGAACACAAATACAAACACGACACGAAAATAAACAAGTCAACTTGTAACTCGACACGACACAATTAGTTAAATGAGTTGAGTTAAGTGTGACTAATGTTCGACATAAACTCGTAAAGACTAAACACGAATCTGACACGATATGATTCGATTGTCATCCCTAATCTTAGCCAACACAAAAAAGAAAATAGTCATTTTTTATTTTTTATCTGTTCAACTAAACATGAAAGAAGGAAAATGTATTATTCTTACTTTCCTTGCATGAATGATAGAAAGTGTATCACTCGTACTTTCTATCATTTCTACTTTCCATCATTCTTACTAAATGAAGCATAATGCTCAGTAGTTCTCATTCGGAATGTTCTGATCAAGCAACTCCAACTCCAAATAATGAAATCAAGCAATCCTGAATTTTATGACTTTTATTAAGATGTAGATATTTAGTGATGCTCATATTCGTCTCATCCTCTTCTCTTTTCTAAAGAAGTATTGGATCCAAAATATCCGCTAATCGATGAGGCAAAGTTGCCACAATAATATTATGATGATTCAAATTGTCTTTAAACATGTCATCGATAAGTCTATTCTCTGTGAACATTTCCAACAAGAGGATGCCAAAGCTGTATACATCACTGCATGTTGATGCCGCGATTCCCATCTCATACTCTGGAATTTAAACACCATATGAATCGAATTAAGTTTGTGATTAACTTCACACCACTACGTTTGTTTATGAACACTTCAAAATTTCTTTTTGCTAGTAAGTGATTACGCTAGTAACTTGGTACCGGTCAAAATTCCAGCAACATGATGTTACGTGGGTGATAATTTCCAGGACTAACAAAAAATATGGATTTTGAGCAAAATATTTTTCCCAAACATGTAGAATGAGTCATGCATATTGTTTCAGGTTACTCAACTGCATATGCAAGTGGAAAAGAGGAAAATAAAGAATAATTAAAAAGGAAAAGGATGGAATTAGAAGACAAAGCAAATATATTACTTGGGGGCAGTGTAACCAATAGATCCTCTTACACCAATAGAACTTGTTACATTTGTTGAGATGTTTTGGGTTGCTGTTGGAAGGAATCTAGCTAAACCAAAATCACCTATGTGACCAACAAACTCTTGGTCTAAAAGAACATTGCTTGGGTTGATATCACTATGAACTATTGTTGTTTGGCTATGAAGGTGAAGATAATCTAGTGCACCAACAACATCAATGGCAATGTTCAACCTCTAAAGAAGATTTAACTTCTTGGACTCCACAAGTTCCAAATCTTCTGTCCAATTTGGATGTAAATACTCCTCCAGACTTCCATTTTCCATGAACACATAAATCAAGGCCTTAAAATCATTACCTGACAATCAACACTTGAGCACGCAGTTAAAAACTTGACAAGATTTTGATATTTAACATTCTCAAGACTTCACATGCGGCAATGAAACTCTTGGATGCTCCTTGACGCAACAAGTAAGGAACCTTAAATGTAATTAATGTTTCATCATGGTCAAGAACCCCTTCATATAGGGATCCAAAACTACCTTTGCCAATTAAATTTGTGACACCCTAAAATCTGGGCTTTCTTTCTCAACTCATTAATCACCTATCAACCTGCGGAAGTACTTGAGAATGTCGCACGTTATCACATCCCCTTCACCGGGGTTGTAACCCACATAAAGTTTGGATATAGTCTCTCTTATACCGGAGCACTCCTAAACACTTAGGGTGTGTTTGGTATGGGGGTTTGGGGGGGGGGTTTGGGAACATGGGTTAAGGAGTAAACCCTCTTAAACTCATGTTTGGTATGTGTAAAGCAGGGATAGGATTCTAAATCCGGCCCGGTCAAGAAACCCTCATTCATGGGTTTCATGAAACCCAAGGAGGGGGTGGGTTTCATATGTGAATTTGGGGATTTAACACGCAAATGACATTTATACCCATATATATCCTATATACCTCATATATACAAATTAGGTAAAGGACAAAATAGTCATTTATATACAAATATATTACCATAATAATCATATATCCCTGCGCATACCAAACATAAGTATGCACAACATTAAAAGTTGAATCCCATTTTTGGATCAAACCCGGGTTTCATCAAGCCGGTCTAAACCAATCCCAAAAAATATACCAAACATGCCCTTAATGTAAGAACCCGAGTAAATTTAAACTTTTAAGAATAAAGGGTAAAACGGTAAATTGCCGCAAAAGTTCGGGTTGTAAACCAGAAATTTTTTAGCGGTCAGATGACGAAACGGATCTCACCATTGGATTCGTCTCGCGAAATCTAGTGACCATGTCAAATTTCATCGAATTCCGAGATAGTAGGATTTTTTGCCCGTTTTACGAGGTGGTCTGGCCCCTGGAGACCCTAATACGAAATTTTTAGCAAAATTATGGGTCTTTGAAAATAAATGAAGCCAAGAAAAAATAAAAATATTTTGAACTTGAACTGGAATAAAATTTAATTATTTCGGGAGTAAAACGGACCCCGAATTAAAATAGACGTGTGACACGTTGTAGACCAAGCATTAGAAAATTTAAATAGGGGAGAAAATCAGATTTCCTCCCCTATTCTCAGTCGTTCACCCAATAGAGAAAGAAGAGAGGGAAAGAGCTTGAGCTTCTCCACTTCTCTCTACGATCTACAAAATTTTAGCAGTCGAATCCACCCGGGCCAAGAAGGAAAGTCATTTTCCTCAAAGTGGGCTACAAGATTATACCAAAAATCGAAGAGTTCACCGAAGATCAAAAAACGGGGCTTGAGAAAATCAAGGATTTGAGCTGGATTGAGGTTCTTGAAGGTCTTCTACGTTGATTTCACGCTTCAAGAGGTAGGGTTCCGTCCTACTTGAGTTTATTTTACAACTTAGGTTGTTTATTTGTAATGGGCAGGTTGAAAGAGATTATTATCACATACTAACCCTACTTGGGTTGATTCCTAACTTAAAATGCCTATAGAGAATGGTTATATATATATATATATTGACCTATGTATATATGGTCATGGATTGAGGAAGTCGGGTATGGAAATGGTTTATGTTAAATTTTAGCTTGAATTTGATGTAGGAAAGTTACTTGTATGTTTCTTGTAATTTGATGAAATTGTAGCATGATATGTGCTCACATGATTGTTTGCGTCGAAGGTGTTTGATAAAATGCCTTGTATGATTGGGATTTGTTGTTGATATGTGAACCTATGCTATATGATTTGAAGCATGATGATGATTATGGAATTTATATGCCTATGATATAAGTTTCCATGAAATATGATGATATGTGGGTAATATTGCTTATGTGACATTCATTGCATATTGGGCATGATCATGACATCACATTCATGGGCTTTATGCATGGGTGTGGGTTCATGGTTTAAGCAAACAACATACTTGGTGCTTATTGGGTGGGCTCGAGAAAGTTGGATTGAAGATTCAACTAAGTTGTATGGTTGCACGCATTGAAAACTTGTGTCGGGTATTGCAAATGGGCCTAGACACTCCCCCGGGTGAAAAACCCAGCTAATAGTTCATACACTCCGTCGGTGCAATCCCAAAAAATGTAGATAGGCGTATGGGGCCGGGGGTGAGATTCCAAAATTCGTTGTCCAACAAAGGCACAAGAATTTGGTTTATAAAAATTTCTCATTCAATGGATAACATCTAACAATGATTTATTTTTATAAAAACATAACTTTTATTTCAAACAATCATTGGATGTGTTTTCGTCAATTGACGGGTTCATTACAAATGTGCATTACTTTGAGTTGTGGGAGTCAGTGAGGAATCCGGATGAGTTGCATGAGTGGATGACATTTCATATCATGGCACGACATGTTAGATTTCAACATAGAATTGTTCAATCTTGATTGGAATGGTTGTTGTTGTCAAATGTTGCATGAGAGCATTGCATATGCACTTAGGTTGGGGAGTGACCTCTGTAGGAAATACTCTATTGGCATGGCTCACCCTATACGGGAAACATTTCAGGTGCGGGGTGTACACCGGTGGACAGCCCTCACACGGAACCTCAAGGATGAAGAAAAGTTGATTTGTGGCTTTTACAGTTCATTATGTAAAGTTTTTGTTAAAATTCCTTTTTGATCTGTAAATATATGGAATTGCATGTAATGGAACTAGTATGGAACTAGTATGGAATTGCATGTAAGGTTTTTAGGTGGAAAAACCTTAATAAACATGTTTTGGTTGGTTGTGATATTGGTTGGAATGAATTGGAAATGAATAAGGAAGGTATTGTGAAAACATAGGCTAAACCTTTCGGAAGGTCGATGAAAACCTTTCGGAAGGTTAGTTTAAATTTCTGTCCAGAAGGTAAAACCTTCCGGAAGATTAATGAAAGCCTTTCGGAAGAACTTTTTCAGAAGGCAAAACCTTCCAGAAGGTCGATCAAAACCTTCCGGAAGATATTGAAGGATAAGATAAAATTCTTTTCAGTAGGCAAATCCTTCCGAAAGGTCGATCAAAACCTTCTAGAAGATCTTGAAGGTTAATGAAAGTATTTTCCAGAAGGTAAAATCTTCTAGAAGGTTGGAGAAAACCTTCCGGAAGAACTTTTCCAATAGGCAAAATATTCTGGAAGGTCGAAAAAAACCATTCGAAAGTTTTTCCAAAAATCTGAAATCTTAAAATTGTTTTTTCATGCAATTGGACTTTGATTCTTTTAGCTCAAAATGACATAAAGGAAATTAAATAAGGTATATTGAGGCACAAAGGACCTCGGTTGAATTAAATGATTAAAGGAATCACGGGTAGTACATGTGAATTGAAATTCTGGAAAAAGGGGCATTATTAGCGTGATGTCGGATAGAGCGGCTTTCACGGGTATTTCTGCGGGTTGAAGGATGGTCAACGGTTGATAAAGGACCCTTGGATTTATGGGGCATCATAGCCGGGTATCAGAGCTTAGGCCATATATCTTAGAAGGGCCTCGTGGGAAATGAGTCTATCATCTTCCATTGCGAGAGTAAAAGAGGTTTAGAGTCCATGGTGTAGCTTAGCCTCTGATACCAGTCATAACTTGGTATCAGAGCATAGGTATACGATTTATCTTGGGCTTGATGGGCATGGGTTTAGACCATTGCATGCATGATGCATTTCATCTTATGTGTTTAAATTGCTACATGATTATGTACTAAGTTTTATGTCAAATATATGCATGATGAATTGTATATGGAAAGAGAGACACTAGAGTTATAATATATAACATTGGAGGTCCGAAAACAAAGGAACGGGACTGTTCAGGGTGAAGATGTCTACTAGTGGTGCCACATGCACTACTAGTGAGACAAGGAGAGAAATCTCAATGTTACGACTTTGACCCCTACTTTGGGATGCTAAGTTATGACTCTATTACTATTTGATATTTGTTTAGATGGCATCTAGAGGAAGGGGGATGCCTAGGCGGTGGCCAGAACAACCAACCACCACCGGCTTTGGACCAATAAGCCTATATAGAGGCTATGAGTATGATTGCTGCTAACCTAGCACAGGCAAGTGCCAACATGAGCCAAGGGGCTCAAGCCATCCAAAGGACTTTAAGTTCCATGAGCCATCAACATTCATGGAAAAAGCAGAAAACATTGAATCCACAAGACCAGGGCCGCGATTATCAAGGCCAAGGTCAACCTTCCCAAGAGGGGAGACACTTCAGGGTTTCTAGCCAGGTAGGCTCATGGGAATGTTTCTATTGCCATCAGCCAGGTCACAAGAGATGAGATTATCCTCAAAAGCAGGGATCGCAGGGGCAGGGTCAAGCCCAAAGTCGTTTGTCCCAAGAAGGGAAGAAATTCAAGGGAACGTTTCAAGGAGGCTAGAAGACATGTTTCTATTGTCGACAATCGGGCCATAGAAGGAAGGATTGCCTCCTGAGGCAAACCTCACAGAGTTTCGATACGTCTCAATCCCAGTCGTAAATGGGACTCACACAAGCACACGCTATTCCTCCCTGTCCCGTCATGGACCAAGGATATCTGTTCCAACTACAAGGTGTTGTCCAAGCCCCTAGTACTTCATGTGCAAAGACTCCACAATCAGGCCAGATGAGCTAGGATGTGGGCCAAGGCCAGGGACATGACTCTCAAGTGGCAACATCGGGGACCTAAGAGACAGTCTTTGACGTTGCACCACAAAATGAGTCAATGGATCAATCAATGACAGCGGTACATCACTTATTTCTTATTTATGGGCACACGTGTTAGTTGATTTAAGCGTGTCATATATCATTATTTTTTACATTTTGTGCATGATATAGTTTAGATATCGCAACCCTAGAAGAGTCCTTAAGGGTAAATTCAACCCTAGGGGCTAGGGTATGTTTTGATAAGATATGTCGGGATTGTGAGTTGGAGATCTTAGAGATTCTACTCACTGTGGACCTTAGGATTATGGACATGTCGGAGTTTAATGTTATCCTTAGTATGGATTGATTGACGGCACACCGTGTTGTTATTGATTGTGATCGTAAGAGGGTCACAGCTTATACGCCTAAGGGTGTTTGTTTTAAGTTTCAAGGGGAGAAGCACGAGGCTTCGCCCCAAGCTGTGTATGACTTTCGATGGCACAGGCAGCTGATGGGTTGGCTTGCAAGCCTTACCTTGGAGGACGAGGTGAGACAGGAGTTGGGTCTACCTCAGGTCATTTGCGAGTATGCGGATGTTTTTTCAGACGAACTACCGGGATTACCTCCCCATAGGGATGTGGACTTTAGCATTGAGTTGCATCCAAGTAGCTCGCCTATTTCTATGACTTCGCATAGGATGACACTTGATGAGTCGCAAGAACTCAAGGTATAATTACAAGAATTATTGGACAAGGGTTTTATCAGACCGAGCACTTCGCCTTGGAAAGCTCTGGTATTGTTTGCGAAGAAGAAAGATAAGACACTATGACTTTGTATAGACTACCGGCAATTAAACTGGGTTATTATCAAGAATAGGTACCCTTTGCCGAGGATTGATGACTTGTTTGATCAACTAAAGGGAGCAAAGGTCTACTCCAAGATAGATCTCTGAACAGCCTACCACCAATTGAGGATTAGGGAGGTAGATATCCCTAAGACGGTGTTCAGAACACGATATGGATATTTCGAGTTCACCGTGATGCAATTTGGGTTAACGAATGCCCCTGTAGTATTCATGGATCTCCTGCACAGGGTGTTCCAAGCCTATTGAGATAAGTTCGTTGTGGTGTTGGTTGACGACATCCTGATCTACTCCAAGTCTGAGGAGGAGCATGAGGGTTATTTGAGGATTGTTCTCCAGACCCTAAGTGATCATCAATTGTATGCCAAGTTCAGTAAGTGTGAATTTTGGCTGAATGAGGTGAAATTCTTGGGACACGTGGTGTCGGCTTCGGGTGTATCTGTGGACCTAAAAAAGGTTGAGGCAGTAATTAATTGGGAGAGACCAAAGCCAGTCTTCGAGATACGTAGTTTTTTGGGATTGACAGGGTACTACCGGAGGTTCATCAAGGACCTCTCCCGACTAGCTGCCCTTATGACAAGATTGACCCGGAAGGAGGTCAAGTTTGAGTTGAATGATTCTTGCGTGAAGGCATTCCAGGAGTTAAATAGGTGGCTGACTTCAGCTCCTATTTTGATAGTCTCGAAAAGGGGACAAATGTATACAGTGTACTGTGATGTATCTAAAGACGGACTCGGTTGTGTTTTGATGTAGTCCGGGAGGGTGGTGGCTTATGGTTCTCGATAGTTAAAGAACCACAAGCAGAATTACCCCACGCACGATATAGAATTAGTGGCCATTGTCTTTGCCTTAAAGGCTTGGCGCTACTATTTGTATGGCGAGAAGTTTGAGGTGTTTGCAGACCACAAAAGTCTGAAATACATATTTACACAGCGGGACCTCAACATGCAGTAACGCAGGTGGATGGAGTACCAGAAAGATTATGACTTCACTTTGCATTACCATCCCGGTAAGAAAAATGTGGTGGCTGATGCCCTCAGTCGAAAGTCACGGAAAGTTGTGGCTAGTGTAGCGTCCTGAGAGTGGCAGATGCTCGAAACAGTGGGACAGTTTGGGCTACATGATATGGGTTAGGCTCAGGGTACTTTGGGGAGTTTGGTGGCTACACTTTCCCTACTGAGCAGGGTGATTGAGTCCGAGAGTAAGGACAGGGAGTTATTGTCCATCTAGGATCGAGTGTAGACAGGCACAAGTGACGAGGGCTGTGCCATTCACTCGGATGGTAGTCTTTGGTATCGAGGAAGGGTTAAAATTCCTCAGTTGACGGATCTACGAGAAGAGACCCTTAGGGAGTTCCATTGCTCTCGTTTTGTTGTTCAACCAGGTGGCACGAGGATGTATCATGATCTTCATCGCCAGTACTACTAGAGTTGGATGAAGAAACACGTTGAAAATTTTGTTAGTCGATGTCTCACGTATCAGCAAGTGAAGGCTAAGCACGAGAGACCAGCAGGATTACTCCAGCCATTGGAGGTGGCTGAGTGAAAATGGAAACATGTCACGATGGATTTTGTGACTCACTTGCCACGGACATCGTGGGGACATGATGCGGGGTGGGTGATTGTGGACCGACTAATTAAGTCGGCACACCTTTGGCTTTGCGGATGACCTTCACACTGGAGAAATTCTGCAGGTTATATATATGGGAGATTGTCCGGTTGCATAGGGTACCCATATCTATAGCATCGAATCGGGATCCCTGGTTACGGCTCATTTTGGGAGAGTTTTCAACAAGCCATGGGGACATAGCTGATGATGTTCATCCCCAGATGGACGGTCAGTCTGAGAGGACCATCCAGACATTAGAGGACATGCTACGGGCATGTGTCATAGATCTCAAGGGTAACTGGGAGGCACAATTACCCTTAGTGGAGTTTGCTTATAATAATAGTTATCAGGCATATGTACATATGGCACCATATGCGACACTATATGGGAGGTATTGTTGTTTTTCAAATTTTTTTGGACGGAGGTTGGAGAGGGACCCTCTCCGGGTCCGGATTGGATCAGAGGCACCTCGGAGAAGGTGAATGTGATACAGAATTGTCTTCTCACGGCTTAAAGCTAGTAGAAGAGCTACGCCGACAAACGGAGGCGACCTCTGAAATTTGAAGAGGGAGATCACGTCTTCTTAAAGGTGACACCTAAGAGAGGAGTGGTCAGATTCGGGAAGCAAGGGAAGTTGTCGCCGAGGTTTATCAGGCCCTTCGAGGTACTCGAGAGGGTGGGTACAGTGGCTTACAGGTTGGCATTACAATCAAATTTGTCGAGTGTTCACGCAATGTTTCATGTCTCCATGTTCCGAAAGTATACACCTGATCCGACACATGTGGTGGATTGGGGTGAACTGATGGTTGATGCGGATGGGACCTTCGAGGAAGACCGGTGCGTATCATGGATAGCCGGGAGCAAGTTTTGCGAGGCAAGACTGGGAGGCTAGTGAAGGTGATGTGGCAGCACTGGGGAGTGTAGGAGGTAACATGGGAATGTGAGGACACCAATCATGCTAGTTATCCATTCTTATTCGAGGATGGAGGTACATGTCTACAATTTTAAGTATGGGATTACTTGTGTTGCATATGCATGTGGTTAAGTGTGCATTGTATATGAATTTTGGGGACAAATTTTTTTTTTAAGGGGAGAAAAATGTAAGAACCCGAGTAAATTTAAATTATTAAAAATAAAGGAAAAAACGGTAAATTACCACAAAGGTTCGGGTTGTAAACTTGAAATTTTTTAGAGCTCGAGTGACGAAACGGACCTCACCATTGGATTCATCTCGTGAAATCTAGTGACCATGTCAAATTTTATCGAATTGCGAGATAGTTGGGTTTTTGAGCGTTTTACGAGGCGGTTGGGCCCCGGGAGACCATAATACGAAATTTTTAGCAAAATTATGGATCTTTGAAAATAAATGAAGCCAAGACAAAATAAAAATAACTTGAACTTGAACCGGAACGAAATTTAATCGTTTATGGATTAAAACAGACCCGGAATTAAAAGAGACGTGTGACATGTTGTAGACCAAGTATTAGAAAATGTAAATAGGGGATAAAATCAGATTTTCTCCCCTATTCTCAGCCGTTCACCTGATAGAGAAAGAAGAGAGGGAAAGAGCTTAAGCTTCTCCACTTCTCTCTACGATCTAGGAAATTCTAGCGGTCGAATCCGCCTGGGCCAAGAAGGAATGTTGTTCTCCTCAAAGTGGGCTACAAGATTATACCAAAAATCGAAGAGTTTAACGAAGATCCAAAAACGGGGCTTGAGGAATCAAAGATTTGAGCTTGATTGAGGTTCTTGAAGGTCATCTACGTTGATTTCACGCTTCAAGAGGTAGGGTTCCTTCCTACTGGGTTTATTTTACAACTTAGGTTGTTTATATGTAATGGGTAGGTTGAAAGAGATAATAATCACATACTAACCCTACTTGGGTTGATTCCTAACTTAAAATGCCTATAGGGAATGGTTATATCTATATCTATATCTATATATATATTTTGACATATGCATATATGGTCATGGAATTGAGGAAGTTGGGTATTAAAATGATTTATGTTAAATTTTAGCATGAATTTGATGTAGGAAAGTTACTTGTATGTTTCTTGTAATTTGATGAAATTGTGGCATGATATGTGCTCACATGATTGTTTGCGTCGAAGGTGTTTGATAAAATGCCTTGTGTGATTGGAATTTGTTATTGATATGTGAACCTATGCTATATGTATGATATGAAGCGTGATGATGATTATGGAATTTATATGCCTATTATGTAAGTTTCCATGGAATATGATGATATGTAGGTAATGTGACATTTATTGCATATTGGGCATGATCATGGCATCACATTCATGGGCTTTATGCATGAGTGTGGGTTCATGGTTTAAGCAAACACCGTACTTGGTGCTTATTCGGTGGGCTCGAGAAAGTTGGATTGAAGATTCAACTGAGTCTCACGGTTGCACGCATGAAAAACTTGTGTCGGGTATAGCAAGTAGGGCTAGACATTCCCTCGGGTGAAAAACCCGGCTACTGGTTCACACACTCCGCCGGTGTAAGCCTAAAAAGTGTAGATAGGCGTACGGAGCCAGTGGTGAGATTCCAAAATCTGTTGCCCAACAAAGTTATAAGATTTTGGTTTATAAAAATTTCCCATTCAATGGGTAACATCTAACAATGATTTGTTTTTATAAAAACATAACTTTTATTTCAAATAATCATGGGATGTGTTTTCGTCAATTGACGGGTTCATTACAAATGTGCATTGCATTGAGTTGTGGGAGTGGGTGAGGAATTGGGATGAGTTGCATGAGTGGATGACATCTCATATCATGGCACGCTATGTTAGATTTCAACATAGAATTGTTCAATCTTGATTGGAATGGTTGTTGTTGTCAAATGTTGCATGGGAGCATTGCATATGCACTTAGGTTGGGGAGTAGCCTTTGCAGGAAATACTCTACTGGGCGTGGCTCACCCTATACGGGAAATATTTCAGGTGCGGGGTGTACACCGGTGGACAGCCCTCACACGGAACCTCAAGGATGAAGGAAAGACGATTTGTGGCTTTTATAGTTCATTGTGTAAAGTATTTGTTAAAATTCCATTTTGATGCGTAAATATATGGAATTGCATATACTGGAACTAGTATGGATCATGTTTTAGATGTAAAAATCTTAAGAAACATGTTTTGGTTGGTTGTGAAGTTGGCTGGAATGAATTGGAAATGAATAAGGAAGGTATTGTGAAAACACCGGCAAAACCTTTCGAAAGGTCGATGAAAACCTTCCGGAAGGTTAGTGTAAATACCTATCCAGAAGGTAAAACCTTCTGGAAGAACTTTTCCAGAAGGTAAAACCTTCCGGAAGGTCGTCTCCTCAGGGAAGGAAAGTTCAAGTGTGTGCAGGTGATTTTGTCAAAAAGAGAAAGTGTAAAATCTTTTGGTTTGTGTTTTGGTGATTGAACTTTGGACTAAATTGAAATAAAACAAGTGTGGGCTAATCAAAAGGTTTACTCCAACGAGGATGCCAATTCAACTCAAAGCCTTCCTCTGATGATGAATAGGTGAAGGATTGATTCGTGGGAAGCTCGGGACAAGATGGTGAGGATCCAAGCATAAACCATGACTAGGCCTACAGAATATCAAGGGCTCACAACCATGTCCACACTCAACCCAGTCAAACCGAACCACCGTATACCGAGTGGAGGAAAGAAGAAGAGTTGAAATGGAATACTCAAGGGGAGGTCTCTCCCTTGGATTACCCAACTTAAAATCTAGCTACTCATGCATAAAGGAAAGACAAGCATAATTTAAATGGACATAATAAGGAAATGAAGCATGGAACTTGAACTAATACAAGAAAACTTAGACTAAGAAGAAAGAAATATAATACCCATTTCAAAACTAAAAATAAAGAAAAATTAACACAACAATGGTAGAAACAAGAACATGCAACTAAACTTGCAATATACTTGAAATGAATGAGATTAAAGTGCAAAAGTTAAGGATTACAAGAGTCTTACAATAAACTACAAGTGAAAAGATGGAAGAAAATACAAAAACATAAATTTCTCACACAATGACACTATTCATCATCTTCTTCCTTGGGAGCTTTCTAAGCTTAGGTAGCCACACCCTAGAATGGCTTGTGAATGCTGAATATAATGGAGTGTGAGTCTTCAATTTTCATACATGGTGGTCCCTAGCATGTGTGTGCAAGCCTCCCATCAATGGGAGGTTGAATTGATGGGTTACACAGGCTAGCACAGGTTTTGCCTGGAACTTACATGGCAACCCATTTCTCTCCCATCCTCCATAAATGCCAAGCCTCAAAAGTCTTCAAATTGTGTAAGGGAGGCATAGAAATGTGTAAGAAAATGTTGGGGGGCAAGTGGGAGAAGTGTAGGTGGGACCCCCAAGCAAGTGGAGCAAGAAAAAAGTCATTCAGGGCACTTTCAGGGAAGCATATCGGTACTACGTACTGGTACTCTAAGCCTTCTGGAGTTCGGGGTACCGGTATTGGGTACTGATACTATTTTTCTGCTCTGGACCACTCTTTGTAGAATCGGTATAAATTTTGATCCAACCGTTGGATGGAGCTGAACTTTTGACATAACGCAGAAGACATCCAGATCTACAATTTTAATGCTTTACAATTTTTGGGATTCTAAGTGGATCATGATCAAAATGGAGGAAAACCGAAGCTATGCTTCCATATGAAGTGGCAGCTGGTTTCTTTGTTCTCAAACACCAATATATCCTTGATTTCTTCACTTTTAAGCCAAATCTTTATGTATTGTGTCCATGCCTTCATCACACATCCATTGTAGTTATAAGGTCCTAAAATCAATGATTTAAGCTATAAAAACATGCAACATCAAAATTTCAACATTATTCATAATTAAGGCTAACTCTAAGTACTTAGATGCATAAGTTGAGTTAAAATGCATGTGATGAGGCCGTTACTTATGAAATATTATGCGCTTATCAGCCCCCATACATCAAAGTGTCCTTAGGCAAAAGAGACAACAATTTTATTCAAACTTGCTGGATAGGAAATTTTGTGGCTCTTTGCCATAATACATGTACTACATTTAAAGTATACATTCAGTAAATGTAAAAATAAATCCAGAAATAGGTGCCATAAATAACCAAAGGATAGATGCCCCAAACAATTATGCCACAACCAGATCTATCTTTCCTTGCTACTGGCCTAAGTTTGCATGTGATTTGCCTTTCCCAGGCTATAATCATCCAAGTATTAGAGCCCTCCTCTCTTAGTACCATGATCAATGATCTCCTTGCAGAGAATATCCTAAAGAAAAAAAAATGCAGTATATATTAATACTACACAATTGAGCTCTTCAGTGACTTGACTTACTAACATCAGTTTGTTTGATAATGGAACAAGAAACATGTGGGATAATGAAAGAGAGGTTGAAATGGGCGCGATTCTAGCTCCCTGTGATAGGATATGCCACCCCATTGGCGTTAGTAATGTAGAATCGTTGTGGCTATGTTGTATGAGAAAAGTCACTCAGGTCAAAGGTTATGTGATCCGTAGCCCCAGAGTCAATGATCTAGGCTTCATTATTTCGAGTGCTAGAGCTACACAGAATTTGTCCACAGTTACCTCGATTGTTGACTGTAGTAGAAGAATCAGATATGGGAATGAGTGATTACTAAGGCTCGGCAGTGACCACAACAGCTCGGCCGGTTCCTTCCTCAACCATTGTGTTGTCCTTCTAATATTGCCACATTGAGTACACATTCCCATTAGGTTGGCTCTTAGTTTTGGTTGATGACCCCAACTTCACCAAAGTTTATGCCTGCCCAAGTTTAACCCCTTTAGTGGCCATGACAGCACCGCTAGAGGCATTCCCGACCCTAGATGCCATCATAACTTGTCGAGTATCTTCCCTTCTAACATGTGCATAGGCATGCTCAATAGTAGGGAAGGGATTCAACTGAAGAACATCACTCCGAATATTATCAAGTCGATCATCTAACCCATCCAAAAAAATATAAACTCTTTCCTCCTGTAGGATGGAGTTATATTTCTGTATATCTACTGCATATTCCATTGGGTTGGGGCGACGAAAGTCACTCTCGCACCATAACCTTGTAGATCATTGTAGTATTTTTCAATGGATCAACCTCCTTGTCGCATCCAAGTTACACGCCTTCAGAGATCATAAAATTGTGATGTTTCAGATCCATCAAAGTATGTTGTAGCAATAAAATCTCAAACCTACTTGGCAGTCGGGAAACGAATGAAGTTCCTGACTAAGGAGGATTCCATAGAGTTGACCCCTTCACAATAGCATTCTCAATCTGCCATTTTTGAAAGGATGGATCTGTCTCTGATGGTTGTGGTGAGTCTCCATTGATGTATCCCAGTTTTTCTTTGCCCAGGTTATACATCTCAACAACTTGGGACCATAACGCATAGTTAGAACCATCTAACTTGATGCCTAGTACTATTGGGGAATCAGTGAGGTGATGAGATATGGGCCCTTGCTAGAACCTCTGTCATCTTGGTTGTCAGGTTGTCAAGGATAGATTCAGTTGTGGTGCTTAGTGGTTGTATCAATTTGGAGGAGTCTGCTATGGATTCTGAGTAGTTTGGGTCCCCTTCTTTGGTCAAGTCACAGGAAAACCAAGACCATGATCTGATACCAAGTCAAATTGCTGTAATATTCAACTATTCTTTATTTGATTCATTTTCAAGATATAGAGATACAGGGAGATAGTTTCGGATGCTATACTTAGCCTATGTAGTATCTTTGACTAAACTGATGGTTAATCCCTTAAATTAAGGGATTTCTACAGCTATAATTTCCATATCCCAATAATCTAATGACTCACACCAACAAAGTTTACCCTAGGAGTTGGTTGGAAGCTAATAGGTGTTGTCTGCACAAAAAATTAGGGCATTAACTTGAGCGCCAAAAGGAGAAAGATCGAGAAGGGTAGACACATCATAAATGGTAGGGCCAACATACCACACCGAAGATGGAAGACATTTCCTGAACTCTAGTTGGTTCATCACAACCATTCTCTTTGGTTGAATGGTAGAGGTTCGACAGAAGCAAGCTAAAATTAACAAATAGATGATGAAGATAGCTTAGTGAAACCATGACCAAGGCCTATTGCTTGAGAAGAGGCGTTGTCATTGGAAATAAAGAGTCTTTTGAAGAAAAGCAAAGTGAGAATGGATGAAGATGCCATTATCGAAAGAGAAGATTAAGAGTTGAGCTCGAATGGTGACAAAACTAGGACAACAAGAGATTTATATGTATACATCAAACAAATCGTCGTATAATTAAAGGATATGACCATATCGCATGCCAACCATTTTTTATAGACTTGAAAAGATGAAAGAAAACCGAAGGGTCATGTGCCAAGTTAAGGTTGTAAACATAGTGGAATGGAGCCAATGAGAAGGTGACATGTAGACAAAAGGATTAATATGACAATAGTTCTAATTCAAAGAACTAAAACGACACTCCAAAAAGATAGCTTATTCACAAGTTGTTTTGAAGGGACAATGTTTACACCAAAATACACATGGTGTGATCCGACATCTAGACAAAGGCCATAAGAAGTCTTAGGCTACTCAACTGTTACCCAAAAGATCTCCAAGTAACTGATAATTGTGCAGAGTCATGCCAAAATGTAGCAGCGTGGAGGCATTGGCTATGGACGGTTGAGAACACATTGTAGGCATTGCAAAGAGAGGCCCTAGGTATAGACTAAGGAGTCAGAAAACATGGCCTTAACGGTCACTGATCACTGACTGTAAATACAGAGAAGATTACTCCTCCAACTTCAACGACGCGAGAAAAATAACTCTCAAACTAGCTTTTTCATCTATTTTACTTTACTTTATTTGTAATTCCCTCCCTATTCCGGTGATCATGCCTTGTTTCTATTTCTAGTACATAAACACATTTCCTTTGGTCAATCCCACTATGGTTTTTTAATTTCATTTTGTTTCTATTTAAGATTATTTGTTTATTCAGAAAAGTAGTTTAAGACTTAGATCACAAAGGTATAAAAAGAACTTAGAGGTAGCTTCACATCTCGTACAGTTGTCTGAACAATTATGATTTATGAACTCACGCCGATTCAAGTAGGTAAAGTCGTATTAATTGGGATTGTTAAGTCCAATCAAACTATAATAGACACTCAATCAGAAAATAAGTCAAACAATGATCTACCCCAAAAAACAAGAATATATATATATATATATATATATATATATATATATGTAAGAGACAAAAAATGAGATTACCTCCTACTGGAATAAAGGGTTGATATTTCTGGTAATAGTGAGCTCTGAACTTGATCTCCCAGTCTGTTCTTCCAACAAAATGAACAAACTACCCAAGATTGAAGTGCTTCGATCGAAGGCACTCCGATGCTCAAGTCTGTAATGAAAATGGAAAATTGCAAGAAGACAAGGAGAGTTCTGCGCACCTTTTACCTTTGCTCCTTATACCTTTTAAAGATTCCCGTTTAGTTAGGGTTTCCATGATTTTCGATTTAAGGTGGCACACCTTCCTTCAATTAGGCAGTTCTGTTTGGAAAGTTGTTGAAATTTCTTCAACAATTCCTCCTGTCGAGCCTATAATCATGATTGTTTGTTTAACAAAAATTCCTAAGTTATAGGCATCACTTTAGTTTTTCATTTATTGCATGGAACAGCTCAGTCATGATAAGCACTGACCTCTTCCCATTATTCTCGAGCTCTTTGAATAACTCGACTTCGGTTTGATGACCGAGTCCAATGATATCTTTGTCATATGACCCGTCTTGTCGTCCTCACGTGGGATTATTTAATGCAAGTGCACTTTTCGTAAAGGGAGTCACCTCCTTCATTTGCCTCCAAAAAACTTCTGACAAATGCTTTTTGTCTGTCAGTCGTTTTATGCATCCAAACCCATCATTGCTCATACTTTTGGGAATCCCCCTTGTTTTGGTGGCGTGTCGAATTATTTAAATATTATCTTTTAATATTCCCTCCTTTTATTAGTGACTCCTTTTGTTCCTTTCTTCACTTTGCCTTCTCAGCTTCAGGCTTTTTTACCTCTCTCTCTTTTTGTACTTTCACTATCTTCTCCAATGGCTCCTCTCACGTACTTTGAGGTTTCAGCTTTCAAAACCAAATATAAAATTCCAGAGGATGTTGATATTCGAGTGGCTGGTACCATTGAACCTCTCATCGAAACCAGAGAGAGCATTCTAATCTACACTCGTGCGTTCAATGAGGGCGGTGTTCGCTTCCTACTCGATTCCTTTCTCCTTTGGGTGCTATCAGCTATGAAATTGTGCCCCATCTAGTGCTGCCCCAATTTCTTTAAAATAGTGATGGGCATGGCAGCCTTATACAAGCTTCTGAATTTGAGCTTAGGGTTGTGAGAGATCTTGTACTGTTACATCATTAGACCGACTGGAAATAATTACTATCTTGCAATGAGGAAGAAGGACCGCTATTTGGTGACCCATCTCCCTGATTCTAACAAGGGTCATGAGAATGACATTGTATTTGTTTCTAGAAATTGGGAGTACGTTACCGGTGTTACTCCTTCCTATAGCTGCCCCTATGAAGAAGGTGCACCAGGTGTCTGTCTCTTTTACTCTTTCATCTTAGTTTGTTCATTCATTATTTTTTCTGACTCAGCATCTTTCGTCTGAAGGCGAGACTGTGAAAGGCAGAATTCCTGAGTCAGTAGTAAAAATAGATGAACTTAGAAAAGTTTGGGGCTATAACGATTCTCTTTTCTGTCGAGCTGTTCATACTCTGCTTGGGTACACGCCGACTTATATGTCTTTCATCGCTGTGCCAAACCGACCAAATGCAACTCTTGCTTCTGATCGGTAGACCATTCAAACTGTTCAAGAGCAAACGCCTCGATCCCATAAGAGAGCTCTGCTTGCCTCTTCTGGATGAAACATAACTTTCAAAAATGTTCTTGATTTTTTATCAACTGATGAGCCGACTCACACCGCCGAACCACCCTCACCACTTGATCCATCTGTTTCTTTGATCCCTATTCATAAAGAGGAACCTGCACTTGAGGTTCCTGCTGAGGTTTTCATTCCTAAACCGAATGATGTTCCTTTACAAGTTGATGATGTTGTTGACTCGGTTCGGGCCGTATAGACTTTAATTCTTGTTGAATTAGATCCCCCTACTTTTGTTCATTCTCCTGATCATCAAGCCGACTCAATTTTGAACTTTCTGAAGACCCTGCCCCAAAAAGGTGCAAAGTTATAGACTCTGGAGGAGCTTCTTCTTCCAAGCCTGTTGATCCTCCTTTCTGACTTGTTCTTAATACAAAAAGGAGAGAGATTTTTGTGAAGGATTCTGCCATAGAAGATTTTAATGTTATCGTGGGGATTGCTCGGGGAGTTATTTTTCCTCGGGACGTAGCTGCCAATGAAGCTTTGTCCAACAACAAAGTTACTCGCCAAGCGATCCAGCACATGGTTTTGGTAAAATTTGCTCCTTTCACTTTTAAAAAAAAAAATTCCCCTCTTTTGAATCTGTCTAAGTTTCTTCTTTAAATTGATGGGTCTTCAAAAGGTTCATGAGGTAGGGGCTAGGATAGCCCGAAAATATAAGGTTATGAAAGATGTTACCCATGCTTGAGCTTCAGCCTTAGCCAAGAAAGAGTCAGCGGATGAAGAATATTCCAAGCTCTGCAAAGAGCTTTTGGTTCTTCAAGCTCAAAATCATAGCCTGGTAGAGGAGAACAAGAAGCTTTCTTCAAAGATAGGGAGGCTGAAGGAGTCTGAGCACGAGGCCAACGTGGAGCTCGATAAAGGTATGGAGAAGGCAGAGAATGACTTGGCATTGCAGAGTGCCCCAGTCTTCTGAGCTCTATTCTCGCCACTCCCTTCCTAGTTTCTCCAAGCCTTCTTCTAGAAAATACTTAGAGAATTTATGAGCTTTTGATGTACATGTTTGAAAATCTTTTTTGAATGATGGTGTAAGTTTTCATTTCCTGGTTTAGTGTTTCTATTCTCTATGATTTGTTCAAAGAATGCTCAAGTCTTTACGACAACTACTTGGCCTTTTAAAGAACTCAGTCCTTTAATATGGACTTTTAACTAGAAAAATCTTAGACTCTTGAAGTTATAGCCCTTGCCCGGCCCTTCTTCAAAGAGATCGGTCCATTGATAGAGACCTTTAAATACTTGGAAAATTTTTAGACTGTTGAAGTTATGGCCCTTGCTCGGCCCTCTTTCAAAGAGCTCAATCCCTCAACAAGGACCAGAAAAATCTCGCTCCTGAAGTTATGGCCCTTGCTTGGCCCTTCTTCAAAGAGCTGGATCCCTCAACAAGAACTATTAATATATTTTGAAAAATCTTGCCCTCAAGTTATGGCCCTTGCTCGGCCCTTCTTTAAAGAGCTCAGTTACCTGGTAAAGTTAGGTTCTGACCTCCTGGGTATTTTCAGAGACTGTTTCTACCTCGCACCGACCCACCGATCAAATCGGACTCAAATGTATCCCTAATTAGCTTACATCGTCATGCCTAGCTGTGGGCCTAGATCTGATCAGGTGGTTGTGCCTGATTTAAGTTTATACTTATATTAGAATTTTTTTGCCTCCCTACCTTAGCAGTAGGACGTAATTAGTAATGAAAACAAGAAGATGTAACTTAAGAACTTTATTCATAACTTTCTTTCATATTCTTATCAGTACATCACTAAGCGCTTGCTAATCACTCTGTTGAATCTTCAAAATAAGGGGCACCCTTATGTTCCCGAAGGCACTTCGGAATTCTATTTAGAAAAGGTACTTTTTTAGACATAGAACTATCCTAGGTTGGTGGAATTCCAGGGGCGTGGTACCATTTTATGGTCCAAGGTCTCGAGCTCATAATACCCACTACCCCTACTCTAGCTACTTTGTACGACCCTTCCTAATCGGCTCCAAGCTTTCCATGTGCTAGATTCTTTGTTAAACCCAGAACGTGCCTAAGGACCAAGTCTCCGAGGGTGAAAATTTGAGGATTAACCTTCTTCTTGTAAGCTCGGGACATCTTCTGCCGATAAGAAGCCATCCATATTGTTGCTTGGTCTCGTTTTTCCTCTGCCAAATCAAGATCCCGAATGATGATGGTATCATTATTGTTACTTTCAATGAGCTCAGTTCTCAAGGTCAGTAAACCAATCTCTAGTGGAATGACTGCCTCCTTCCTATAGGCTAGTGTGAATGGGGTTTCTCCAGTCGAGTGCCGAGGTGTGGTTCGATACGTCTATTACACTTGACAACTCTTCCACCCATCTTCCTTTAGCATCATCAAGTCTTTTCTTAATGCCATCCAGAATTGTTTTATTAAAAATCTATGCTTGCCGAATTCTGTGCTGCTGACAAAAAGCTTGAATGGGTCAACTATCGAATTGAGTCTCGTTATCGGAGATAAGGGCATTAGGGATTCCAAACCTGGTAATAATGCTTCTCCAGGCGAATTTCCTTGTATCAGTATCTCTGATGTTAGCTAGGGGCTCGGCTTCTGCTCACTTCGTAAAATAATCGATTGCAACAAGAAAGAATTTCTTATTGCCAGATGCTCGAGGTAATGACCCCATAATATCCAGTGCCCATTATCCAAATGGCCATGGGCTTGCTAATGGAAGCAATTCCAAGGCTGGTTTTCTTACTATCGGTGAGAATTTTTGACACTTTTCGCACCGTCTTACAAAATGTTGAGCATCTTTCTACATGTAGAGCCACTAGAACCCCTAGGAAATGGCTTGGTGAGCTAGAGATCTTCCACCAGTATAAGCACCGTAACTTCCCTTGTGAATTTCAAACAAAAAATCAGGGACTATTTTGGGGTGTACACATTTTAGGTAAGGGCCTCCGAATGAGCATCGCTAAAGCTCATCCTTTGGTGATAACTAGAACCTTGCTACCTTTAGTCGTATTTTATGGGCTTCCTTCTTGTTTTCAGAAAAATCCCCATTCTTTAAAAAAAGGATGATCCCACTCTAGCTCTCCTGATAAGATTTCGTCTGAGCTGGTAACCAAAATGCTTGGCTCAAGCTAGAATTCAATAGTGATAGCCCTTTTAATCTTCTGGACAATAGCCGAAGCTAATGATGCTAGCATCAGCATGACTATTTTTTGTTCTTCCAACCTACTGGATCGAGTTTTCTTGAATCTAGCCTAGTTCCTTTTCTACAACAACATAATATGCCATCATTCTATCATCCTTTGCCATATACAACTCCCCTATTATCTTATTTACTACCAACTGAGAATCAGAGAATATCTAGAGCTTCATTACGCTCAATTCAATTGCAAGCCTTACTCCTGCTATTAGGGCCTCATATTCTGCTTTGTTATTCGAGGCTTGGAAACAGAGCCTGATGGCCCTTTCTAGAATACATGATTCCAGACTTTCTAATGTGAGACAATGCCTACACCCTTCTGATTAGAAGATCCATCTACAGATAAACTCCATTTGCTACTGAGCTCTGGTTTATCGGTGTTGTCAGTCTGGTTGCTCAGTGCCGAGTTATTTTTAGATTGGAATTTAGCGATAAAATCTGCAACCACCTACCCCTTGATTGTTGTTCTCAGTTCGAATGCAATATCAAACTCCCCAAGCTCCACGACCCACTTAGCGAAGTTTCCTAACAGATCAAACTTTTGAAAAAAAGCTTTCAGTGGCTAGTCAGTTAGTACTACAATCTAGTGCGTCTAGAAGTAGTGTCTTAACTTCCTAGCCGAGCTGCCCAAGGCTAGCACTAGTTTTTCGAAAGATGTATACCTTGATTCGGCATCCAACAACATCTTGCTCATATAGTACACAGGGCTTAACTTTGTACGATCATCTCTCATCAGTGCCCCACTCACCGCGTGCTCAAATATGGCTAGATAAAGGAATAGGCATTCCTCGGGCAGGAACATTGTCAAAATTGGTGAGCAGGCCAAGTATGTCTTCAGATTTATAAATGCTTCTTCACACTCCTGACTCCATAACGCACCCTTCTTTCCTTTGATTGATTGGAAGAAATGCCTGAATTTATCTAAGTCTCGAGATATAAATTACCCGAGCGCGGCTTCCATTCTAGTTAGTTTTTGTACTTCCTTTACTGTCCAAGGTGATTGTAGCTCTGTAATTGCCTTTACTTGATCAGGATTCACCTCGACTCTTCGGTGGGTAACTAGAAAACCTAGGAACTTTCCGGAGCCAACACCAAACACACACTTTAAAGCATTCAACTTCATTTTGTATCTCGACAATATATCGAATGTTCTCCTCAGGTCAGAGCAATGACTGGTGGCCCTTTGACTTTAAACCACCATGTCACCTATGTAGACCTCCATGGTGTTTTTCCAACCAGTGAGAATAATTTTGTTTACCAACCTCTGATAGGTCGCCCGGCTTTCTTTAACCCAAAGTGAATTACATTGTAACATTATGTTCCCTCAGTTGTTACAAATGCAGTTTTTTCTTGATCCTGTTTGGCAAGGGGGATCTGATGATATCCCTTATAGGCATCCAAAAAGCTCATTTATTCATGTCCTGCAGTTGCATCCACCAACTAATCTGTCTTCGGTAACGGAAAGCTGTCTTTTGGACATACTTTGTTGAGGTCAGTGAAGTTGACACAAACTCTTCACTTCCCATTTTTTTATCCACTGCGGTGTTTTAAATCCAGGTCGAGCATTGTATCTCCTTGATGGTCTGACTAGCATGAAGCTAGGGTCAACGTTCAATTGGTGACATGCCACTTTAGGTAGTACGCCAGGCATTTCATATGTGCTCCAAGCGAAGACGTTGGTATATTCCCTTAGTAGTGTGACAAGTTCATTTTGCTGCTCGAGGCTGAGAGAAGCTCCCAATAGAAAATACTTGTCATGATTTCCGTCCTTGTCTAAAGGTACTTTAGACAAGTCTTCAACTGTTCGGTCAGTCATTTCTTGCTTAGTGCTTAAAGGTACTTTGCGACTTTCCATGATAGTTCGGTCGGTGGAATCAACCGAGCTATCAAGGATTGATTGTTATTTTGCTTCTTTGGCTACCAAGCTCTTCTCCCTAACCTCCACCCCATCTCTTGCTTTGACCGAGGCCAGTAAGCAAATTCTAGAACTTACTTGGTCTCCTCTTATGTTTACTATTCCTTTCGATGAGGGAAATTTGAGCATCTGGTGGTAGGTTGATGGTACCGTCTTCATCTCGCGCAACGAGTATCGTCCCATTATTGCATTGTACGCTGAGACCGTATCAACTACCATTAACCCGATTTTCACATGAAGTATAATCCTTCCCCAAATAGGATGGTCTTTCCACTAAAGCTGATCAAAGAAGTATTAGATGACTTGAGATCCTCTTGCTTGAGCTCGAGCTTCTAGAAGAGATTCATATACATAATTTCAGAGGAGCTACCAGAATCGATCAGCACCCTTTTAACATCATAGTTTGCGATCTATAGGGTGACAACGAGTGCATCATTGTGGGGCTGATGTATCCCGATCAAATCTTGTTCGGGAAAACAAATCGCCTCAGTTGATTCTTCCAGCTTCATCCTTTTGCTCCTAACTTCTGGAGTCAATCGCAATTGATAAACTTCCATTTCCTTGGCTGCTCTCTGAATGTACAGTCTAACAGTATTGTTTGCCGCCATTTGCAGCATGGATTACACATATCATGCCTGCTACCATGGTCTAGTCTTCTCGGGGCTTGGTTGTCACACCACTAGTTCTAGTACTATCCTCAATGAACTTGGCAAGATGCCCCACCTTGACCAGTTCTTCCAAATGCTGCTTCAAAGATTGATAATTTTTGGTCATATGACTTACATCTCGATGATAGGAGCACCTAAATGTGACACCCCAAAATTCGGGGGTCTGTTGATTACCCATCAACCTGCGGAATATCTGTGGACATCGTATAACTCGATCACGTTGTTGTATCCAATTACTGGGGTCCATAATTCAATAAAAATTTGGGCAGAGTTTCCTTTGTACGGAGAACTCTACCTCAAAACCCAACCTGTATAATAAATTTCACATGACCCATCCGAAACCCAATATAAAGTATTGACCACACCGGATCCATTTATAAGTAAACATTGGCCACACCGGGTCCAACTATCCATACTTATGTCGAAACATGCAATGTTGTATCAAAAATAATCCATAACAGTTTGATTACAATTCTTTTACATGTACATGTCCAAAAACATAGTTTGCTCAAAAAATTTTACAAAAGGAGTTATAAAGCCACGAATCGGATTTCTTCACTCTTGCGGCCCCGAATGAGAGACATCCACCTGAGTGAATCCCGTACCTGAAATGTTTTCCCGTATAGGGTGAGCCAACGCCCAGTAGAGTAAATCCTACAAAGGCTACTCCCCCCTAGATGCTCATGCTCATGCAACATTCATTTACAACATATAAACAATCATTCCTTATAAGGATATGCATTCTAAGTTGGAATGCAACAATACCATGCCATGAAATGAGATGACACTCACTCATGCACTTTAACCCGAGTCCTCACCGACTCCCACTACACGATGCAATGCCAAAGTATTTTATTCCATCATTTATGTACATATCAAATGACATTTTCAAAACTAGGGTCTTTCTTGGGGATGGATGTTCATGGACTTACACCAAGGGTCATCCAAACCCACACACTTTATGGACTCTTACACCAATGGAGTGCATTTTCCAAATCACCGGGTCTTGCACCCGAGAGGTCGTCATGCCTCTTCTTGCTAACCCCAACCCAATTTATTATGCAACCAAACGGCTTAGATAGGTCTTCGACCCAACTTTTCCCAAGCCATCCCGTCAATCACCAAGTGTGGTGTTGACATCAACCATGCATACACCCATGTGATGAGATGCTTTCGTTCATATGCAATGCTATGTCCCATTGCACACAACGTAATGCTCAATATGCCAAGAACAACACATGAACAATTTTAACATATCCATGGTAAATTTATATCCTAAGCATATAAATATCATATTCATCTCAATGTTAATATATCGACACATGCATATATCAACAAGCACATTCAATCATAAATCATATCATAAGCATATGATTTCACGAGTTAAACTTAAGAATGTTATTTTAATTCAATCAAAACAACAATTTCCAAACACTCAAGGCATTTCACCAAACACCTTCAAGGCATAATTTGTATAACACATAGCATGCTTTCAATCTTCATTAAGCCACATAATAAATCACATGTAACTTCCACATACCAAAATCAAGCTAGTAAATTAGCTTAAGCTATTTCTATGCTCACTTTTCCATTTC
>CM042197.1:16109102-16181095 GCA_023539305.1 Ilex asprella | reverse complement strand
TATATATATATATATATATATATATATATATATATATATATATCAAACTCTTAAAACCGCCATCCCTTTGTTTCCACATTGCTTTGAGTATGCAAGGGACTTTGAGGTTGGAATGCACGCATTTGTATATTTCATGGTCCGTTGGGATCGATAGCACGTGCATTCCCCGGCCAAGGCGCATGACTCCACCCTTTCATTGTGTCAGGTTATTCAGTTTCTCTCTGTACCTTCAGGATGAGTTAAATTTGCGTACACTCTAAAAGCTATTAAAGTCAACCAATATTTCAATTTCTTTTCTCGATTATTACCACTAAGAAATAAATAGGTCGGGTGGGGATTTTTACACGACAAGTTAGGACGAATATCTACTGAGATGTTAGCGCCTGAGTTAAAATTGTTTTTATAAAATAAACAGGTTGATAAAATGAACTCGATTATGAGCATTCTTTCTTTAAGTTTGTAAAAACAACATAATTGATATGTTTATCACACCAAGAAAATTATAAAAAGTGGCTCCATGAAAATCCCCAAGATGAATAAAACCCTTGAAATCCAACAAAACTCGGTTATTCCGGCCATAGTAGCTACCAATCTGTAGTCTTACTACCAATCTGTAGCCTTCTAACTCGGCGATCCGGCCACAGTTGCTAGACACAACGTGACTTCTCCTTTAACACATTTTTCTTTTCATTTTGTTTTTTGGTGGATTATCTACCGTGATTTCAAGTGAGACTCAATCTATCTCACTCATTAATAATTGATGATCTACTAAAAAAATATATATATTGTAATAAATCTCAATCTGCCAAACACAAACTATTTACTTAATGGTTTATATGGGTCATTTCAGCACGCCCTGGTGTAACAAGAAATTCTTGTTTGGGTTGACTAGTTAGGAATGATAGTATTTAAACTTTGATAAGATGCAATGTACTTGACATGTTACAACTGTTACCCTTATTAATGACAACAGAGTTTTCAACCTTGCACTTTAAGTATATCTTACCCGCAATGAATTGTGTGGTATAATTTTTAGGACAATGTTATTAAGATCAAATTCAGACGCTACTGCACTGTTGTCGTTAAATTAATAGTGAATCTTATTAATAAAAGGGGTCACCTACCAATCCAAAGAATAATACATTAAATCCCAAAATTATATTAAACTAATATTACAACTGTTGAGCTTGTTCAAACGTTGCTGATTGTCTAGAGTTCCAAGTCAATGCCCTTAACGTCCATTTCATGTTTACTTTTATGAGTACATATATCTCACATGGGTGACAATCTGGCCAATTCTGTTCTGTAATTCTAGCTGGCAGCTCTTGTTTGGTTGCCCATACATGAGCATCCAATACAATGCAACGCTCTTTTGCCTTTCCTTTCTTGCTGTAACCGTAAGAGAAGGAAAAGTCGGTGCAGAAACAAATATAGTAGTGTTGTGCTTGTGTGTGTGTGTGTGTACACACACACACACACATATATATATATATATATCAGAGACCCATCAATTGTTTCTATAAATTAAGTTACATATTAATTTGAAATTTGACACAAAGTTGGGAATTGAGAGATCATCTACTGAATTTCAGGAAGGCAAAGAATTCGAAATACTTGTGGCGTCAAAGTATCTTATGACGGTAATTTCTCTCACAATATCTGTAAAAGAAGTTCTGTTCATTCCCTTGCGGTATAATTAGTTTTGGCTTGGTGCCTCGTAAATATTTTTTTTTTGGCAAAAATATATACAAGTTTTGACTGTTTTGCTTTCAAAAGCTATTTCTGTTTTTTTTGTTTTTTGTTTTTCTTTTGTTTGTGCAATGTAGCTAGTTTATCTGATCAGTTGTGCTAATTTCTATATTTTGTTTTTTTAAGTTGAAAACTCAACTAACTAGCTGTAATATTAGATTGATGATATGCATGTAGAAATAGTAAATTCAAAATGTCCCATCTTTTTCATCAATATTTTTCAGGTGCTCATTGTTTTAACTGTGGTAGAGTTTTGGGATATGCTGAGAAGTGCAGAATGAGAAAATTCGTCGTTCTTTGTCTGATTTTGGAGAATGAGAAAATCGCCAAGCGTCCAAAATGCTACAGAACACGGAATGGAGCTGAGTCCGTGCCATTTGTGATAATCAGTTTAAATATTAATACAAACCGATTTGTCATCACCTAAGCCATTTTTCGAGCACATTCCATCGGCTAGGCCTTCCATTTAGCAATTTTGCCATTTTAGAAAATATTCAGAACATTCATAATCTACTCTAGAGAATTCAGACTTCGCCATCTCTCCTAGTCCCTGAAAATAAAATAAAGGGACAATAAAGAAATTTCCATTTTGTGATGTACTGTATAATCTCTTCATGTATTGAGCATCCATAAACATTCCAACAATAATATTTTCAGAAACTTTTGTTCTATTTTCGTTGAGGAATCGAGATTTGTCGCATCTTCCTTGTGGATTCGAGTAGGTGAAATTGTTCTTCTATAAAAAACTACGATTTCTCCATATCCACATAAGGCCATTAGTCATAATTGCACGCTGGTCCATTATGTAAAATTGCATAACTATTGTGCGGGTATATAATTGGATAGGGTAAATCATTGAAGAATGTTCATCATTTAAAATTAACATGGAGAATATATTTTCATATGAAAAAAATATATATTCAACTCCAGAAGCAAAAGGAAACTAAATAGGCACTTCAATCAATTTCGAAAGACGCGAGGATATTTGTTTTTTTTTATTTTGTCAGATCATCCGATATTCTAAAGTTCTTTGGGCTCCGATTAATCCAAATTCGAGCCGGATAGGACCACAAGGGCGGCAAAATAGGGAACGCAGTTGCGTTCCCAAGACTCGAACTCGAGACCTTAGTTAAGTTAGAACAGTCTCTTACCAACTGATCTAATGCTTGGTGGTGTGAGAATATTTATTATACAAAGTACTATTCTCCCCTGATGCAAACTCTCATTTAAAACAAAGTTTTAATCTTCACACATGCCTTCTCTTTCAATCAATCTATGGATTGTAAATTTTCTTTATTTTCTTGCTACTGATATCATAGCCTGTATTTAATTGAGATCCGTTATAGATAAGGGATTCTCCTCTATATTCATGGAATTATGGAAAAGTATACTGTCATAGATTTGTTCTAATCATTTCTTTACACAATAGTTTATATCACATACAGAAAACAGAAGTGCGTGTGTTGCTAATCAACAAATATATGTTGCCTAGGTCATAGAAATGCAAGTACACATGGATTGTGCAGGATGTGTGAACAAGATTAAGAAAGCTCTTCAAAAACTCAAAGGTACCCTACCTTCCCAAAAGCAATTCTATCTCTTCCATATATCAATCTTTCTCATCTCCTTATTAAAACCTAAACATCCCTTTTTGTTCACATACTTGTAGGAGTGGACGATATAGATATAGACATGTCCCTGCAGAAGGTGACTGTCACTGGATGGGCCGACCAGAAAAAAGTCCTTAGGAAGGTTAGAAAGACCGGAAGGAGGGCTGAACTTTGGCAGCCATACACCTACAATCCCGAGTATGGTAACCCTAATTGTACCACTCTTTACTATAATCACCATTACAGTGGTGCAGCCACGACTTGTTACACTCAGCAGCCGTCTGGCTCATCTTATAACTACTACAAGCATGGCTATGATGGTCGTGATCGCGGGTACTATCATCTTCCTGTACGTTCAACAATTTTTGGAAATCGGCCTGGTGATGCATTCAGTGATGAGAACCCTCATGGTTGTTGCATTATGTGATTTAAGCCAAGACACTACGCAAAATATGTGCTTGTAACTTCTTGATTTATTACTTTTCAAAAAACGTATCCTTTTTATTTTCTGCTTTTAATTCAATTATTTATGACGTGTGTTTGTAAACCCATTCTTATATGATTTTCTTATACAATAAAATACAGATTTTTTTTATAGTCATGTTTCCATAACATGAAGAAGCTCGTATGATAGACTTCAAAGATGGACGGTATATCCACCATTTCAACTGGACTCTTGGACCTGCAATTTTTCTTGGGAAAAGGTAACAGAGGCCCACGTGTGGAACCTTTTCAGAATTTAGGAACACTCACTTTGGGATCAACGGTCCACAAAAAACATAGTGGACAAAAATACTCTTAAAGGTAGTAGTTATTGCATACATAATACCATAACATTCCGGTCTCTTTGTTTTAACTTTCCTAATTACTCAAAATATCAAACCACCACAATCAAGAAGAACAATTGTCATTATCTTTCCAAAATTCATTCAAAAATCTGCAAAATCGTTACAAATCAGAGCAAAAAAACACGTTCTATTCATTATAAAACGCGATTCTACATCAAAAAATCAATAGAAGATTGTCTCAAAGAGGTAACAAAGCATTCTAGAGTTGTTTGACTGAAAATCATTGGATCAACTTTTTTTAACAAATCGTTCAATTATTAGGGTTTCAAGTAAGTTTTCAACAATCATATATCCACTATAACTTAGAAAATACAACGTGTATGATTATTTTACGCTATTTTCATATGATGCTTTGTGTTTTTATAAACCTCCACATGTTTATCTTAATATAGTTACGTAATTATGATATAATTCTCATATATGTAAAGACATAAGAATGAACTATATAGATTGTACGAGTAAAAATAAAAACTATAGCAAAGGTAATATAGTGGGTATCAGAAGTTAGCAAGTATTCTAAAGTTAAAGGACATTTTAAAGAGAATTTGGGTAGGAAAGAATTTGACATTGCCTTAGTATTTGGACCATAACTTTTTACCCAGATATCCGTTTGTTTTGGAATTTTTACAATAGACACTAGAATTCTAGGGCTACAAAAGTGTATTTTACGAAAATTTCAAAATCGACGTCTAAATTGGCCAAAACTTCATTCGAAATTCAGCTAAAAATTGGAATCCGTTCGAATGTGAATTGATCTGTTTGAACGACAGTTAGTCCCAATATTTTTGTGTCTGACAGAAACTCTGATGAAAAAACAAAAGTATTGGGAGCAAACAACATTTGAAAGCCAAAATGACGTTCGAACGTCAGGTAGATAGTTTGAACATCAAGCCTCTAGTTCAAACGTGAGGTCGTGATTATAAGTATCAGATTTGCAAAAATTAGACTTTTTTCTCGTACTATAAATACCCAAGGATGTCTTGCCTAGTTCGAACATTATCAGTTCTAACCCTAGAGAGCCTTAGAGAGCAAGAGAGAAGAGGAAAACACAAGATTGAGGGAGATTTTCACGTCGGAATGAATCAGATACACTAGATTTTCACACAAAACTATGGAATCGAGGTAGAGGATTCTTCTTGAGTTTTTTCATTGAGACTTAGGGTATTATATGTGTATGATTTCAATCTTCTTGATAGATATATAATAAATACGTATGAATTATTGGTTTCTTTATTATTGAAACATAGTTTGAACAAAATACATATTTGATTTCATAGAATACTTGTTCTTGAATTTTCAAAACCCTAGTTCTCTAAAAACATGTTGGATTGTGAAAAATCCATGAATTCTTGATTTCTAAATTATTATTCTTGATTAAATCATGGTTGAAATAAACTATTGTGCTTGCTCCAAGAAATTATGATTTTTAGCAAAATCCTAGAACTCTGAATATCAAAATTGTGAAGATTTTCTTGATGTGATCTCTTGCATATTTTAATTCTTTTATTATTGTATTATATTAAGAATTGTACAATTGTGATACTTGAATTGTTAATGAAAATTGTAATTAGTTAAGGCTGTGGTTGATAAGAAAATTATGATTTCATCTCTTGTATGGTTTGTTGTGAAGGACTTGAATTGCCTTCAAGAGCTACTGTAGAATGTTAGAGGTTAGTCTATCACAATGGATGTGAGATGGTTGCCTAACACTTGTAGTGGATTATTGTTTATAAGAGTAATCACTATTGTTCACGTAAATTTGAGGCTGAGGGATAGTATACCTTTCTTGGGAAGGATTCGTCAATGCTGTGGGAGATAATATACGCCCTTCATAAAGTAGTTTATGATGTGCACTACTAGGAATGATTGAAATTGTATGGTTGTGGTGTGTGAACAAGGAAGAATCGTTGTGTATATTCTTGACAACTAACCAACATACATGAGAATATGGGATAATGCTACTGAGTTATTAATGATTGTTTTAATTCTGACATGTTTATTCCTTTCATTGATTTACTGTATTATGTACACTTGAAATCATTATAATTGTCATGATTTTATTCTAAAAAATTTATATATACTATTTTACAAAAGAAACTTGCCTTCTTTTTTTTTTTTTTTTTTGTGTTTTAAAACATTGTTGGGATTTGAAAGAGATTTCCTACAAGCTTTGCTCACCCCTACTACAACACACGTGCATATTTTGGCATAGAAGATAATGTCGATGTTGATGAGCAGGTTGGTTATGAGCTACTGAAAAATCATGATGTGGATTATGTCTTAGAGGAATAGAGTTATTCTATTTTTGGTTTAGAGTTTGAGAGATCTTTATGAAACATTGTTTTAGCTAGATTTTATTTTTTTCCTGCTAGATATTCTTTGGTTTTGAATTATAAGTTGGAAAAGTTACAATATTTTATTGACTTTAGTATTTATTGTTTGTCAAATGTATGATGGTTTATTACTTAATAATTATTTTTAGTTGTTCTCATGGTTGTATGGTTTGTAGATAATAATGCCTTTCACATTGGATTTTAAGGCTTTACAGATTTGGTATCAGAGTCTAGGCTTTCGGTCTTCCATGGGAGTTATTGGCTATAGATTTTCACTAGAGAGTTAGGATTAGGAAGAATGAAATTATAGAATTGAATCTGATAACAAGCTTTAAGCTCTAGGTTCTAGTGTGAGTTAGGGTTTCTTGTATGTTAAGCAAACTAAACTAAAATTTGTTGTGCAAAATGGACAATAGACGAGGACGAGGATGAGGACATGGAGGTTTCGTAAACCCACCACCACCACCTCCTCTGAATGCTATGTATGGTATCTACCGATGCCTATAGGAGTTGACCACTCTGGTATAGAACCGAAATGGAAACCACAACAAGAATGTGGCAGTACAACCATTGGCAGTGGGACAAGGAGATGTTAATGAAAATCATAGGATGGTGGTATTGCAAGAATTCTTACGACAGCGCATACCCATTTTCCAAGGAAGCTCTAATCCAATGGAGGTAGATAAGTGGATTAGGAGAATGAGAAAAATGTGTGATAGAATGAGGATTACTGCTGATCTCGAGTGGGGCTAGCGACTTATTTGTTCAAAGGAGAAGCAGATCACTGGTGGGATTCAATGAAACAAATGCATGTAGTGGATACCATGACTTGGGAGATATTTGATCAAATCTTCCAAGATAACACTTTCATGAGTCTGTGAAGGATAGGATGAGTGCAAACTTCCTGGATTTGAAGCAGGGCAGCATGACGGTAACTGAATACGAAATAAAATTTGATGATATGTCTCACTATGCAATCAAGTTTGTGGCCACTGATACAAAGAGGGGGTAAACGCTTTGAACAAGGTTTGAGATCTTCCATCAACATTAAGCTAGTTGCACATAGGATTCAAGAATACAAAGATCTAGTGGAATGGGCAAACTTGGTGGAAAGAGACATAAAGGAGGCTAGACGAAGACAAAATTTTACTAGAGGAGGGCCCTTGAGAATAGGTAGTAGCATTAGAGTCACCCAAAGGGTAGCTCCGTATCGCTGACTTGATCAAACTTCGGGGCAAAGGAATCAAGCAGTTCGAGAAGTTGGGGTTAATCAAAATATAGCAGTCACTGACCCGTGTCAATGCTTCGCATGTGGAGATTTTGGGCACTTCAGAAATAATTGTCCATCATTTTCATCAAAGATTTTACTGTATAATTCTTGAGCATGCATATTTTTTGATCTTAGTGCTACTCACTCATTTATAAGCTTGGTGTATTTTAAAACACTAGGATTGGAATGTGAAAACATTGACAAGGAGTTGAATGTTACCTTTCCCATTGGTTAAAAATTTGAAGCCCTTATGTTGTGTGGGGGTGACTTACTTTGGATAGAGAAACAAGAGATGAGGGTAGATTTGGTAGTGTTAGATATGCAGGGGTATGATGTGATCTTTGGAATGGACTTGTTGTTTGCATATCATGTCGTGATGGATTGCTTCCGAAAAAAGGTAGTGTTCTAATCACCCGGGGGAGTAGTATTCAACTTCCCAAATGAGCAGAATGCATTCTACCCTTTTCCCATGATGAGTAAACGGTTCTTACAGGCTAAGGCAGGAAGTAGTCTAAGCTTCCTTGAAAGCTTAATAGGAGAGAAACGAGCTGACTCCCCGTGAGAGTTGACATCTGTGGTGTCAAATTTTCCAGATGTATTTCCAGATGAGTTGGCTAGCTTATCACCTCAAAGAGAGATTGAGTTCACCATCGACTTGTACCCTTGAATAGAATCTATTTCTATTGCACTTTATCGGATGACACCTTTGGAGCTAAAGGAAGAAATTATATCAGTTACTAGCAAATGGGTTTGTTCGCTTAAGCAACTCACCATGGGGAGCCCCGGTCTTTTTTTATGAAGAAGCATGATGAAATACTTTGGTTATGTAAGGACTACTGGAGGTTAAACCGAGTGACAGTGAAGAATAAATACTCATTACCTTGAATTGAAGATTTATTCGATCAGTCGAGGTGTTCTAAGTATTACTCCAAGATTGATCTTCACATACGGTACCATCAACTGAGGATCAAGGAGGATGATATTCTTAAGACAACTTTTGGTACCGGGTATGGTCCTTTCGAATATGCCGCAATGTCATTTGAATTGACTAATGCTCCCGCAGTCTTTATGGATTTGATCTAGAGAGTATTTCGACCGTATCTACATCATTTTGTTATTGTGTTTAATGATGACATATTGATCTATTCATGAACACAAGGGAAACATGAAGACCATATTCGGGTAGTGCTACAAACATTGAGAGAGCATAAGTTATATGTTAAAATGAGTAAATGTGAGTTCTGGATGAAGGAAGTAAAATTCCTTGGCCATGTTGTGTCGGAATAGGGCACAGATGTTGACTCCGCAAAGATTAAACATGTACTTGCCTAGGCTTAGTAGACTACTATAGGAGGTTTGTGGAAGGGTTCTCAAAGATGGCTATGCTAATGACCCACGTTACGGAAAAAGGAGAAAGATTCTTGTGGACTTAATAGTGTGAACTAGTCTACCGCACATTGAAGGAAATGTTGAAAACAACACATGTCCTTACTATTTCGAACACTGGGGAATGATACAATGTTTACACGGATGCTTTTTTACGAGGCCTAAGATGTGTGCTAATGCAAGGAGGAAAGGTAGTTACTTATGGCTCGAGACAACTAAAAATTCATAAGCAGAACTATCCCGCTCACAATTTAGAACTTGATGCTGTAGTTTTTGCTCTTATGTTTTGCAAGTGTTATCTGTATGGAGAAAATTTTCAAGTGTTTTCTGATCATAAGAGCTTCAAATATATATTCACACAAAACACTTGAATCTTTGACAAAGAATGTGGAATGAATATTTGGAAGATTACGATTTCACAGTCAACTATCATCCGGGGAAGGCTAATGTGGTAGCAGATGCACTCAGCAGAAAGTCTCAGGGTGAAATAAACGTTCTTGTTGTTAATTGGTGGAAGATGATAGAGGTTTTGCAAGAATTTGATCTATTGGTGGATAAACAGAAGGATCAACCATGCTTATTTAATCTTGTAGCTCAATCGATTCTCCGACAAAAGGTTGTAGAGTTGCAACAATTAGATACAAAATTGGAAACTATCCAGTGTAGATTAGAGAGGAATAAGATTGTTAAGAATTGGTCTATACATAATGATAAGTTATAGTTTCGTAGAAGACTATGTGTACCAAACAATAACCAAGTAAGGGAAGAAAGTGTTGGAGGAGAGCCATCGTTCAAAATTCTCCATACATCCGGGTAGTACTAGGATGTATAGAGATATGAAGTGTCAATATTGGTGGAAAGAGATGAAATATTGCAAAGTGCCCAGTGTGTCAACAGGTAAAGATTGTGCATTAAAGACCCGGAGGTTTGCTACAATCCTTATCGATTCCTATGTGGCAATGGGACCAAGTTACAATGAATTTTGTGTCAGGGTTACCAAGGAATTTCAAAGATAATAATGAGATTTGGGTGGTGGTTGACAGATTGACAAAGACTGGAGAGGGCATGTGTTCTTGACCTCAAGGGGACTTGGAGTGAACATCTTCTATTGGTAGAATTCGCCTATAACAACAACTATCAAGCAAGTATGAGAATGGCTCCTTACAAGGCATTGTATAGACGACCATGTAGGTCTCCGATTTGTTGGTTAGAAGTTGGAGAGAGTATCTTGTTTGGACCAAAAATTGTTTGAGAGTCTATAGAGAAAAGTAAACTAACTAGGGAAAGTCTATGCACAACTCAGAGTAGACAGAAAAGCTATGCGAATAGAAGAAGAAGAAGACTATTGGAATTCCAAGATGGAGACTTTGAGTTTCTTAAGGTGTTACCAAAAAAAGGAGTGTTCAGATTTGGCAAGAAGGGGAAGTTAGCCCCAAGGTACACCGAACCATTTGAAGTGATCAAAGTTGTGGGTAAAATGGCATATTAACTTAGGTTACCAGCCCAATTGTCAGGGGTACATGACGTTTTTCATGTATCAATATTAAGAAAGTGCAATATGGATACAATGCATTTTGTGGTTTTAGAAGGAATTGAAATTCAAGATGGAGTAACCTATGAAGAACAACTAGTGAATATTCTAGATACCAAGGAGAATGTGTTTCACAATAAAGTAATCCCACTGGTGAAGGTTTTGTGTCAACATCATTGGGTGGAGGAAACTACTTGGGAACTAGAGTTAGAGATGCAAAAGAAATACCTTCATTTGTTTTCTACCCAAGGTAAGTTTCGAGGACAAAACGTTCTTTAAGGGGGTAGATTGTAAACCCCCACATGTTTATCTTAATATAGTGACATAATTATGTTATAATGCTCATATATGTAATGACTTAAGAATGAACTATATAAATTGCAAGAATAGAAATAAAAACTTTAGCAAAGGTAATTTACTGGGGATTAGAAGTTATGAAGTATGCCACAGTTAAAGGAGATTTTGGAGATAATTCGAGTAGGAAAGAATTTGACACTTCCTTAATATTTGAACCATAAATTTTTACTTTAATATCCGTTTGATCTTAAATTTTTACATTAGACACTAGACTTTTAGGGCTACAAAAATGCATTTCACGAAAGTTTTTCAAACCGACCTCTAAATGGGACAAACCTTCATTGGAAATTCAGCTAAAAATTGGAGTCCGTTTGAACGTAAATAGATCTATTTCAACAACAGTTAGTCCCAGTACTTTTGTGTTTGATAGAAACTATGATGGAAAAGAAAAAGTACTTGGAGTAAGCAACGTTCGAAAGCCAAAATGACGTTCAAATGTTAGGTAAATAGTTCGAACATCAAGCCTCTAGTTCGAACGTGAGGTCACGATTCTGAGCATCAGATTTGTGCCGACTGGATTATTTTTTCATACTATAAATACCAAAGGATGTCTTCCCTAGCCCTATTTCATCTGTTGTAACCCTTGAGAGCCTTAGAGAGCAAGAGAAAAGAGGAGAAACTCAAGATTGAGGAGGATTTTAACGGTGGAACGGATGAAATGCGCTTGGTTTTCACACAAAACTACGGAATCAAGATAGAGGTTTCTTCTTGTGTTCTTTCATTGAGAATTTTGGTATTAATATGTATGATTTCAATCTTCTTGATAGACATAATAAATACGTATGAATATTTGGTTTCTTTATCATTAAAACGTAGTTTTAAACAAAATACTTATTTGGGTTCAATGAGTACTTCTTCTTGAATTTTCAAGACCCTAGTTTTCTAAAAACATGTTGGATTATAAAAAATACATAGATTCTTGATTTCTAAATTTTTATTCTTGATTAAATCATGGTTGAAATCAGCTATTGTGCTTGCTCCAAGAAATTATGATTTTTGGCAAAATCCTAGAATTTTGAATATCGAAATTATGAAGGCTTTCTTGATATGATCACTTGCATATTTTAATTCCTTTATTTATGTATTATAAAGAGAATTTTACAATTGTGATACTTGAATTTTTAATTGAAATTGTAATTGTTTAAGATTATGGCTGTTGAGGAAATTGTGGTTTCATCACTTGTATAGTTTGTTGTGATGGACTTGAATTGCCTTCAAGAGATGTTTTAGAGTGTTAGAGGTTATTCTATTCTAGTGGGGATGAGATGGTTGCCTAAAACTTGTAGTATATTGTTGTTTGTGAGAGCAACCACTATTGTTCACATAAGTTTAAGGCTAAGGAAGGATTCGTTAATGTCGTCAATGTTGTCAATTCTTGAGTTCTTTCTTGGGAAGGATTCGTCAATGTCGTGGGAGACGGTATACGTCTTTCCTAAAGTGGTTTGTGATGTGTCCTGTTGGGAATGATTGAGATTGTGTGGTTGTGGTGTGTGAATGAGGTACAATCATTGTGTAGATTCCAAAGAAGCAACCAATGTACATGAGATTAAAGGATGATGCTATTGAGTTATTAATTAATTATTTTAATTCTAACATGTTTATTCCATTCGTTAATTTACTGTTTTCCGTACACTTGAGATTATTACAACTTTCATGGTTTTACTATAAAAAAATTATAATACTATTTTTCAAAAGAGACTTGCCAGGGATTTCTTACAGGCTTTTGTTGACTCCTTACTACAACACACTTACAGATTTTAGCATAGAAAATTATGTCGATTGGATGAGTAGATTGGTTATAAACCATTGGAGAATCAAGATGTGGATCCTATCTTGGTTTAGAGTTTGAGAGATCATTATAAAACACTATTTTAGCTAGTTTTTATTATTTCACTGCTAGATATTCTTTGGTTTTAATTTGTAAGTTAGAGAAGTTACAATGTTTTATTGGCTTTAGTAATTATTGCCTGTCAAATGGATGAATGGTTTATTACTTAATGGTTATTTTTAGTTGCTCTTATGGTTGGATGGATTGTAGATTATAATGTCTTATAGGGTGGATTTTGGGGCGTTACAAGTTTATTTATTTGTATGAAATCAAATGAGTTTACAAAATGATCTCGCACCATTTGATCAAGTATATAGATCATTCTGAGTTTTAGGGTTTTGAAATATATTTTCGAGAGTGATACATCAATATTTTGATGAAATATATAGTTTAATAAATTTATCGCTTTTTCCAAAAAAGATTTGTTTAAGATGTGTAAAAGAAAAAAAATAATGTGATATATGTAGAAACTTGTTTCACCAAAAAAAAAAAAGCATTGATAAAAACATCATTTTGGATTCTGTGTAGATCAATATTGAACAAGAAATTTGATTCTACAATTTGCAAAAAAAGCAACAACACTAGCGTCATTATAATCAAGATATTTGGCGGAGAAACTTCAAGTTTTCAAATTAGTGAGAAACATGTCAAAATAAGAAGTAGTTATATAAGATTGATTTTTGGAATACAAGATGGAAATGTGAAAATTGATGCAACCAAGGAACAAACAAATGACTGCATTTGTGAAAAAAATGTTCAAAGATCATGATAGATTGATCGTACATTTGATAATGTCAACATTAGTTTTCATATAAGGAGGGAAAACATAAGATGACTGTGAAGACTTTGTAAGGCTAGTATAGTTGTATCGTTGTGACTTTATTCTTTTCAATCACTAGTCACACCATAAGATAGTGCTACATTTAATTTGTTGAATACTTGGAGAAAATTAAGGATTATGCAAGGTCCAAATCAATCACATATTTGTTTTATGGACTTGGTGACAAATAAACACAAAAATTTCAAGAAAGTCACTATATGTGTGGTTGCATTACTGGAGAGTAAAATACTTTTAACATTAGTATATTTAACAATTATGAAAGACTAAATTACTAATTTTTTTTATTTCTAAAAGTTCAGTATTATGCGAACACACAAAGTAATAGAATCATACAACCTAGCTACTTTTTCTAATAATCAAGCATCTCAAGCTTTGAATGACATTAGAAGTACCCTCACAAAAGTGACCATTGCACTGCGCCATCAAGAAAAATGTAAATTTTTGGCACAAGTTAGAACTTAATCCACAGAGTTAATTTAATATGGGTAAGTCTACATCAGCTGATACTACACATGAATAGGTCAAGTCTATTGCTACACTGCAGAGTGAAAAAATTATTAATAAAACCATTCCAACCAAGGCCCAAAAGCCCAAGGAACTTTCTTAACCTATAGAGAGTAATAAACTTGACTAATATGAGTCCACTGAGTTTGTGAGATGTCCAATTTATGCTCCCTTTTCCCAGAGATTACAACCTCCATCAAAGCTCAATTTGAATGTTGAGATTTTATAAATTTGAAAACAAGTCAAAATCAATATCCTCATATTAGATGCAATAAAATAAATACCTTTTTATGTCAATATTTTGAAAGATTTGTGTACCATTAAGCATAGGCTAAATGTGCAAAACAAGGCTTTTCTAACTTAGCAAGTGAGTGCAATCATTTAATAGAATTGAATGCAAGCATAGGCTAAATCCTATGAGTGCAAGCATAGGCCAAATCCTGGTTGTCCTACTATTTCTTGTGTTGTTGAAAAATTTAGAATTAAACAAGTTTTACATGATTTGGGTGACAATGTGAATTTGTTGCCCTACTCAGTATATGAACAACTTGGTCTTGGTGAGTTGAAGCCTACATCGGTAAGCCTTAAACTTGCTAACCGATTTTTAAGATACCGAGAGGATTGGTGGAGGATGTGTTAGTTCAAGTAGATAACTTTTATTTTCCTATTGATTTTATTATCTTGGACACACCCTTTGTTATCAATGCTAGTGCTCAGATTCCAATCATATTAGGCCACCCATTCCTAGCTACTTCCAATGCTTTGATAAAATTGTAGGAATGGTTCTATGAAGTTATCTTTTGGAAATATGAATTTGGAACTAAATATTTTCAATGCTTGCAAACAATCAAGTGATGGGGATTATAACTTGCATGAAGTGAACTTCATTGATCTATTACACATGATCCATTTAATGGCTTTTTTTATTCAAATCCACTTGAAGCTTGCTTGCTTGAATATTTGTCTTTAGATATTAGTGAAGGAAATCCTGAACTAAATAAATTAACTTCTATTTTGATTTTTTCACAGGTAAATGAAGAGATTGGAAGAAAAAGTTTTAAGATCTTCCACCAAGAAATAATCTACCCTTGTCATCTAATTCCCAAGCACCAAAGCTGGAATTGAAACCTCTACTTGTTGATCTAAAGTATGCCTTTTTAGGAGATGAGTAAACTTTTTTGATAATAATCTCTTCACAAATAAGTTCAGCCCAAGAAGGTAAGTTACTCAAAATTCTTTTGGAGCTCAATGGTGTAATTGGGTGGACTATATCAAGGGACATAGTCCCTTAGTGTGCACACACAAGATATACTTAAAGGATAAACCCAAAACATCAAGGGAAATGCAAAAGAGACTCAACCCTAACATGAAAGAAGTAGTTAGGAATGAAGTTTTAAAAATGTTAGATGTAAGAATCATTTATTGTACAGCTGATAGTAAATGGTTGAGTTATACTCAAGTAGTCCCTTAGAAATCTAGAGTTACTGTAATGTCTAATACAGCAATGAGCTTGTACATACTAGGATCATAATTGGTTGGAGAATGTGCATAGACTACAGGAAACTCAATTCTGTTACAAGAAATTATCACTTTCCCTTACTCTTTATGGATCAAATTTTAGAAAGGGTAGTTGCACTCCTATTCTATTATTTTTTAGATAGTTATTCAGGATATAATCAAATCACGATTGCCCTAGAAGACCAAGAGAAAACCATTTTAAATTTCCCTTTTGGCACATTTGATTATCAAACGAGGCTATTTGAATCTTGCAATGCACCCGTAACTTTTCAAAGGTGCATGCTAAGTATTTTTAGTGATATGTTTGAGCATTTTCTTGAAGTCTTTATGAATGATTTTATTATTTTTGGTGATTCTTATGATAACTGTAAATCTAACTTGGAAAAAGTTTTGATTAGGTGTGAAGAGAAGAACCAATGCTCAACTGCGAAAAATGTCACTTCATAGTTCAAAAGAGAATTTTTCTAAGTCATATTGTATCTTTATAGAGAATCCAAGTAGATAAAGCCAAAATTGAACCGATTTCCAATTAAATCTTTCTTGGGTTACACTAATTTTTATAGTAGGTTTATTAAAGGCTTTAGCTCAATATCTAGATCATTTTACCTCCTTGTAGGGAAAGACATTTCTTTTGAGAGGAGTGGGCTTTTCCAAGAAGCTTTTGATAAGTTTAAAGTCATGATCACCACCGCTCCCATCATCCAACCCCTAGATTGGATTCTTCACTTTGAGATTATGTGTTATGCCAGTGATTAGGTAGTTAAGGCTGTGCTAGGGCAACGTAATGATAAGAATTCACGTGTTATATACTCTGCTAGTAAGACCTTAAATAGTGTATAGATAAACTACACTACTATAGAAAAGGAATTGCTAGCAGTTGTATTTGTATTAGATAAGCTTAGGTTATATCTTATGGGATCACCTATTGTCATATTCACATACCATGTGTCCCTAAGATACTTCTTAACCAAGTAAGATTCAAAACCTAGGCTACTTAGGTGGATCCTCCCACTCCAAGAATTTGACATCACCATTAAAGATAAGAAATGATTAGATAACGTAGTTGCTGACCATTTGTCTAGACTTGTGAGTGATGTGTCCACGGAGACAATGTCGATCAAGGATACATTCTCAGATAAAGAGTTACTATCTATTTTTGAATTACCTTAGTTTGATGATATTGTGAATTTTTGTATTGCAGATGAGATACCCACACATTGGAGTGCATAGGACAAGAGAAAATTTCTAGTAGAAGTAAGGAGTTTCTTTTAGGATGATCCATATCTCTTCAAATACTGACCTAATCAGAACATTAGAATTGTGTACTAGATATTCTGGTACAAAACATACTCTCCTTTTGTCATTCTAAAGCTTGTGGAGGCTATTTTTCAACTAGAAAAATAGTTGTAAAAATTTTGCAGTGTGAATTTTACTAGCCAACACTTTTTAGAGATGCACACAATTTCTGTAAAGTTTTTGAGTGATGCCAAAAGCTAGGAGGGATAACTCATAAAAATATAATACCCTTAACCCTATTTTGATTATTGAAACCTTTGACTATTGGGCCATTGATTTCATGGGCCCATTACCTCCATCGTTTGGATATTTGTACACTTTAGTGGCAATTGATTATATATCTAAATGGGTCGAGACTATACTATGTAGACACAATGATCATAAAATTATTTTTAAATTTTTAAAAGAAAATATTTTGTCACAATATGAGATATCTCGATCCATCACTAGTGATGAGGGATTGCACTTTTTTAATAGATCATTTTAATCATTAATGAAAAAATATGGTGTTACACACAAAGTAGCAACCCTATATCACTCACAGACAAATGGGCAAGCAGAACTTGTCAATCAAGAAGTTAAACACATTCTTGAAAAAATGGTTACCCCTAATTGAAAAGATTGTTCATTGAGAGTAATTGATGCATTATGGGCTTACCATACTATTTTCAAAACTCTGATTGACATGTCTCCATATAGACTTATTTATGGTAAATCTTGTTATTTACCTGTGGAATTATAGCATAAAGCTTATTGGGCCATTAAAATGTTTAATTTTAGCTTAGACAAAGCTAGATCTTTATGAAAATTACAGTTGAATGAGCCCAAAGAGATCAGGAATGAAGCTTATGAGAACTCTAGAATTTGCAAAGATCGGGTGAAAGTGTCATGATAAGAGTATTTTCGTCTAAATTAGATTTTTTTCATGGGAAGCTCAGATCTAAATGGGCATGCCCCTTTATCGTCAAAGAAGTTTTTCCTTCTCAGGTGGTGGGGATTGAAAATCCCAAGAACGGGAATGTGTTTAAAGTAAATGGCCAAAGGTTAAAACCATTCTTGGAAAGGGGAACTGTGGAAGTGAAATCCATTGAGTTGGAGGATCCATAGTATGAATAATCACAGATAAATCAACTGAACTCTTGTATACTAGTTTTTATTTTCCTCTTTCATCATTATTTTTTTGTGTATTTGTTGAGTTTTATTTTTTAGGATTGTGCAAATGCAGTGTGGGGTATGTTTCCTTCTCTTACGTATTTTCTTATTGATTTAACTATATAATCATCATTCATTGGGGACAAAGCAATGTTTAAGTTGGGGGTGTGTCACATTTCATATGGTGTATGCAGTCATTATTAAATGTTTAAGTTTAGGATGTAGCATAAATTTTAGGCAGACGTGTTTCATGGATCACAACAAAAATATTTTAAGTTTAGAGATCAAAAACTTTTTCTATGTCAAAAATTTTCTGGGTATAAAGGAGATTAGCAGTCTCTCATTCATGTGTAGACAGAACATTCATGCATCCAAACGCAATAGAGTCATTAAAAAGAATTTTTTTGGGATGCTATTTTATTCACATCCAGACGCAACTTTGACGTGTCTGGACACTATTTCTAGAGACTTATTCATGTACAGACACTAGTTTCCTGCATCTGAATTATGGATGCAAGTTCCATAGAAAAAGAACACGTTTCGATGCAACTTTGACGCATCTAGACATATGTACCAGAGGTTTGAACGTTTCAAGACGCAAGTAATGCACGTCCAGACGCAATCCAAAATATGTCCCCCAGAATCATTAATGTGTCTAGATGCAAGTAATGTGCATTTAGATGCAAGGTTAAAATTCAAAAACTATGTGTCTTACACCCGAACGTGACTTCAAAAATATATATATTGTATTCACCCTCTAGATTTTTAAAATCAAAAGTTCCAAAACCCTTGCTTCTTCTATGAATACTCATTTTTTGACTCTAATCTCCTCTACACTCAAGTTGCTACCTGAATTCTCTTTGGGTTTTGTGCTCTTAGTCACCATCTAGCCTTTTTTACCAATTATTTTTTTGATTCAATGGCCCCACCAAGAGTAGCTTCTGCAAAATGGCCTAGGAACTCTGCATCTACACCACCACCAGTAGTGCCACCTTCAAGGCAACAAGCGAAGGAGGAGACCCCTCAATTTTCAATGAAATCCATTTTCAGACTATCGAGTACAGTGACAAGTTTGACCACCACTACTCTTCTAAGCCTTTGGCTTTAGAACCGGGGTTGAAATTGGGAGTTTAATGAATTTAGGAGTGACTTCTATCCTTCATACTAGTTGGTGGGACAGGTTCATGTTGAAATTAGAGCATGGGGAGAAAATGATGGTCAAAGAGTTCTACTACAATGGGGTAGACTATGAAGATGTGAGTTTTGAGACCTATGTGAGAGCTAGAACTTTTCAGTTGGACGCAGGATTGGTTGCTTGAGTGGGGAGATTGATCCAAAGTTGGGTACCTCACCTTGAGTTCCCTGCATTGACTGATTTAGAGTTGGTGGCGAAGGAGTTAACAAGTGATCCTAAGTTTGTGTGGGTTAGGGATGACTGTTATTTGACTCAGGGGAAGCTCACTGAGAAATATAAATTTTGAACCTAATTTTAGTGCACAATCTGATGCCCCTCTATAGCCACAATCAAGTGTACCCCGAGAGAGCTAGACTTTTGCATGTTTTTTGGACTAATTTGTCTATTGACCTCCCTAGTTTTATTGTATCAGATATGAGGAAGGGAGTGGTGGATGAGATGAAGCGATCTCTGCCATTTGCTTGTTTGTTCTCTTCTATTTTTATTGAGAAGGGAGTCGATATTGACATTGACCCCAACATGGAGAGGACCCCGAAGGTTACCATTCTGAACACTAGATACTTGCATAAGAGCAGAGATGTTATAGGTGTTGCTTGAGCCCAGGGGGAGTCTCAAGCAGATGTTTATGAACGTACCTAAATAGGTGTATATAAGATCCTAATAGAGGAGTAGGTAAACCAATTTTTGAATTTCGACAAGGATGAAAAGGAGTCAATTGATGAGGAGACTGATAGTTAACCATTTTTTGAGCTATTATGAGGTTAAAGATTTATAGTGAAGGGGCAGAAGGCCTTAGCTGAGGCTCAGAGAAAGATGAGAGAGTTGTACAGGTTGACGAGGGTACAATTGAGTGCACATGAGGTGTTTTTTAAGAGCTTTGGACAGAGTTCTTGTGATATTCGGGTCCTTCCTCCTAGAGAGTCTTTGTTCCTATTCTTTGATCTTACTGATCCCTATGTTTTTAGTCTTTGTGTCTTTAGTTTTATGGTCTATTGAACACAGTGTGTACTAATCAAAGCTTGTAGTAATTAGTTGAGTTAAGGCTTGATCAAACCACATTTGAGTTAGTGTTTAGTTTTAAGTTTCAATTTAATGAATAGTCATCTTTTTAGTACTATATGCATTTTTTTTTATTTAAATTTGATAATTGGTTGTCAAGTATCAAAATTATATTTTTTTTGCATAAATGGACATCTAGTATGACAATAATTAGCTTACCTAAATTTTGCAACTGTTTAAGCATCATATAAAATTTTATTCTATATTCATGCATCACGTGTTATGTTCCTATAAAAACTCACAATTTGTGTACTTTAGACTTTACCAAGTTTAAAGTTTGTTAGGTGACTTTTACCTTTAAAACTTGAAACATATAGTGGAGAAGCATAAAAAAAAACATGTGAATTTGATTCAATCTTCTTTGGAGGGTTATTTACATTTACTCAACAAAAAATTATTTTGTTCAGCTAATTTCCTTGAATAGTCTCATTAGTTTTGTTGTGTTCAATGTCAATATTGTGAATGATTACTTGACTTTGAATTATTTGCATAATGAACTGTGTTACTAAGAACTTTTGAGATATGATTTTATGTTATTTTTGATAAATTTGAGTATTAGCCTTATTATTTGTGATATTAACCTTAGAAGCCATTTAAGCCTTTTTGACAAAATCTTCTTTTATCAAACCACATAATATAATCAAGCCAATAATGTGATACAATATCTTACCCGTGGTTATTCTAAGATTGAGCTTTCATTGTTTATTTAAGTGGGAGAGATGTTGGTTGAGAAAAGTGAAATTTTGAAAATTGCGAATACTTACATGTGAAGGCTTGCTATAAAAGAGAGAGAGAGAGAGATTGATATAAAAAATCAAGCTGAAAGGAAAGAAAGACAAAATTTCTATTTTTGAGAAAAAAAATCAAATTACAAGTATGTATTTGAAAAGAAAAAAATATGAGAAAGTATCATAAATTATGCTTTTAAGTGAAGGTGAGTGAAGGGCTACAGAAAGATATACGGTTGTGTGATGTATTGTTCTCTTAGAATAACATTTTAAACTCCTAAATATCATTCATTTCAAAACCCTAATCTTAATGCCCTAAAAAATTATCTATCTAATCTCAAGGGTGTACAAGTTGATACATAACTTATATGAATAAGGAACAGAATGTCAGTTATTTTCTTATTATGTTTTGATTTCCTTTCATAAGATTATGACAAATCCTTTTCTTGTATTTTGTGGTTGTTTCAATGGGAACATGTGAGAATTGTTTTCTTTTAATTTAAATATATTCTTCTCACATGTGTAACTCGAGGGAATTGTCACTGAAATCTAAGAGAATTCTTAAGGAGAGTATTACCTAGAGAGATTTGGCATTGATGTGACACCCCAAAATCGGGGGTCCTTTGTTAACCGTTGATAATTCATCAACCTGCGAAATACTCGTGGATGTCGCTTAACCTGTAACACCCTCCCCCCCACATGGCAAGATATTGTCTGTTTTGGGCCCATTGGCCCTCACGGATTTGCTCCTTCCAGTATCCCTGGGAAAATGCGTCTTACCAAGTAAGGACTATGGACTTACATATAAAGCCCAGCAACACTTTCTCCCTAGTCGATGTGGGACACCAGGATTGTGCATCCTTTTTACCAGGAACCTCACAATCCACCCCCTTAGGGTTGCACATCCCCATGCAGAACAGACATACTCACCAGTAATCTCCCGCCCACACGTGAGCACGACAGGGGCCCACCCTCGAACCAGGTAAGAGTCGGCTCAAATACCATTCTCTAACACCCCCCACGTGGCAAGATATTGTCTGTTTTGGGCCCACTAGCCCTCATGAATTTGTTCCTTCCAGTATCCCTAGGAAAACGCGTCTTTCCAAGTAAGAACTAGGGGCTTACATATAAAGCCTAGTAACTCTCTCTCTCTAGCCAATATGGGACATCAGGACTGTGCATCCTTTTACCAAGAACCTCACATAACCCGACACCACGTGATAGCTTCTCTTAACCAGGATTATAACCCGTAAAAGTAATCGGGGTTCAATTATTTTTTGGATCCAACTCAAGTCCAATATACCTTGAATTATACCTCATTAGGGTCCATTTACATCATTAGAGGGAAAGGAAACATAGGCCAAAAGCATGACAAAACACATTTAAAATTTTAAAAATTGGGAAAATGTGCCGGTACGCAGTTCAGTACCGGTACTACATACCGATACAGTTTGCTATCTAGAGTTGACTGTACCGGTACACAATACCGGTACTGTATGTCCAATTTCACATTTTTAGACCATTTTTTATTTCAAACCCATCCCAAACCATAGCAAAATCATCTCATACATGATTAACAATGTTTCCAACATAAAACTTGTTACCTACAAGTTCTATTACGTTCATTCAGATGAATTTATATGTCAAAAACATCACTTTCACAATGTTTTACAAAATATGGTTTTAAAGGCCACATGTCGTCCCCTCTTCACCTTTGATGGCCCGAATGAGATCCGTCCACCGGTGTACACTCTACACCTGAAATGTTGCTTGTATAGGGTGAGTCACGCTCAATAAAGTACTCCCTATAAAGGCTACTCTCCCCTACAGATGCACATGAAATATTCACATACAACACATAACTATTCTCAACAATTCCAATCAAGTATATGCAACCAAATGATGGAATTCATTATGATATGTCATGAAATGAGGTGAGACTCATTCAAGCACTCAATTTGAGTCATTCCCGGCTTCTTAACACATACAAGTGCCAATGTGTGTGAACCCGTTATCCATGTTACACATCGAATGACATTTACAATCTAGGGTCTTTCTTGGGGGTGGATGTTCATGGACTTACACCAAGGGTCACCAATCCACACGAAATTCATGGACTTCCACCAAGGGTTCCGCGTACCCTACACACGTCATGGACCAAACCAAGGGGGTGCATACCCCAACTACCAAGCCTTTCACACGAGGGATCTTCTAGTCCCTTCTTACTACCCCAACCTAATTACATGCAACCTTGCAGTTGAGCTAGGCCTTCAACCCAACTATTCCAAACCTTTCGTCCATCACCAAGTGTGGTGTTGATGACAACCATTCACACCCAATACTTATACTCATGAATGTGATGCCACTATCATGCTCAACATGCAATGAATTCCAAATGATCAATTTCTATCACATATCATCATATTACATGGAAATCTATATCATATGGATATAACTTCCATAAATCAACCTCATGCTCAATATATCAACAAATATATATTCACATATTACAACTACTCAAAAATATTATTTCAATTACATCAAAAATTACAACTTCTATCACACAAGGAATTTTATCAAACACCTTCAAGACATCAAACATACTAAGCACACACTTCATGCCCAAATTTTACCAAGTTACATGAATGAACTCAAGTAACTTCGATATACCAAATTCAAGCTAGAACTCGATATAATTCATTTGTATATCGAATTCCTCATTTCATGACCATAGATCTATCTTAGAACAATTTCTACCTCAAACCCTTAGTTAACAACACCAAAGGAAAGAATAAAACCTAAGTAGGAGGAACCCTACCTCTTGGAGCGTAAAGTGAAGGCTAGAAGCTCCAAGAACACCAACAAAACCTCCAAATCTTGATTTCTCCAAAGTCTCCCTTTCGGATCTTTGGTAAAATCACTCAGTTTTGGGGTGGCTATGTAGCCCTTATCAACGTGATCGGCTTTAGTTCTTGGCTCGACGGATCCGACCGACGGAATTCTGAGAATCGGCGAAAGAATTCTTGTTTTCTCTCTCTTTCTCGCCAACGTGTGAAGCCATATGAACATGGGTGAGAATATCTGATTTTTTAGATATTTATCCCCTATTTATAATTTTAAAGACTTGACTCACATCGAGCCACACGCCTCCCTCTTTTCCAAGTTCATTTTTTGCCCGAAACGATTTATTTCAACCCAATTTAAGTTCAAATTAATTTTATTTGAACTTTTATCCATTTTAAAGAAATTTTAAAAAATTAGTTTTTGGGGACCTTTACAAGGCCATTCACCACCCAGCCACCTCGAACCACGTACAAAAATTTGACTATCTCAGAATTCGACGATATTCATCTGGGTAACTAGAATTCATGATACGAATCCAACGGCGAAGTCCATTGTGTCATACGAGCTCTAGAGAGTAAATATTTTAATGCCACATTATAGTTGTAAAATGACCATTTTACCCTTTTTCAGAAAGATTTTAAATTTCCCCGGGTTTTGTAATTGAGACAAATAGTTGATAGTTGAAGGGGTGATTATCAAATAAATTGTTGAGTTGGTATAGTTAATTCACAATACACATGAGTTTATGTAGAAATTTGATAAGTGCATACATTTATATGGTGACTAGTTATATATTTTGCTTTGCTCGTGCTTATAAAAAGCTTGCATCTTAGAGTTTCTGATTTGTGATGGCAATTTGTGATAAAAATTTGTTAATCAGGAATTTAATGACAAGTTGAGGTTTGTGGGGTATCATCTCTGAAAATCTCTAGAAACTATACTCATCCACTATGGGGGAACTTAGGGGTTTCAAGGTTTATTGCATGTACTCAATACAATCGTGAGTCCTATGAAAGTGGATACAAATTTAGTTTATTTTATTTTAGTATGTCATACTAGGGACTAGCAAGAACTAAGTTGAACGGTGTGATTAGCCAATAAATATGCTTAATTGTTCAATTTTATGTTGGTTAGTTGCATAGGATTGCAAGTTAAATATCCATAATTGATACTTTTCAAAGTTTAACTCTACTTTCACAACACTTATTTGTTTTCCACGTAAATAGGGCAAAATATAGAGGCTAGAGTGTAAATATGAAGATTGGAAAAGACTTTGGTTGCTTGGAATAAAGAAAGGAAGAAAAATCGAGACTGATAGTCACGTTTAGACGCCTATCACATGTTCTAGAGAAAAAGTCCCATTTGGACGCTAGTTCACACGGCTGGACGACGTTTATAGAGAGCAAACCATGTTTGGATGGTCCGTGCATTTGGACGCCAATTACAAAAGCTTTGGTACGTCCAAACATCACTTTATGCGTCTGGATGCAATTTATAGAATGTTTGGTGCATTCAGATGGAGAAACAGGGCGTCCGTAAACAATTAATGAAGAAATGCAAGATGAAAGGATGCGTCCAGACAACGCCTTCGGATGCGAGAGACAGTTACGGCTGATTGATATTGTCTTTGATTTCAATTAGATTTTTACTTCCTAATCTGATTGTAAATACTTGTAAACCTTGATTTAGGGAGTTATTTTGTTCTTAGCCTCTCTTTCGTAGATTTTGTTTTGTTTTCCTATGGATTTCTAAATTCCTAACTATAACTTAGGAGTGATACTTTTAATAAAGTACGGTATTTATTTTTGATACAATGCCCTTCAATATATGATTTCTATTTTTAATTAATTCAAGTATTTTAGTAAAGCTTTAGTTCTGTAAAATCTCTTCATTCATTGTACCACGTACATCAAATGCTTGGGATTCATTACGAGTCAAGTAACTAGTTTTGCATGCTTGGATTAATTATTTAGAATTTTCATAAAATACTTGATTTCTTGTTTGCAATACCAAGAGATTTTCTTTGATGGAGATCTTGATTAATCATTGACTCTGGACACAATGAATGCTTGTGATATACAATTAAATACTAATTATATATTTAATTCCCCCTCAGACGATCAAGCCAGTTTTTTAGAGAGAGGAAGAAGAAGACACTATATGGCTCTTATGGGGGGAATTTGCGTACCTTTGCATTGTATTTTTTAGGACTATTTATACTCACCAGAAGCTCATCATTACTAAAGGGTCTAGCCAGTAGGTTATCCAGAGGTGGGGTAGTGTGCCCCCTATTCTACGTGGAGAAGGCCTCGTCATTAATTGTTCGGCGTCCCGAGCACTCAATGCTCTTCCTTTTGAACAAAGATATTAAATGCTCGGCTCTTGGAGCATTTAATACCTTCTCTTTAATGATAAGCTATTAAATGTCCCGACTCCAGAGCATTTAAGGGCCCTTCTCCTTGGCTCTTCAAACCATCACCGACATCCCATCAGTTGTGGGTTTATTAAATGTTTGCTTGACTTTGTTGTACGTCAGCGGAGTTATCTTGTAATCTCACCACTTATCTTGTACTCTTTGCCACGCTCCGGATTCTTATCGGTGGAGTGTCCTGATCACCTTGCCACTTTGATTTCATTGTGTAGAGTGCTATCATCATTCCTGCTTTAATGGTGACTAGTCACCTGTCAATCAATAGTTTTTCCAGAAGCAGGAGCCATATGGCAAGACTTATAGTCTCTTAGCAGGTTCCCAAAATTGAGGTGACGTAGCTACTTCGGGGTAGAGGTAGATGTCTCAGATCCAAGGGCGTGGATCTGTTGTCTCTTGAGGAGGAGGTACATTTGGAGTCGAGGGATGCATGCTAGAAGAAGGAGTAACCTTAGCACCAAGAACAACGAGCATGCTAGAGTAGGATAGGGCCCTGCACCGAGGACATGCGGCCTCCACAAGGTCATCCATGTACCTCGGTGCCGAGGACACTCTCAGAAATGTCCCATCAACTGCCCCAGCCCTTTAATCTTCGTTCAGGAAGGACACGTGTCGACTGAAGGTGAAAGGGCTCAACTTCCCCATCATTGCTCTAGCCATTTTTTGTCTTTTGGAGATCGTGCACATTGAATGCGCATTTTTGTGTCTTGTGTGCAATCACGATGGGGATAGGGCCTATAAAGACAGAGCCTAGTCGCTATTTCCACACTTCTGAATTTTTCAAGCTTTTTACAGATCTTCGCTGGAGAATCCATCGGAGTCGTCACTGCCTTCGAAGAATCACCATATTTTTCAGTTACATTTTCGAAGGAAACAAGTCTTTCTCGAGTCCATAACATTTCTTCTCAACCTTTCTCCGGTGAGTCCCCATTTTCTTGTTTTCTCTTTTTCTCTTCTTTTCCATTTTTCTGACGACTGGTCGCCTTCCAGGCCACCATCGCTTTAGTTCTGGAAAATTAGACTCTGGGTCCCTTAGTTTTCCCAGTCATCATCGTTCCCTACCCCTTCTTAGTCTCCCTAAGGAATCCTTCCATAGAGAACCCATCCTTTTTCCTTATGTAGAAAGATGCCGAGACGTCGCCCTTCTGCCGAGGTCCAAGAGGCCGGGACCTCTAGGCCTAGGAAATATGAAGTCAAGGGAATCCAACAGATAACAAACTTCAAAGCCCACTATGACATCCCTTATAGCGTCTGCTTGGTTGATTTTGACAAAGATAGTCAATATGCCCCAACGTCGGTGCCGAGGATACTAAGCCTTTCTATACAAAGGCTATCATGGAGGGCAGAATTAAATTCCCCCTTTCTCCTCTCCTTCTTCAATTCCTATCACAATTTCACATCTTCCCCGGGTAGTACTGTCTAAACATCTTTAGGATAATAATGGGGGTCATCGAGCTTAACAAATGCCACGGTTCAATCTCGGCCTTGAGGACATCCTTTTTTGTTACACTTTGTTGAGGGTGATGCCTCAACAAAACTTCTATCTCAAGGCTCAGGACACCTCCATGGACCTTGTGACCCATCTCCCCTACTCGGACACTCAAATAAAGGGTACAGGGATGACCTGCTGATCTTTAGCGGCATTTGGGAGAGGGGAACTAGCCACGAGCATGACGGCTTGTCCTGCGCCAAGGAGTGGCGAACAACAAGTACGTCACTTTTTCTTCTCATCTCGGTAGTCTTTAGTTTTCCTTTTGAATATTATTTGCAAAGTAATAACCCTTCTGATTCTTGTGCAAGCGTTTCCACCCAAGAAACTACTCCTCCGGCTCGGCATTTGGTCAATTTCAACCATCTCGTCATCGTTTGGAGTTTCATCGATGACAAATTTGGCCAAGCTGTCCACCTACTTTTGGGCTATACCCCAGGGTACAAGAAAATTTTTCAACTCCCCCAACCCTTTGACCCTTCCAAATGGTTCGAGCTCTTTCATCAGGTGGTAGAGTAGGACAGAGCCCCCTGAGCCAAGGTAGAGGGGATAGGTGAAAGAGAGGCAGAGACAAGAGATCCCTCTTTCACCATACAAGTCGAGACCTGCACGTCAGGGCAGGAAGAGTGGCCTAACTTCAACATCCTTCTAAATTTGGATGTGGAAGACACTCTTGAGGTTGTTATGTCATGGCAACCACGTAGAGACCTCAAATTCCTAAATAGGAGGCCGCTCTGAGAGGCAGGGGATCCACTGGCAATGTTCCCCCACTTGTGCCAAGGATCAATAACAATATCCCTCCTCCCCTATACCGCCAAGGTCCTCTGGTTGGGGCCAGGTTTGTGACTAGAACCCTCGGATTGAAGAGGAGAGGAGGACCAAGCAACCGTACTATAAGGCGGGGTTTCCCAACAACAAAATCAACAACAACAACAACAGCCGCATGACTAAACTCTTCCTACCCTGTCGCCGACGGAGTTTGCAGGGAAGTGGCGTCCCCGGGCCATTCACCAACATTAACAAGGGAGGGTGATCTGAGTTGACGATTCCATCATCCATGATCCTCACGTTTCCTTTGGCGTGAATGAAATTCTCTATTTCGACGTCGACATGGCGGTGCACCAGGAGCGATCAACTAATGTCTTATTCCGCTCTATCATACAACATTCCCTAAAGGTAAGTTCACCTGTCATTTTGTATTTGTTGTTCTCTCCAGCCTCGGTGTCACCTTTCTTCTTTTCAGCGGGCAACCCAGCAAGGCAGAATCACTTGCGTGTCAAGAAGGAGAAGACCGAGGTCGAGAGTGCCCCAACTGTCGCCAAGGACTCCACTCTGTTCGTCTAGGCAACCCAGATCGAGCAGCTGTTCAAGGATGTCGAGTCAACGAGGGTTTGTGTTGAAAAGAAAAATGCAGCCCTTGCCAACACCTAGAGGAGGATTACCGAGCAGACACAACGGCTCTCTTTAGTCGAGGCAAAAGTAGAAGGGTCAGAGCAGAATTGCTTGGCCCTAACCCAGAAACTTGATAGGCTTAGGGCCGAGGTGGAGACCCTCAAGAAGTCAAAGGAGCAGATCAGGGATGAGTGCGCCGATGACGTCCTAGTTGCCCTTAAAGACAACAAGAGGGAATTCTTCAAAAAAAGATTGGGATACATCACTCCAGGAGACAAGGGTTCCTCCAGATTCCTCTTTGTTCCAAATGCATTTGTATGTTCCCTCAGAGGAGATGCTGTTGAAGATGCATTCAATGCTCGAGCGCAAGGTCCGGGGGAACCTGAAGAAGATGGCCCAGAATCAAGTAATTGGCATTCCTCCAGTAGTTGATCTCCCCACCCTCGAGCTAGTGGTAGCCCCAGCTCCTATCAACCCCGTACCCCTTACTCTTATCAACCCTGTACCTACTGATCCTGCTGACGTGGTCTCTTCTCCCAACATTGAAGAACTCTTTAGCGAGGCCCCCCTTGGTGAAACCAACGAAATTTTTAGCCCTCCCCCTCCGGCAGTCTAGGCATAGGTTTTTATCTTTTCATATGTAATTCTTTATTCATCTTTGTAGCTTAGGGGATGCAAAACCACGTTTTTTGAAATGAAAGAACCTTTTTTCCATACGCTCTTCCTTAGCGCTTGCGTATTTCAATTTTTTGAAATGAAAGAACCCTCTTCCTTAGGAGTACTGAACCTTTGGGAGGCATAGGTGTATCCCTCAGCTCCGAGGGTGTAGAGTTTCACTCTGGTTAGCTTCATCTTTTTCATGGGCCGACTCGAGGGGGTGGGATCTACTGCCTTGTTATCTTTTAATTTGGAACGCTGTGTTCACACACTTGCGCAAGCACACTCATAGGGAGGTACCCTTGTTCCAAACGGCGGCCGGTCAGTGCCCCCTTCAAGGGTTATTTTCCATTCAAGGGGTATGCTATTGTATGTTAGCTGATGATAGAGGTTCTCGATCCTCGGCCTAGGGATCTCGTTCTTTCCAAGAGGTTGGCTCATGTTCTCGTTCGAAAGTAAGAGTCCTTGACTTTGCTTCCAGGTCCATGCCCTTTCTAGGAGACTGACTCTGATTCTTATTCAAAAGCAGGAGCCCTTAACTCTGCTTTTAGGGTCATGCCCTTTCCAAGAGACTGGATCCTGTTCTTATTCAGAATTAGGAGTCATTGCCCTTTCCAGGAGGCTAACTCCTGTTCTTATTCGAAAGCAGAGTCCTTGACTCTGCTTCCAGGGCCATGCCCTTTCTAGGATCCTTTATAAAAGCGAATTTTCCTTTGTCAAAAGTAGTATTTCTTCAAATTCATTACATTCTAAGGGCGAATTATAGCATTTTCTTCCAAGTCTTCCAACCTTTATGACCCGGAGCCTCCCACCAACGTGACTATGTATGGACCCTCCCAATTGGGTCCCATTTTTTCGTCTGCTGGATTTCGGGTGTTAGCTACCACTCGTTTGAGCACCAGATCACCTATTGTAGAGTTTGGTTACCCCTTCTTGATACTTAGCCAACTTCAAGGCAGCCATCTCCCTTCTTTCCTCTATGAGATCCATATCTAGGCTAAGATGATGATCATTGTTGTCGGTGTCGAAGGCTTGGGTCCTTATAGGAGGGAGGCCGAATTCTAACGGGATGACCGCCTCTACTCCATATGCTAGAGGGTAGGGAGTTTCTCCTCTAGAGGTCTGAGGGGTAGTTTTGTATGCCCAGAAGATATTTATAAGCTCCTCCACCCATTTTTCCTAGACATTTTCCAACCTCTTATTGATTCCATTGATGATGGTCTTGTTTGAGGACTCAGCTTGCCCATTGGCTTGCCCTTAAGGAATGGCGATGAATTATTTTTCGGTTATCCCGTCGATCCTCAGGCGCTGAGGACAGCATCTGACACACAGAAAACAAGTTAAAAGGGCGCCAGAGTGTTTTCTAGCGTATCCCCTCCAACGATCAAGTCAGTTTTTTAGAGAGGAAAAGAAAAAGATATTGTATGGCTCTTGTGGGGGGAATTTGCGTACCTTTGCATTGTATATTTTTGGAAAATTTATACTCACCAGATGCTTATCATTACTGGAGGGGTCTAGCCAGTAGGTAGTACCCAAAGGTGGGGCAGTGTGCCTCGTATTCTGCATGGAGAAGGCCTCGTCATTAATTGTTTGACATTTCGAGCATTCAATGCTCTTCCTTTTGAACAAAGATATTAAATGCTCAGCTCTTAGAGTATTTAATACCCTCTCTTTAATGATAAGGCATTAAATATCCCGGCTCCAAAGCATTTAATGCTCATTCTCCTTGGCTCTTCAAACCATCTTCGACATCCCATCAACTGAGGGTTCATTAAATGCTTGCTTGACTTTGTTGTAGGTCAGCAGGGGGTTTTCATGTAATCTCACCACTTATCTTGTACTCTTAGCCACGTGCTGGATTCTCATCGACGGAGCATTCTGATCACCTTACCATTTTGATTTCATTGTGTAGAGTGCTATCATCATTCCTAGTCTAGTGGTGACTAGTAACCTTTCAATCGATAGCTTTTCCAGAAGCAGGAGCCATGTGGCAAGACTTAGAGTCTCTTAGCATGTTCCCAAAATCGAGGAGATATAGCTACCTCGGAGTAGAGGTAGATGACTCGGAGCCAAGGGCATGGATCTGTTGTCTCTCAGGGAGGAGGTACCTTTGGAGTCAAGGGATGCATGCTAGAAGAGGGAGTTACCTTAGCGTAGAGAATAATGAGCATGCCAAAGCAAGATAGGGCCCTACACCGAAGACACGTGGCTTCCTCAAGGTCGACCATGTACCTCGATCAAGGGACCCAGAGTTTGAGAAATGTCCCATCAAGACACTTTTGAGAGTGTCCTCAACACCGAGGTACATGGATGACCTTGAGGAGGCCACGTGTCCTCGGTGCAGGGCCCTATCTTGCTTTGGCATGCTCTTTGTTCTTGGCGCTAAGGTGACTCCATTTTTTAGCATGCATTCCTTGACTCTAAAGGTACCTCCTCTCCGAGAGACAACAGATCCACGCCCTTGGCTCCAAGACATCTACCTCCACCCCGAGACAGCTACGTCTCCTAGATTTCGAGAACCTGCTAAGAGACTCTACATCTTGCCACGTGGCTCCTACTTCTGAAAAAGCTATTGATTGACAGATGACTAGTCACCACTAAACTAGGAATGATGATGGCACTTTGCACAACGAAATCAAAATGTCAAGGTGATCAGCACATTCTGCCAATGAGAACCCGGCACGTGGCAAAGAGTACAAGATAAGTGGTGAGATTATAAGAAAACCCCCCGCTGACGTATAACAAAGTCAAGCAAGCATTTAATGAACCCTTAACTGATGGGACGTCGGAGATGGATTGAAGAGCCGAGGAGAAAGGGAATTAAATGTTCTAGACCGGGATATTTAATGCCTCATCATTAATGAGAGGGTATTAAATGCTCCAAGAGTCGAGCTTTGAGTGCTCGGGATGCTGAGAAATTAATGACGGGGCCTTCCTCTGGGTACTACCTACTGGCTAAACTCCCCAGTAATGATGAGCTTCTAGTGAGTATAAATAGTCCTAAAAAATACAATGCAAAGGTACACAAATTCCCCCCACAAAAACAATACGATGTCTTCTTCTTCCCCTCTCTAAAAAACTGACTTGATCGTTGGAAGGGATATGCCGAAAAACACTCCAGCACCCTTCTAATTTGTTTCCTGTGAGTCAGGTACTGTCCCCGGCACCTGAGGATCAATGGGATAACCCAAAAACAATTCATCACCACTTTGTAAGGGCCCTTTGGCCTTCTCAACCTATTCCTCAGTGCGGGATACTTGATTTTTCTGATGGACATGAGTTTACCACAGAAGAGATCTGTCCTAATTATTGTACTAAAATTAGCCCGCACACCAAGAGAGGTTGAAAAACCCACTCTATGACTGTTCATGTTTCTTTTACATTCTATCTTGAGTAAAATCTAAAAAACTTAGTTGAATAATGGATTATAATGTTAGCTTATAATGAGAGTTATCGACACATTCAGGCCTTGGTGATGAGCAATAAAATGATGAGAAATGTCATCAAAACCAAATTGACAAAAAAGTTATAAATGCAAGAAGCTTGTATTGTTACTTACAATTCCCGATGAATTCACATGGATACAAACCCAAGAATAAATGACCATTTCATTGGACATTGCTTGTAGTTGATTTCAAAGAAGGGAAATGAAAGCTCTATAACTCGATGAGGTAAATGAATAAAAAAGGTCCTAACTATTGGACGAAGGGTGCTACAAAATTGGTATGCATTTTTCATTTTACTGATAAATTAACAACATTCAAATTGTTTGTTATTGATCTCAATGAATCTTTAAACGTGCAGAAAAAATATGTCAATAAGGTACTCATGGACAACTACATTGAAAGTAGCAGGGCAAGAAACATCTTCATCCACAAGGCTACAACCAAAGGACTTTGATCGGCCAATACAATCAATGGCCAATGCATCCCAAGAAGAAGATAGATCGTAAGTAATTGTTTGATAAACATTAATTATGAAAGACAAACATAATGAGCTTAATCAAATTATAACTATTACAAGGTTGATTGTAGACTATTTGTATGTCATAACGTGACAAAATTGGTCAAGAGGGAAACTACTGAGCCAAACTACCAGAAGACAACATAAGACACCTACGAGCATCAATGTTGCACATGTTCCTCAACCACCCCAAATCTTACTCCCAGGATGAATTTGAAGCAAGACAATTGTTGCAATAGTTTAAATGATGAATCAATAAAAAAATTATTTTTTGAAAATCTAACTTAGGCAAAACAGTAGGGAAATGTACGGTAGCTCATTGGAAGTTGTATATATTTGTTTCAAGTTTGAAATGTAATGAGATTACATAGAGTTTTGATCACTTATGCAGTAAATATTAGTGTAGTTGGGTAGAATGCACTTTCATTCACTTGTACAATAAACAAATAAAATGAAAATCAACCATATCAGTCAAATACCAAAATATATATCATACAAACAAATTCACATACAATATTAAGGAAATAAAACTTAATAATACTGACAAATTAATCTATCTATATAAGAAATAAGTTTATATGTATAGATAAATTCAATTGTTTCACAATGCACATTGATGCACACTTCTAAAACAAAAAAGATAAAATGAACATCTAAGTAGTAACAAAGCATATCTATCATGAAACCTTTTAATAATGTCAAAGTTCTTACTACAACTAATTGAAGCAATAGTAATACGAAGAATCAAATAAAATACATCGACAAGTTGGTATAAATTTGTCAAAGATGCTGGTTTTTAAGTGAGTATAGCTTATTTAAGAATATTTATAGCGTCCTTTTTATATAAACCTCTTTATTCATCTTTACAAAATTTGGACTTAATTAATTCATTTGTTAAAACAGGTCCTAAGAGAACTCTTTGGGACAAAATAATAAATGTCATATATAGCTAGTCATATAATCGTGGTTACATAGATGCTTTTTATGCAAGATCCTTAACTGGGGGAATAAGGGGATTGACAGAATCAAGTCATTTTTTTTATAGACAAGTAGTTGATGGAATTACAAATGGAGTTGGTGTTATGATTTTCTTTGTAGGAGAAGGTATCAAATCCTAACTAATTCACCTCTTGATCGTATCCTACATTTCTTAGGCTTGCCAGGTTGCTTCTTCCATAATGGTGGCAGAATAACAGCTTGTTCCATACCAAATTCAGGATGTCCAATAGTGAGTACAAGTTATACAGACTCCTTATATGCATTGATATATGGTTAATGTGATAGTAATAGTCAACATATTCATTCTAATTTTTTGAACTTAGATAAATTGTAGCAACTACATATTCACATGGAAAACCATTAATCTGTAACTGATGACATGAACATGTTTGATCGTAATATTCAAATTGAGTTGAGTTTTGGAAATTTGAAAATAGACTTGAAGGGCTAAAAAGTGTATTTCATGAAAATTTCGCGAATTAACTACTAACTAGGGAAAAATTGCCTTGAAGTTCAGGCACAAACTAGAGTTATGTTCAAACGGCAATCCACGTTAGAACTTAGCTTAGCCCTAGAAGTTTAGGCATGATTGACAGAATTGACATAATATGAGATACTCGAAGTAGAGCATGTTTGAATGCAATTAATGTCCAAACATGGCGCATTTGAACGCCAATTGTGTTCGAACGTGAGTGTGCATTTTTCAATAATTAGGCTTGTACGGACTAAACAGTTTTTGATCCTATAAATGCCCTAAAGACATTCTTTAGGTCAGTTTTAAGCACTTTTCAACCCTATGAGGGTAACAGTGTTGAGAGAATGGGAAAGGGAGATATTTCGAAGGGTCAACATGTGAAGAATGCAACAAACGTGCTAGCGTTTCTTTAAACAGCGGATTAAGGTAGAGATTCATTCTCAAACTCATTCATTGAGATTAGGGCTATATATTTACATTTTTTCCATCTCTATTATAACATAAATAATGGATCTATAATGTTTTCTCATTTGTTTGAACCTATTATTTGTTTCTTGAAGAAAATACATGGTTTATATCCAAGATTAATTCATTCTTGATTTAGAAATCTTAATTCTTGAAAATACATGATTTAACACAAGATTCATTTGTTCTTGATTGAAAACCCTAGCGCATGATTTACAATCCTATCTATGTGATAGATCTTCAACACTTTATATTGCCTTTTAATGTAATCTTAAATTCTTGAAGACATGCAAGATTTACCTCCAAATAAATGTTTTTTTTTTGATAAGAAACGATCAGATGTAATTTTATTAACTCAAAGATTGTGTACATTAATTTCAAGGGAAGATAACAAGCAGTTAGGTGATTCTCCCATCCATATTAAGACCTCGTCACAACTAATTGAATGTTTTGCAATACAATGAGCAACACCATTCACCGAACGACAAACTCTTATGAATCTGGTTAATGAAGTTACCAATGTCTGAGTAGTTCTTATGCCTTCTCCAAATTGAATTGATGACCTGTTGTAAATCAACTCCTAGGACTATGTTCAAAAAACCAGATTCCGAAGCAAATTTAACCTTCGTATAAGTTGCCAGACTTTAGCATCATTTTGACTCAAAAAACCTCCTAACCTTAAACATAGTCCAGGTACACATTGACCATCAGAGTACCTTATAATAACCCTAGCACCCGATACTTACCTTAACCAAACCATGGGAAGGAGCAAACCAGCTCTATGGATTCCTATGCTCATGGATTATCGAGTAAGATAAATTTGATGCTTGAGCATCTATAAATTGATCATAAATTGACCTTGAAAAGTCTACAATCTACAACGACATTCATATAACTTCCTCAATACAGGTCTTATTTCTGTTATGACAAATCATCCAAGCCATCACAACAATCACTCGCATTTGATCCATTCCCAGATATTCAACTGCAACTAAAAACCAATCGTGGAAAGCCATAGAATGAGCCTAAGGTAATCTTAATTTAGAAGCTTCCCAAACTTGCATCGCAAAAGGACAATGCACAAATAGATGGCAAGTAGTTCCAGTTGTTGTCCATACATGAAAAATCCCTTCTTCACTGGAAATTTTCTTTTCCACAGATTAGCTTGACTAGGCAATATATCATTGAATGCTCTCTAGAAAAATTGCTTAACTTTATTTGGAATTTAAAAGACCCGATGAAAGATGCCTTACTTTTGATGGAGCTACCTGAAGATGCTTCAACGCCTTGCTGTTTCTTATGAATTTCCATCTCCATAATTAGGTGACAGGCGATTCTCACCGAAAACTATCCTGACTTAGAATAGTGCCAAATCAAAGCATCTGGAGGAAAATGATCACAAAGAGGAATCGCCATAATCTCATCAATCTCAAACTCCACGAAATTATGTCTGAGTCATTAATTATTCCAACAAGACCTGTCTTTATCAATTAAAAAACTAACACAGGTATTATCATCTAGATTAGGAAGGCAACTTATCACCTTAAAAGAAGTTGGTCTCGGAAGCCATCTATCCCTCTTTATATTGATGCTAAGTCCATGTCCAATCCTCCATGTACTCCTAGATTGAACAACCATCTTCCAAGCAAGAAGGCTTCTCCATGTATTGGAAATACTTGGCTTTCAACACTTGGAATAAAATAGAGTGTTAATTTTGATGCAATCTCAAAATTGTTTTGCTAACAAAGCTAAATCGAAAGCTTCAAAATTATGAAACCCCAAACCACCCCTAACCTTTGAGGTACATAATTTATCCCATCACATCTAGCGAATGCTTCTTCTATTTCTATTTTGTCCCCACCAGAATATAGCTAACATGCTTCATAATTCTGTACACAATGATAAAGGAAGTTTGAAACATGACATTGCATACGTCGGCATAGCTTTAGCCATTTCTTTAATTAAAATTTCCTTCCCTGCTTTGGACTAAAATTTCTCTTACCGCCGTTAAATCTTTCCCCAAACCCTTTGTTTGATATAATCAAAAATTTGCCTCTTTGATTTCCCTACTATCGCCGAAAGACCCAGATATTTATCATGACTATCCACCATCAAGATTTGAAGCACTTCTATTATAACATCTTTCTCAATAGCCAACACATTTTTACTAAAAGCACCAGCTAATTTTTCTAGATTTATTTTTTGTCTAGAAGCTAATTTATAACTGTTCAAACACTACTTGATTACCAGCCCGTTCTCCTTCGATGCCCTTGCAAATAATAGGTTATCATTGGCAAATAACAAGTAAGTAATAGAAGGAGCTCCCCGTCTAACCTAAAACTCTTCTAAACTTCCATTAGCTCTTCCGTTTTTAAGTAGTGCCAAAAACCCCGTAGAACATAGCAAAAAACAAATACGGGTATGGAGGGTCCCTTGATGCAAACCCCATTTAGGCCTAAAATACCCACACTATTCCCCATTAAGTATAAGTGAGTAAGATACTATACGATCACATCTCATGGTCAGTCTAACCCATTTATCTTCAAACCCCAATTTTTTCATCATCGCTTTCAAAAGGTCATTCAACTCTAATGTATGCCCTACTCATATCCAATTTAATTGGCATAAAACCCTTCTTTCCTTTTTTTTTTCTTCTTCTTTTGTGAATGATTGAGTTCATAAGCAATTAACACATTGTCGGTGATCAACCAACCTGGAATACAAGCACTTTGATATTCTGAAATTACCTGGGAAAATACACTCTTTAGCAGATTACTCATTATCTTGGCAATAAACTTGTAAATCACATTGCATAGACTTATCTACTAAAATTGAGTCATATCTTCAGGTGAATGAACTTTCGACACCAAAACAATAATAGTATAATTCAGTTTATCCTCAAACTATTCAGAGTTCTAAAAGCCCAAAACCAACTTTTATGACATCCTTTCTAATTGTTTACCATAATTTTTGATGGAAAAGCGCCCCCATTCCATCTAGACCAAGGGATTTTGTTGGATGAAATTGAGATAAAGCTACTGTTATTTGTTTCTTTATATCTAATGGTGTATCTCCACAAGTATTAGCAAATCGTATGGATGAATAACAAGAACAGGTCTAAGCTACAAGGCTCGAAGACTATAAAATAGGAATGCGAATTATTTGGGGTATGGGGTGCTATGCTTGATGAAATTATAATGGTTCACCGGCTTGAGAGCTCGGCTAATCCACTCTTTCAATGAAGACTCTTGCTCCTAGGATTAATAGTCAAGCAAAAAAGTTTTACCAGACGTTCGTGACTTTAGTAGGGTTGTCCTTCGGACTGAGGAGATGTGTCATATTTACAGCATTTTTCCTATCTCTAAAATATCTGCAGAGAGATCCTTGCCCTTCTTCCATGGGATCTTCTCTAATTTTAGGATAAGATCTTGGTTGGTTGAGATTTGGTGCCTTGAGTGTTGCTTCTTACTGCTTTGGGGTCCTTGCTATTAGCCGACTGTCTCCTTTGTCTCTTCGTTATCGTCTTTCCTGGAGGGGACTTGAGGTTTGAACTTCGAGGCTACGGATGCCCCTTCCGAACTTTTGATCTGAGTTCTTGACCTGACCTCTTGGCTCGAGCTCACACTTAGACAAAAAATTTCTTCAGGTATCATCAGTTGCCTCCTAGCCCTTAGCCCAAGTAAACTTGGGTAGGAGTTGAACTGAAGCTTAAATAAGGCTGATCTACATTCACTGACCTCGATTTCCACGTGAACGGGTTTTTGACGGTTCATAATAATTATTTACTTTCTTGTTCCTCACGCACGTTCCTCGTTTTGTACCGTTAGCTTTAAATATTTCTGATCTGATGGAAACGACTCTCATTCCCCATTTGATTTCTCTTTCTTTGAGCTTTTCATCTTCTTCCTCTTACCACTCTCTGATTTTTTCCAATTCACTGGCGAACTTAGGGCTTTGTTGAATCTCCTCCCTTCTTAAATTGGTGCACGAGACTTGTTTTCTGCTTCATGCCTTGAGTTATAGCCTTCCATTCGATCTTGATTAGATACGTTTTTTGTCTTTTACATGTTTTCTCATTCTGGATCCCTCGAATCTGAGGTGGTTATTGTAGTTTTGGGTTTTTTGCTTCTTTTATTTTTGGAATCGAGACCACTGCTTGTCCACTCTTCCTCGCATTTTGGACTTGTGTTCTGCTATATAAATCCTTTGTGTCGGTAATTGCTGTGTGGACCCTAAGGACTTTAGGGAGTGCATAATTAGTGTTCCTACTCTCTATTGTTCTTTCAATCTTCCTTTCTCTTGCTCAATTATGTCAGTCTCTTCAGAAGCCACTCACTCATCTGTTTCCCTCATGGGGGTTAGATCACCCGAGGGAGAGGATTTTGACTTAGGAGAGATGGGAGCCAAAATTGACAATTTTTCTGGTGTTGATTCTGTTGACGTCGAGGAAAAAATTGAAGTTTCGTCCTCTTCTTCTCTCCTAGCACCCCAAAACCACAGTAAGGGAAAAGAAAAGGTGAATGGAGTGGGAATTTTAGGCAATAATAAGGGTGTAAGGGCTACCTACCTAGTTGTGGAATGCTCTGGGGCCAGTGAGGTCACTCCTTCATTTATAAAGGTTCTTAGTGCTAGATATGGCTTTCCTCTAGGTGTTTAGTACTGGTGTCTTGATATATTCACTCCTTATGCCTTCCATGTTCCAGAGAAGGTCTGCTTCTTCATGGCCGCCTTTGAAAATGGCCTACGCTTTCCCATACACTCGTTTGTTAAAAGCGTCCTGCAGCACTTTAATGTCTACCCTGCTCAGCTTTCCCCCACCTTCTGGGGTGTCCTAATGGGTCTTCTTATTTTCTTTAAGAAACATAAACTCGAGATTCCCACAGTTTCCTTGCTTATGGCCCTATTCAATGTTAAACTCACATCCCCAAAGGGTTTTTTATATATCGCCAAATGGACCAAAGCCAAATTAATCATTTCTGACCTCTCAAGCTCTCACAAAGGCTGGAAAATACTTTTCTTCTTTGTATGGGACAACCAGTCGGAGTTCGATCCCAAGAATTCTTCTGATACTCTGACAATCCCACATGCTTGGAATGCCCCTGATAACTTGGGTAAGCTCTTGTTTGACAGATCAGAGACTGTTCATGACTCCTTTCCACATTGAACTTCTTTAGCTTGTTCTTCCTTTCAGGTATCTGCCCTAAACTCAACACTGAGGACATGCAGACATTGAGGACCTTGGAGGGCAGCAAGTCAGAGAAGTACTCTAAGCTTATCAAGCCTTGGTCTCTTATCTCGTAGGGTTTTAACCCTCTAGAGATGAGGATCAAAACCCCTATTCCACTTTTCATCATTAGAGCTTAGGATACAGTAGGTAAGACTTTTTCCACTTACTCCCTTGTTTTTCTTGTTTTTTTTTTTAACTTTTAAGACCGCTTACTTCGGGTTTTCAAACTTGTGCACAATGAAGCTTTCTCCAAAGGAACTCTAGGCTATGGTGGATCAGTTGAAAGAGGGCCAATGCAGGGGCAAAAGTAAGGCTGAAGCTGGCTTTGGTTGCAGTCTCGTTACCCAAGCTAGGCTACAAAAAGAGGGGGTGCCCTATCCTCTTTCCATTTTGACTAATGTGACCTCTGACCAGCCGCTAGAATCTTCAAAGGTTATATGGGACTCTTCTCTCCTGGGGGTTCCGGCGGCTTCTAGAGGAGTCCCAAAGTTTGGTCCAAGCTCTCTTTCTCTAGCTGAGGTCGAGGGGGCCCTGGAGATAGCTTCTCGTGTCCTTCCTATGCTCACTTCTCCTAGGCTATTCAAGAAACCACCTCTGTCAAGTTCATATACTAAGGGGGAAGAAGTCTCAAGCTGGACACAAACAAAGACTCCCTTCTTGACGATGTGGAGCTTGCTTCTAAGGATATTAGCTCCATCATTCCTGATTCTGATGTGCAGAGGGCTGCAACCATGCCCCTTAGGTCCTCAATCAATTCCATTCTATATAGAGCTACTACTGTAAGCTATCTTTCCTTTCTACATTCTAAATTCAAGCTTTGGAGACTTCTGTCAAAGCCTCGAAGGGATTCGAGCTCAAAACTGCTGAATTTGTCTTTGTCAATAATGATCTCCAAACTAAAATTTGAGAACTGCAGGTACAGGTGGAAAAGCAAGTTTCTACCATCAAGGGTTTGGAGGCTGAGAAGGAGATAATGGTCAAGGAAGACCAGACAAAGATAGAGAAGCTTAGGAATGCCAAGGAAGACCTTAAGGAGAAAACTGGCCTGTGGTTTAAAGCTAGCCAAGAGGTCCTCAAAGCTCAGGCAACTGTGAGGGTCATAAGAGGGAGAATGAAATCTTAACCGAGGTAAACGACTCTATCCAATACAAGCTTAAGGAGAAAGACAATCTAATCTTCGAGCTAAAAGATGACGTTACCACGTGGGCCAAAAGGTGGATATCTTTTTCGGACTAAGGCTGAAGAGACGTATCCTGATGTGGACTTTAATCTTGAAATCCTAACTGAGAAGGAGGCAAAAGAGGCCAATATATAGGGTGAGGACGGTAACTTGGACCCTCTGCTTCTGAGGTAGTTCTTGAAGGTTCTGAGGTGCTTGTTCCGCCTACTGAGGTTTTGTCTCAGGATATTCCCATCCCTTTTGTCCCCCTCAATTCTACTAATTCTGGGCTCCCTACTATTTCCACTATCATCCCTGCTATTCCCCTTTTCTTTACTGACCCAGTGTTCAAAGCCCTTACTGAAGTTGAGGGCCCTGCCCCTCTTCCTGCCTTTGACCAAGCTCCTACTGCTGTTCTAACAATGACTCCTTTTGTCGAGCTACTAGAGCATCAGCAATTGATCCCCCCGACTCTCTTCCTCCTGTTGTTACCAAGTCCTAGGGCTCAACTCCCTTTTCTTTTCTTTTCTTTTTTTCAGAAGGGTGTACCTACATGTTTTCTGATGTACATCTGACGTAATTACTTAATACAATTCATATTGCTCTTTTCTGCATTATTGTTGTTGCTGTTGTGCTTTAATTCAAACTATTCTACCCACTTGAATCATTTAGAATTGCTCCTTTTGTTTGAGTTATTTTCCATTATATTGCCCCTTGCTTGGAGGAGGACCTTAGTTTTCCTTAAAGTAAAATTGTCAAGTTTGGAAGAGCTAAAGAGTAAATGATGTGTCACGCCGAGATCAACTTAATGCTGCTGAGGAATGAGTTCGAGAAATACAAATCCCACTTTAAATAAAGTATGGGTTTTGAGGTAGATGGCCCTGGGAAGATATGCCACTAAACTCATGTAGCCATGCAAGTTGACCTCAACCAAAAGAAATCTGATAAAACTCCAAGAAATGTTCGTTCAACTATACAGACTGACCTTGATCAACGAAACCTGAGAAGCCTCTGAAAAAAAGTTCAACACCTAGTCTCGATGAACTGAGCTCTAGATTTTTTTGGCTGGGCTTGTGTTGTTGTAGTACTGCTGTTCTGCCTTATATTTCCCTTGCCCCCTTAAAAGTTGGGTATTTGATTTCCTTAAGGTATCTGGATACGATCTTCGTAACTACAATACATATACATGTTTGAAGAGTTACATTGTATCTTGAGAATAGATTTGTGAAATTTTTGGTGCATATCTTTCTAAACAATTGGTGGACACAAATATTGCTTTTAGGAAGTGCTATCTTACATAACTTGAAGCAATTTTCAGTATTGTAGTGTAGTCTCTACAATTAAGCTTTCCAATGGAGTGACAACCCCAGAGTTTTATTCAACAATAAAAAACGAGCATATATTCATGGATTCTAATTGCTCTGCAAAATCATTCTGTCACATGAATGAAAGTTACGTCAAGTTGATAGTGGAAATTTCTTTCATTGGTAAAGGAAATTACAATTCTTACTTACTACATTGAAGATTGCCTATGTGTTAACCACACCAAAACTCGTAGAACAAGAGAATAAAATAGTGACACAGGCACGAAATCGAGCAAAGTTGGGGCAAGATGACTATATCTGCAAAGGGCACATTTTAAATACAATGTCTAACTCTGTATTCTAACTATAACAAGGAGTAGAATATACTAAGGAGCTATGTGACAATTTGGAAGGAAAATATCTTGCAGAGGATGCTGCGAGCAAGCATTCCTGATCTGTCAATTTCTTAACTTCAGAATGTTATCAATTTCATGAGATTCAACGTATTCTAAATTAGTTTAAACAAAAGAATATGAACATGGATGAATCTGTTGTAGTTTTTGCTATTATTGAAAAACTTCTTTCGGCATGGAAAGATTTTAGGAAAAATCTTAAGCATGAGAAAGATGACTTATCTCTCGAGGAATTGGGAACACACCTTAGGTGAGGAAGTGTCTAGAGTTTGAGAGAAAAGTTAGGAGAACAAAAGAAACTTGCTTCTAAGTTTTTTGTGTTGGAGGAAGGAAAGGAAAATTAACAATCTCATCACTTTGGATGAAACAATCAAAAGAGGTAAAACAATACTGGTTATTCTAACAGTAACGAAGACACTTGTTTTTCTATAATAAGCTAGAGAAATTCAAAAAGGACTGTTGCTTCTACAAAAAGAAGCAAGGATCAATGAAATCAGAAGAGAATTTTTAATCCATCATATTTATAATTAATATCCTCGAAGAAGATGGTTCTTGGTGGGTAGATTCCGGTGCAATAAGACATGTCTACTGAGACAAGAATATGTTTGTCACCTATGAAACAGTTGAAGATTGTTATTCCCTACATGTGAAACTCCTCTATAACACCAATGAAATGAAAATAAAATTTGGACATTGAGTTTACTTCTATAAATATCATTATTGTTACCAATGTCTACCTTGTGTCAAAAGTTAGAAAGAAATTGATTTCAAGAAGTTTCCTCAATAAACATGATTTTAAACTTGTATTTGAGGCAAATAAATTTGTTTTGTCCAAAGGTGGAGTCTTGGTAGGCAAAAGCTATTTGTATGAGTGAATATATAAACTCAAAATCAATAAGATGTCTATTTCTTCTTACTTTGCTGTTTAACTTTCTTTGTGGCTTGGTAGATTAGGGCATGCTAACACTAGGAAAGTGGATGATATGGTTAAGTTGAATTTAATTCCAAAGTATGAAATGATATGGTTGATAAGTGTAAGATTTGCAAACAAAGTGAAATCACTAGAAAACCATTTCCTAAGGTTGAAAGAATACATCTTTATTAGATCTAGTGCATAGTGATGTTTGTGATTTACATGAAACACCCAGTAGAGATGGCAAGAAATATTTTGTGACTTTCATAGATGACTATTCAAAATTTTACTATGTATATCTTTTGAATTCTAAAGATGATATGTTAGAAAAATTCAAAATTTGTAAGAATGAAGTAGAATATCTATGTAATACCAAGATTAAGTGCCTAAAGTCTAATAGAGGTGGTAAATACCACTTTCTTAGTTTTGTTAAATTGTAGGAATAGTACATGAAGTCACAACACTGTATACCCCACAACAAAAAAGTGTAGTAAAAAAAAAAGAATAGGACACTTACTGAAATGGTTAATGCTATGTTTTCTTATTCGGGTTGAGGCAAAGGATTTTTAATTTTTATTTTTTCAGGAAGGGGGGAAGCCATGTTAACGGCCTATCACATATTAAATACAATTCCCATAAAGAAAATAAAGATCACACCCTATGAATATTAGAAGAAAAGAAAACAAAAGTTTGGGGTTGTAGGGCTATTATAAGATTGTCAGACCCTAAAAGAAAGAAGCTTGATAATAAAGGCATAGAGCGTGTTTTCTCAAAGTATGTTCAACATAGTAAAACCTAGATTTATAATAATAAAGCATAACAAATCAATTAAAATTAACATTATCATAGAATCTAGAGATGCAAAATTTCATGAAAATAAGTTCTCTACTATACCAAAATTAAAGGGATCTAAGGAAATGATGGAAGTACCAATCGTTGGTTCATCTGAAACTAGTGACCAAGAAAACCTTATGAGAAGTAAAAGAGTAAGAACCAAAAATGCTTTGGTCTAGATTTTGTTGTTTATTTGGTAGAAGGAGGTAGAGAAACTATATGTAAGCAAACTATTTTTACTTTATCAATGGAATCAGATCCCTTAGCCTTTATGAGTAATAAGACAAGAAAACTAGTTAATTTACCCCTAAGTTCAAAACATATTTAGTGTAAGAGGATTTTTAAAAGGAAATTGAGGATAGATGGTACAATTGAAAATTTTAAGGCTAGATTAGTGACAAAAGGGTTTACACAAAAGAAAGGGTGTTAACTATTTTGATACATATTCACCAGTAGCCTACATTTCAACTATTATAGTATTAATTGACCTAGCCTCAATTTATAAGTCCACAATACACCAAATTGATGTAAAAATTCTATTCTTGAATAGTGAATTAAAGGAGGAACAAAAAGTTTGTAAATTAGTTAAATCAGTAAGTGGTCTTAAATGAACACCTAAATAGTGTCATGAAAAATTTGATGAAAACAGGGCAACATGACTGTGACCGAGTACGAGAGGAGGTTTGATGAGCTATTCCGTTATGCTACGTAGTTTATAGCTACTGAGGCCGACAAGGCCGAGCGCTTTGAACAAGGACTGAGGCCGGTCATCCGGGAGAAGTTGGTTGCTCTCAAGATCAGGGAGTATGGGGACCTGGTGGACAGTGCTGCAATAGTAGAGAGAGACATAGAGGATAGCCAGCGGCGATAGAGCTTCATGAGAGGAGGCCCGATCCGGACGGGTGCTAGTAGTAGCGGGGTACAGCGGGTGGCACCATACCGATGGCCAGGCCAGGCAAGTGGATAGAGACTTTTGACAGCCCGAGGAGACGGAGTTGCTCAGACTAGAACAAGCACTGACTCGCGTCAATGCTTTGCATGTGGAGAGTTTGGGCACTTCAAACGTAGATGTCCTACGTTTCCACCAAGGACAAATCAAGCAACCGGGCAGGTACCGGCAAACAGACCACCTCTACAAAGGCCAGCATCGTAGAGACAGTTACAAGCTCAAGCCCCTGGCGGCACCAATCAAGGAAGGGTTTTTTCTTTGACTCAACCGGAGGAAGACGCTTCCAAAATCGTAGTGGAAGGTATTGTGCTTCTTTATAATTCTTTGGCCCAAATCTTATTTGACCCCGGCGCTACACATTCATTCATACGCATGAAATATGCACTTAATCTGGGTTTGAGTTTTGAAAATTTTGAACATGCTTTGAGTATTGATATGTCGACAGGAGAACGGTTGGATACAACTAGGGTGTGTAGAGGATGCGTGCTTTGCATTGGGGAGCAAGAGTTGAATGTAGATTTGGTTGTGTTAGACATGAAGGGGTATGCCGTTATATTTGGGATAAGTTTGTTGTCCTTTTTCCGTGCGGTGATGGATTATTTATATGCGAAGATGAGTAAGTATGAATTTTGGATGAAGGAAGTGAAATTCCTTGGTCATGTTGTGTTTGAATAGGTTTTAGCTGTTGATTCTGCTAAGATTGAAGCCGTAATGAAATGGGAACCACCGAAGAATGTGACAGAAGTCCATAGTTTCCTGGTTTTAGCAGGCTACTACCGGAGGTTTGTAGAAGGGTTCTCAAATCTTGCGATATCGATGACTCGCCTTACAAAGAAGGGGGAGAAATTTTTATGGACTCAAGCATTTTCACACCTTGAAGGAGAAATTGACAACAACTTTTATCCTCATTATTTCGAGTAGTAGGAAGGGATACGATGTTTATACCGATGCTTCACTACGAGGCAACTCAAGGTTCATGAGCAAATTATCTCACCCATGACTTAGAGCTTGCCGCTGTGATTTTTGCTCTTAAGTTGTGGATGTGTTATTTGTATGGGAAAAAGTTTCAAGTGTTCTCTGATCACAAGAGCCTCAACTATGTGTTCACACAGAAGGACTTGAATCTTTGGCAGAGACGTTGGGTGGAATATCTAGAAGATTATGATTTCACACTCAACTACCATCTAGGGAAGGCTAATGTAGTTGTCAATGCACTTAGCAGAAAGTCTCGAGGTGAACTCAATGCTCCTGCAAGTAAGTGGAAGATGAGGGATGCCCTTGGAGACTATGATCTATGGGTTGGAGAAGATAGATCCCGACCATGCCTATTCAATCTGGTAGTCCAACCTACCCTCCAACGTAGACTTGTAGAGTTACAGGCGCTTGGATCCTGACTTAGAGGCAATTCGAGCTAAATTGGAGAATGGAGAAAATATGGAGGGTTGGTCTTTGAGAAACGGAGAATTGAGATATGGGGAGAAACTATGTGTTCCTGATGATTCGTCCCTAAAGGAGGGGATACTTGGAGAGTGTCATCGCTCTAAGTTGGCTATCCACCCCGATAGTACAAAAAATGTATAGGGACATGAAACGCCAATATTGGTGGAAGGGAATGAAGAAGGATGTGGCAAGGTTCATAGCACGATATGCGGTGCGTTAATAGGTGAAGATCGAACATCAAAATTCAGGAGGATTACTACAGTCTTTGTCTATTTCAAAGTGAAAATAGGATCACATCACCATGGACTTTGTGTCGGGTTTACCACGGACGTCGCGAGGACATAATGCAATATGGGTCATTGTGGACAGACTCACCAAATTCACTCACTTCTTGAATATGAAGACCACAGACACTGTAGAGACCTTGAGCAAGCTTTACATTCGCGAGATTGTCATGTTGCATGGTATTCTACTCTCTGTCGTGTTGGATTGTGATTCTCGATTTGTGGCACAGTTTTGGCAAAGTCTACAACAAGCTATGGGGACAAAGTTACATTTCAGCACAACTTTTCATCCCAAACGGATGGCTAATTCGAGAGGGTCATACAAATTATGGAAGACATGTTACGTGCTTGCGTGTTGGACTTCAAAGAAAGTAGGAGCGATCATTTGCTGTTGGTGAAATTTACATACAACAATAGCTATCATGCAAGCATTAGTATGACACCATATGAAGCATTGTATGGAAAACCGTGTAGATCCCCGACGTGTTGGTTGGAAGTCGACGATAGTAGTTTGTTTGGACTGGAGAATGTTCGAGAAACTACCGAGAATATTTAACTCATCCAGGAGAGACTACGTACGACACAAAGTAGGCAAAAGAGCTATACAGATAGAAGACGAAGGCCATTGGAATTCTAAGAGGCTGACTATGTGTTCCTCAAAGTTTCACCCAAGAAGTGAGTATTTCGTTTTGGCAAGATGGGAAAGTTAGCGCCAAGATATACCAGATCATTTGAAGTTATCAAAGTTGTGGGCAAAGTGGCATATCAGTTGGGGTTACCGGCTCAATTGTCAGGGGTGCATGACGTGTTTCACGTTTCAATGTTACGTAAATGTCAAACGGATACAACGTCGGTCGTGGACTTGGAAGATAAAGAAGTTCAAGATGGAGCAACATATGAAGAACAATCAGTGAGAATCCTCGATACCAAGGAGAAAGTGCTTTGCAACAAGGTAATCCAAATCGTAAAAGTCTTGTGGCAACATCATGGGGTGAATGAAGCTACTTGGGACCCTGAGCGGGAAATGCGGGAGAAGTATCCGTATTTGTTCGTTACTTAAGGTAAGTTTCAAGGATTGTAAACTCCCACATGTTTATATTCATATAGTCATATAATTGTTGATTAATTGATTTTCAAATGAAAATGTAAGTGTTAAGGTCTAAAAAGTAAATAGTTAGCTAAGATTTAGTTTTGAATTATAAAGAATTGAAAATATGTTCAATAGAACGTGAAGGTATCAATATTTATGTGAAAAACCTTGTTAAACATGTATGAGATGGTTTTGGAAGGATTATGAATGAATTGGAAATGAAAAATATGTGAAGTAGGCAAATCTGGGTAGTAACTATCGGTAATAGAATGTCTAGTGTACCCGAGCTACTGATAGTCAACAGGTAGTCGAGTGCCTAGTTTACCCGAACTACCGGTAGTCGAATGCCCAGTGTACCCGAGCTACCGGTAGTCAACAAGTAGTCGAGTGTCCAGTGTACCCGAGCTACCGGTAGTACCTAACGGTAGTCGCTGTAGAAATCTGAAAATTTTAAGTCACGAACAATCGGTCCTTTCTCCACTATAAATACATTAGGACACCTCTTTATCCTCCATTTCACCACTTCTAACCCTAGAAAACATTAGAGAGGAAGAAAGGAAGAGAAAAATAAGAATTTAAAGGGGTGATTCAAGATCAAAACCTAGCTTTCAAGACCACAAGGTAATGAATTTCTTCTCTTTCTCTTACATTGAGATTAGGGCTTATGTATATATGCATGTTTTGCTCTAAAAGTGCTATATATGATATAAAATCATTCTATCTTAGTCTTTTTTGGCAAAGATTACATGTTTCTAACAAATTTAGGGTTGTATACCCATGAAATCCCTCTTTTTGTTTGAAAAATCCTAGTTTTTAAGAGTGATAGGTTTTCCTCTGGAACTATTCCTCTATTCTTGATTTCGAAACTATAGTGTTTTGTGTTGAGTAATAAAATTACATGGTTGTGATCTCTTGCATTTTTCTTAGTTGGTTATTGAAAAAGTCACATGCTTAATTTGGGAATTTTTTTGATATGCTTGTAAATTGAGGAAATTGTTTTGGTATTGTATCTCTTATGAGTGTGGGATGACCATGAGTGGCCTTTGACGAGATATCATAGAGTGGGTAGATGTTTTACTTGCTCCGTGTGGGTTGGCATTTTTCCTACCACTTGTAGTGGGGTTAGTGCTTTAGTAAGACTAAACCACTATTGTTCACGGGGTACCGTAGAAAAGGGTTAGTATACTAATGCCTGGGTTGGATACGTCACTAGCTTTGGTATGGAATACGCCCTTCCTAAAGGATGGATATCTTTGATAAGATTTGTGTGGATGTGTGTGGGCTATATATTACTCAATGTCGCTTGCCTCGCATCATGTTTGAGATATATATACATATGGTTGTGGAATATTTATGTTCTGGATTATTGGATTGTTGTGAAAAATGGTTTCCTACAAGAACTTGTGGAAGTATGGGATTTCATAAGGTCTTGTGGGAAAACGATTTATATTTTAAGAAAATAGATATTTATTTGAAACTTTGGTTTTTACTGTTCATTTAAATTATTGTTGCTACGCAAAATTTAGATCCATTCTAAAATGTCTCTGTTTTACTTCAACGATTATATATGTTATTTGTGAAATGAGACTAACCCTTTATATGCTTTCATAAACCTTGTTCGAGTTTGGGAGGAATGTTGTTACGGAGTTTAGTGCTCACCCCCTACAAATTACATATTTTCAGATTATGTGCTAGAGGAGGATATTAGAGCTGATGAGCCAATGCATTGGGAGGTTTCGATAAATGGGAACATGGATCCTGAGACTCATACCCTTATGTTTTAGATTATTCCTTTTTTTCTAGAATAAGATATCTTTTTGAGATAAGGTCTATGTTAGTATTTTCTTATTCTGCTGCAAGTTTAATTTTAATTCTTTTGGGGATGTAAACGTCATAGCTTGGCTTATTCTTTTGGAATGATATTGTTAATGTTATTTATGATGAACTGAATATTTTCTTATTGATGGATTTACTTAGTGCTCTCAAGATGTGAATGGTGATTAGCATGTAATGTCGTCTAAAGGGATATTTAGGGCGTTACAATTTCTAATGATTTTTTGTAGATAACTCCCCATTTCTCTTATCCTTTCTTCTCTGTGGCTTCAATTGGCCCGATTGTGAATTATGTACTTTTAAAGCATGCTTTTAAATGTAATTAGCGTGAGTTCTTTGTGCTTTACAAATGAGCAATGTCTTTTAAGCATATATACTCTTAACAATTCTAGTGCAATTATTTTTAGCCATTTATTTATGCCTCACTTTTTTAATGATTGACCATGTTAAGTGTAGAGAATTAACATAATATTAGACAGAAACAGAGAGAGGTTAAAAACTTAACCTAGCTCTCATACGTCACTTGTATTTTTAGTTAACTCACAAATAATAAGAATTACATATATACCCTCTTACTAATAATAATTTACATATACTATCCTAATATTCTTAACACTCCCCCTCAAGCTGGACTATATATATTATATAATCCAAGCTTGGAACAAATCTCTATAAGACGTGTACTACTCAATGTTTTGGTAAACATATCTGCAAGCTGATCTTCAGATTTCACAAATTGAGTTGTAATCTCCCTAGCTACTGTCTTGTACCGAATAAAGTGACAATCAACCTCAATATGTTTGGTTCTCTCATGAAACACTGGATTGACAGCGATATGAATAGCTGTCTGGTTGTCACAGAACAACTGTAAAAGAAGTTGAACTAAAAACTCAATTTCCTAGAGGAAGTGTAGTAGTCAAGTCAACTCACTCGTTGTATGCGTCATTGCCCTATACTCAACCTTAGCATTGGATTTTGCTACCATTGATTGTTTCTTATTTTTCCATGAAACAACGTTACCTCCTAAGAAAAGTATAATAACTAGTGGTTGATCTCCGATCAGAAGGAGAGTCAGCCCAATCAGCATCTGAGAAACCTTTCACTCTAAGATGTCCATTAGCTCGATATAACAGTCCAAGTCCAGGAGCACGTTTGAGATATCGTAAAATACGAGTAACTGCCTCCCAATGTGGTATTTTGGGACACCCCATGAACTGACTTACTATACTGACTGCATAGGAAATATCTAGTCAAGTAATAGTGAGATAATTAAGCTTCCCAACTAATTTGCGATACCGACCCGAATTCTCAAACAGTGCACCATCATCCATCAAAAGTTTCTGATTCGGATCCATAGGAACATCAATAGGTCTGCCACCCAGTAAACCTGCTTCCTCTAGCATGTCAAGTGCATATTTTCTCTGGGATAAACAAATATCATGTTTAGATCGAGCCACCTCATTACCCAAGAAATACCTGAGTTTTTCCAAATCCTTAATATAAAATCGATCCTACAAGAATATTTTAAACTTGGCAATCCCCTCAGAATCATTTCCAGTAATCGCAATATCATCTACATAGACTACCAATAGAACATATCCGACATCTATCTGTCTATGAAACACATAATGATCTGTCTGACATCGAAGAAGACCAAACTCAAAAACTGCATCTGAAAACTTACCAAACCAAGCTCTCGGTGACTCTTTCAAACCATACAAAGATTTCTTTAATCCACATACACTCTTACCATACTCCTCCTTAGTAGTAAACCCAGGTGGCTGCTTCATGTATTCCTTTTCAACCAAGTCACCATGTAGGAAGGCATTCTTGACGTCTAACTGAAACAAGGACTAATCAAGATTAGCAAGAAATCAAGATACGAACAGAGAAAATTTTGGCAACAAGAGAGAAAGTCTCTTCATAATCAACACCATAAGTCTTAGTAAAGCCCTTTGCAACAAGTCGGGCTTTGAGACACTCCACAGAACTATCTAGAAGAAATTTAAAAGTATACACCCAACGACAACCAACAGTTCGTTTACCAAAAGGTAAAGGAACGAGATCCCAAGTCCCATTATGATGTAAGACATCCATATCCTCCTCAATAGCTTTCCTCCAACCCAAATAAGATAATGCATCCTATAAATGCTTAGGAATAGATATAGTAGATAATTGAGAAGTAAAACAAGAGAAGGCAGGAGACAAGTCATCATATGAAACAAAATGAGCAATGGGATGATTAGTAACACATGAACGAGTACCTTTGCAAAGAGCAATAGGTAAAGAGTCTAAATTACCTGATGTACCAGGATTAGAAGGCGGCAAGGAAGACGGTACGGGCACCTCAATCGATGGGCTAGGATGGCGAGAGTAGACACGGAAAGGTAAAGTAGATGGTAACACAGTGGGCAGCGGAATATCTGAAGATGAGGAAAGAGATGCTTGTACAGGAGATGACCCAAAGTCCAGATTCAAAGGCTGAGAAGATATGTGCTGAAAAATATGGAACAGATTCCTCAAATGTGACATCGGCACTAGTAAATTATCGGTGCAGAGAAGGACTATAATAATGATACCCCTTCTACGTGGGGGAATAACCAAGAAATACACATTTAGTAGCTCGAGGGTCAAGTTTGTCAAATCCATGACCCAAATTGTGAACATAACAGACACATCCAAAAACCTTAGGAGTTAGAGAAAATAAAGCTTACCAGGAAAAAGGATAAAATATGGACTTTGTCCATTTAGCACAGAGGATGATATATGATTAATAAGGTGACAAGTAGTAAGAATAGCATCACTCTAAAAATATCAAAAAATATTCATTTGAAATAATATGGCACGTGTGACTTCCAACAAATGACCGTTCTTGGGTTCAGCAACATTGTTCTATGAAGAGGTGTAAGCATAAGAAGTCTGATGAATAATGCCAATTTTACTAAGATAAGCTGAAAAAGGATTAGATTCATATTCCCGAGCATTATCAGAACGTAAAATATGTATACGACAATCATACTGAGTTTTTATTTCCTTACGAAATGTTTCGAATATAGAGAATAATTCAGACCGAGCTTTAATAAAAAATAACCAAGCCACACGAGAATAGTCATCCACAAATGTCACAAAATAAAGATATTTATTAGATGAAACATTCTTTATTAGACCCCATATATCAGAATATACTAACTCAAATGGACTAGACACACGATTATTGACTCTAGACTTAAATGACACACGGTGATGTTTACTAAGTTGACAACCTTCACAAGGCAAATACGACACATGACTAAGACTGGAAACTTGATGCTTCAGATTCTGGAGAGAGGGATGTTCAAGACGACAATGCCATTGAAAAGGAGACAACGAAATATGTAGAGCCCAAGTAGGTGAATCAAAGTCAAGGTAATATACACCACCAACTTCATGCCCCGTACCAATCTTCCTCTTCGTCTTGAGATCCTAAAAGACACAATAAGAGGGATAAAATGTGACAGCATAATTAAGAGAATGTGTAATATTGCTAATGAAAATAAACTAGAAAGAAAACTGCGAAACAAATAACACAGAAGATATGGACATATCAGAACTCAAGTGAGTAGTCTCCATACCTGAAACTTTAGAACAAGTACCATTAGATAGAGTAACACTATGTGTAGACGTAGTAGACTAATAAGTAGAAAAAATATCAGACGCACTAGTCATGTGGTTAGAAGCGTCAGAGTCTATGATCCAAGGAGTGCGAGTGGAGAACAATAAACAAGTGGAAGCAATACTTGACTAGGCAAAAGTAGCAGTAGAGGGACATGGGACAACATTTTTCTGGGACAGGAATTGAGCATACCCCTCTCGTGTAATAGTAACCAATCCGGTGTTTTGCTTGGGATCCATAACAATGCAGCAAATAGCAAACAAGGAGTGCTGCAATGCTGAACTAGAGGAAAATAGATGGCTAGAGGGCTGAACCGAGCTAGAAAATCAAGCTGGACAATTGAACCAGACCGGTAGAGCCCTCTGGACCACTAATCCAGGTTGGAAAAAGTAGCTGGACCACTGAACCAAACTGGTTTGGGGCCCTGGACCACTGAATAGGATTAAAAAATGATTGAACCGGCCTGAACCGGTGCACTAGGCTGGACTGTTGGCTGGATCAAAATTAAATTGGGTGGACTGAAGTGGGCTCGACCCCAAGTGGACTTAAAATAAATTAAAATTCGTGGACTTTGGGTCAGGTTTAGGTCATGTATCCAAACCCGTGGATCTTGTCTTCCACGTTGATTAGGGTTTTAGAAGCCCTGGTCTTTTACGACGGCGCCTAAGAGGTACACCACCACGACAAATGACACCACACCACCACCACAACGAACAATAGCACCTCCATGACGACAAATGATAGTGCCATAATCGACAACGACGACAACTCCACAAAGACACCACACCACCACCACGACAAACGACACCACACCACCACCATGCCGAACGACAGCACCTCCACGACGACAAACAATAGTGCTACAATCGATGACAACAACAACTCCACAACCCACAATCAACAGTGCCACAATCGACACTACCATAATTGTCAACACCATAGAGGCTACCACAACAACAGCACCACACCACTACCACGAACGACACCACTACACCAAACAACACAACAACCACCAACGTCCACAAAGGCCACCACAAGAGTTTCCACTACCACGATGGCTTCGACAACAAAACCACAACCAAGCTCAGTAGCCTAAAAAAAAATTTATTTAGGATCGTGCTCTAATACCATGTTAAGTGTAGAGAATTAACATAATAGTAGAGAGCAACAGAGAGAGGTTAAAAACTTAACGTAGCTCTCATACATCACCTGTATTTATAGTTAACTCACAAATAATAAGAATTACACATACACCCTCTTACTATTAATAATTTACACATACTAACCTAATATTCTTAACAGACCACATTAGGTTCTTTTTACACAATTGGCCTTTGGTATCTTTTAAAAGATTGGAGTTTAACTAGCCTTTAGTCATTTGTTCACCTATCACCAACACTTAGAGTCACTTAAGATCATTAGTTTTTCATACTAACAAGACTCCTAATTATGAAGGTGAATGGTAGATGTTTACTTGATTTTTGAATTTTTTGAAGGAAACACTATCCAAGCACACTAAGGTGAAAGAGACTTTGGCTCATAAATCAAGTACTAAGATTTATGCCACTACGTGTTCTATCCCTTAATATGACTTTTAACAATGCACATTTCAAATTTGATTTAAGCAAACTAAAGTGTGAATAACCATGATCATAAACAAAATAAAATCTTTTTGTTTTTTCTTTTCTCATACTTTTTTATTTTTCAAATAAAAAATACAAATAAAAATATGCAAAATCTTGAAAATAAACAATGAAAGTAATTATCATAAATCTTATTTTGTTTTTGGGCTTATCAAATTTATATTTTTTTAAAAAAAAATGAAGATAAACAAGGAAAAATACATATGATGATCTCAAAAACTGTCCACCCTGAATGTTGATTGAAATTATGCCTTGGCCACCGGCGGAGTTGTTTTTGCAAGGGAAGTTGAGCATTGGAGGGGCTCCGGTGGTCAACCCTCATATGATAAAATCAAAAATGAATGATTGAAAGTGGTATTATTTAGCTGGGAGTAGTCAACTTACCTCGATTATGCCCAGCTTGGCCTTTTTATAGGCAAGAAGATTCGATCATTGAAAGATCCTAAGCTGCTATTTGAATGGGGCGGCACCAAAAGTGTAACATATGATGATGCTTTCTAGTGTGGATATCTCAACTAGTTTGCATTAGTCAAAATGTGTGGAACAAAGGAGCTGCTGAGTTGGGACGTTGGTGAGTAAGGAGCTGAGAGTTAGGCCTTTTCGAACTACGGAGCTCCTCTTCTGTGCTCGTGCCTTATTTACCATTATTAGGTACCCCTTACTTTAAACTAGTGAGTTGCATGTGCAATGAATTTAATGCACTTATCCTTTGGTTCCTGGGGAAACAGGAACGACGATCATGTGCATGCAATTGCTAGAGAGCCGTTGTGGGTTTAGTGTATGAAATCTTTTTTCCCACTGCTACCCAGAATGTCGTTGAGAGCTCGAAGAATTATGGTACGTCCTTTCTTCTTCATCTTTATCTATTTTCTTCGTTGTGTTTTGTTTAAACTCCTTATCTTAGAGCATATAGGTTGAAGCCCCATTTTTTAGTTTCATTTTTATCACTTTTATTTTCTTCAGTGGAAGAACTTAAATCTTGATCATCTTGAATCCTTTGTACATAGGTCTGTTCGAGCTTGGCTAGAGTTTGTGCTTGATTTCTACTTTTCTTTGATTATTAGTAGCCCTAATCCTCCCCTTCAAACAAATCAATACATCAATCACTGTAGCTTTCCTATTATGGCGATCTATCCTGAGCACACATCTTTGGGGAGTAATGCTGCATTAATGTCCCAGGCTGTTGCAGCCAACAAGTAGTCTAACCCCATGCTAGAGATTGGCTCTTCATAGGATTCCCTTCAAGAAATTAGAGATTTTTACTAGATTCCCGCCTCTATGTACCTTAGGGTTTCTTCCTCAAATGAAATTGACAATTCTTTTGGCTCTAATGAAGTCTGTTTTTATAAATCTGTCTTTGAGGCTAGACTTCATTTTCCAATGCCCCAGTATATTATGGTAGCCTTCTCCCAAATAGCTAGGGGTTCTTAGTGGGCATAGTTGTTATCTGGGCTAGGCTGATGGCATAGGTGTAAAACCTACCATTATCGAATTCATGCATTTCTATAAACTCACCTTTGCCCCGGTCAAGATTTTGGGTGGTTTTACCTTTCAAAGAGAGAAGGGTCAATCTTACTAATGGGACACTCTTCGAATTTAAAAGAGTGGAAAGAAAGTTCTTCTTTATTTCTAGACATGGCTGGAAATTTAGGCTATTAGAGGCCCTTTTTGGGCCCTTTTTGGTCCCTTGTCTATGGGGATCTCCTATTCCTTCTCTTCGTAAGTGGATTTGTACTGATGTAATTCAACATGTAATTTGCTAAATATTCATCTTCCGTTTTCCTAAAATGTAGGTAAATCAATTCCCTGCCTCTCGAATTAAAGCTTCAAGTTATTAAAGCTCTTGCGCATCCCACCAAAGATCTCTCCAAACTTGTGAATGACCAACCTTTATTTGAGTGTTAGCTAGGTCCTTCTACTATTGCCTCTAATCCTCCAATTATCGCAATTGTTTTTTCCAAAGGTATAACATTTGCCCTACTATGGTTCTTGTTTTAGCGCTGACATGTTTTGATTTGCGTTCCCTTATTTTTTTGTAGCTATAGCTCCCAATTCGATGGACAAAAGAGCCTCTAATGTCAGCCCACCTCCGTCTAAAAGGCCAAGGGTGTCTTTCCCTTGTGGTAAAAGAGAATCTCCGAGCTTCACTACTTTACCAATATCTCCTCCTGCCTCCAAGGTTATTCTAGAGGAAGGTGTCAATCTCGTAACAACTTATCAATTAGAGGACGCCCTTCTAATGGTCCCTTTGGTTGATGCACTCCCTGCCCCTTCAACTGACAAAGGGCAAGGGGAAGGCTAAAATCTCTAAGGTAGATAAATAGAAAGATCATGCTACTGTGACCTCAATGATTCCATCAACAATGTGGGGTAACATGGAAGAGGCGATGGCTAAGCTCCACAAGTTTGTTCACAAAGAAGAGGTGCAGGCTACCATTAATTTTAGGCTAGCTTAGGTGACCAATAATCTTGCCCTAACCATTGGAGGAAGTTTTGAGGCTCATAAAAGAGGCTGAGAAGACCCTGAACCACATCTCTACTCCTAAAAAGGACTGGGATAAGGCTTTGAAGGCCAAAAATGAGCTTCTAGTTAAGCTAAATCACTCCATAGTGGAGTCCAGCAAGCTGCCTATGAGGAACAAGGAAATGAAAGAGGAGAAATAAGCTATTTCTCAAAAAAACCTTGAGCTCTCCTTGAAAATGGAGCAAAAAGAGCTTGAAGTTAAGTTTACTAGGGAGGCTGCTATAATAAAGTATTAGGACTACAAGGAATTAAAAGAGGAGGTCCTAAATACTATATGGATGGTGGGCACTTTAGGAAGCGTGCTCATAAGAAATTTTCCAATTTTGACTTCTCCAAATTCACTCCAAGAAATGATATTGCAATGGTGGCTGGTGGAGATCAAAAGGAAAAGGATGGAGGAGAGGTGACCAGCAAACATTCTAGAGATAAGGAGGAAGGGATGGGTGTTAAGGAAGCTGTTAAGGAGCTACTGGAGCAGGTTAAGGAGATTGTGGACGATACTATTGACCCTACCGAGGAGAACCAAGCAGATGAAGTGCCCAGGGAGGCTATTGCAGATGCTGACCTAGCCAAGTAGATCAAGGAGGCTCCTACCCACTCTTTGTAGAATTTGTCTTACAATATCTTTCTATAATGTAGTAAGCTTTTTTTTAATGAACAACTTTCCTTTTTCACCTAGGTTGGATTTTTGATGTTCCAACCTATAAATAGTCTCGGACTCTTTCACTGGCATGGAATCTTCAGCTACATTGGCCCAGACCCATGGAGTTACAATTTTTTTTTGAGATTCTAACTTCTACAACAATAATCTACACAAATTAATTTGAGTTTGGTACAGCAACAGAAATTGACAGAACCAACAAATGGGTTCAAAACTTCAATCAACAATGTCAATATATAAGTGGCGGGTTGTTTTGGGTCTCTTTCGATTTCTAAGTTGTTGATTTTCCTAAATCCTAATTAAAAAAGTTTCTAAACCCGGTTAAAGTGTGCAATCAAATTATAAAATAAAGGAGTTTCTAACTCCTACTGACCAATCCATAAATCAAAGGAGTTTTTTTTTTAACTCTTACTAAATCAAATAAGTTTTTACCTTCTCATACAACGCCCAACGACCCAAAAGTCTGGTGCTCTACCAAAAGCACATGAAACGGAACAAGGAATCTTAGAATTTTTTTTAAATGCAACAATAATTTGACCATTTTAAATCCATCACTATTTTTGGAGTTTCAAACTCTGACAAATTAAATAGTGCAGAAATAAAAATAAAGAGTTTTAACTCTTTACTAATTTTCAAGAGGTTTAGAACTCAACGATATTTATCAAAAGAGTCTTGGACTTTTAATAGATTTTTGAGTTTCAAACTCATATAAAATCAATAATCTTACATGGAATTTAATTCCATCTTAAGTCACAAACTATGTGAATCCTAAAATTCACATAAGTCTAAATTGTTTTAAATACGACTCAAATCATTTCCAAAGAATAATGAGTCATTCACCCATTTCAAACCAAATTAAATGAGTCATTCACTCTCTTAAAACCCTACTCAAATTCAAAATTATAAATTCAAAGTACATCCTTAATTCCATTTTTTGGATACGTAGGCAATCCAGCAACTACCCTGCGCACAGTCGAAATTCCAAATCACCTTCAATTAAATTCCTAAAATTTGAACTACGTCCAACTTGATTCCATTTTTGGATATTCAGGTAGCCTAGCATCTACCCTAGGCACAGTGGCATTCCTAAATAAAATTCTTTTCATGAACTACGACTGACTTGATTTCCTTTCGGATAGATAGACAGTCTAGTTAAATTTGGCATAGTCATAACTCCTCCACAATCAAGTGGTCCTTAAACTCATTTCAATTCAAATGGTCATTTACCCATTTCAAACATAATGGACATTTTGTCCATTCAAGATCAATGGATCATCTACCCAGTGATCTTACCCAATAAATAATAATAATAATAATTTAATCTCCTCGAACTACAAATCGGTTTGATCCCAATAACGGGCACGTAGAGCAGTCTAGACAATTAACCTAGGTCCAGGCACCATCACAAATAAAATTCCCTTGTGGTGTAAATGGTAACGTGTGATAATTTCTCGTTAGAATCAAAGGGTGCTATCTTGAAGCAAGAGATTATAATTAATGGATATATATTATTTGGAATGGTTCTAACCTACATTTAACAAAACTCGTATAATTCTTCATTATAGGAGTGAAGTCATGTTCGACAAAATATTCAAATTTTTGTGCCAACAATTATGGATTCCAAGCAAAGAGCAGAATCCTCGAAACTTATAATTCTCAAATTGTCTACCATTAGTGTTGATAAAAAATTGTTGGGATGTCAAACCTGCAAACAATAGATTTCCATACGAAATCCTTGATCTTCTGTTCGATAATTGTTGCAAATGGTTCTGCCTTTGCCCATTTGGTAAAGTAGTCTATGGAAACAACTTCAAACTTGTTTTGTCCCTTTCCTATTAGAAGAGTTCCCATAATATCATTACCCCATTGGGTGAGTGACCATGGGCTTACTATGGACTTGAGCTCCAACACTAGTACTATTGGACTAATGGGGAAGTGGGATAGTAGAAGTTGTTCTTGGCCATTTGAAGAAAGGTTTTAGGATTAACCATGGTGGGTTGGACTAGGTAGCCAACTGGTCTACCAAGTGGTTGAAACCTATTTGTGATAACAATTGCACTACTGGACAATTGGGCTAATTTGGTATTAGGCAAAGCTAGCTGTTTACCAGTATCCTTCCCTAAGTTTTTAGAGGAAGTACATTTATTGGATTTCTTGTCTGCCATAGGGTTCTTGCAAGAATTCACGGGTTAGGAAATCAGGGATCCAGTTATTACTGCCTTTAATAAATTCTATATCAAAATCAAAAATACTCAAAATAGATTATCACCGGGCAAAAATCTGCTTACTAGCAATGTTTTGTACGTCATTTTCTAAAACATATTTTGCTGATTTGCAATCAACTCTGATTAAGAATTTTTGATTTAGTATATCATCCTGAAATTTAGAGATACACGGGACAATAGATAAAATTTCTTTTTTAATAGTACTCTAATTTGCTTGTGCTTTATTCCAAATTTCATAGTGGAATCGAACAATCTGTTCAGGAGAATTAGGAGATTCTCTCTGAAGGAGGATACCACCGTAGCCAATGTTGGAGATATCAATTTGGATGATTTTAAAAGAATCAACCGAAGGAATACCAAGGCAATGCAAAGTTTTGATGAAGTGTTTGACTTATTGAACAATAGATTATTGAACAGAAGTCCAAGGAGAAGGATTTCCTTTGAGTCTGTCATACAGAGATTTAACGATTTTTCTAAGATCTTGATAAAAATCAGAAACATAATTTAGTGAACCTAAGAATCTTTGTAACTGGGTTTTTTCAAGGATCTCATCAGCGAACTTAGCTGCAAATTGGATAGATCTACTGTTGGGAACAATGGTAGATTGTTGGATATTATATCCAAGAAATCTAATAGAGGTTTGAAACAACTTAATTTTGCTGGAGGAGATGACAAGACCATTGTATCTGACAATTTCTAGAAATGCATTAAGATGTTTCCAATGTTCTTCTATAGACCTGCTAAAGATGAGGATGTCATCTATGTAGACTATAGAAAAATGACTAATGCAATTGAAAATTTCATTCATTATGTTTTAAAATTTACTTGGTGCATTTTTTTAATCCGAATGGCATTACATTCCACTCATAATGACCAAATGGAGTGGTGAATGCAGTCTTATATCTATCTTCTGAAGAGATGAGGATCTATCAATAACCACTTTTTAAATCAAATTTTAAAAATATTACTGCATTATTAAGTCTTTTGATTATATCTTGTTTATTTGGAATCGGGTACCTGATCCATTCCAAAACAGTATTTAATGGCTTGTAAATAATAACAAGTCTTGGTGTGCCTCTTTCTAATTTTGCATTTTTGATAACATAGAAAGCAGGGCATGACCAAGGGAATTTACTTTTCCTAATGATACCATTTTTGAGTAATTCAGAAATCTCTCTTTTACAGATTTTCATTACCTCATGATTCATTTGGATTGGTCTGGATTCAGTTGGGATATTTATCTCACTAAATCATTTTATGTATGGAAGTTTGACCATGTGTTGTTTCCTATGCCAAAAGACTATAGGAAGGCTAGAACAAACTTCTTCTTAAAGTTTTTTCTAGAATTGATTAACCTTTTCAATTAGGATTGGGTTGGTTAATTGTTCCTGAATTATTTTGTGATTAATTTTTTCTTTAAGAAATTTCACTTGATTAGTTTTTTGGTTGATCAACCTAAGGTACTTAGAGATTGACTGATCTTTAAGTTGCCTTAATTTTTTGACTTCAGCTTTAGAAATGAACCTAAAAGTTATAGATTGACCAAAAGTTTTAGTGGTTATGCGATCAGAGTTAGTTGTAAAAGGATACAACAAATAGATGAATGACAAACCAAGAATCACTTTATCAGTAATATCTTTGATAAGAATAAAAGATGTTTTTAAACATACATTCTTGACAAATATGAACTTTTGGTAATTTGTAATTTACAGTCATTTTACTACCATTGGCTGAACTCAGTCTCTCAAGGGTTTTTTGGTAGTATTTGGTTGGTATTATACCTTCTTGAATACAGTTTACATCCGCACCTGTATCAATAAGGAAAATAGTATCGAGCTCAAAATCTTTATCAATTATGATTTTCACTCGAGAATACCATTTTTGAAAACTTATCTTGTTAATATTATTTATTCTATTTCCCTCATTGGTTTGAGAACACCTATTGTGAAATGGCAGCTTTGTTACACCCAAATTTTTCACTGAAAAGGTGGAGGTTATAGGTATCCGCTGTAATTGCGTTTTGGATGAACTATCTAGATTTTCTATGTTAGATTGTTCATCATCTTGAGGTTGTTTTTTAGGATTAAAATCCTTTTGCTCAATAGTATTGGACATAGAAAAAAGACTCAGAGTTTCAGCAAAGATTTTGTCTTGTGATTTTAAGTCTTTTATTTCAATTTTTAGTTTATTAACCTCACTATAGAGATTCTGTAAGGTGAGTTCTTTCTTTTTCTCTTTACTGAATTTTTTCATAGTTTTATTAAGGCTAATTAACTGTTTTTCACTAGAAAGATGTTTGTTATTTTTTTTAACAAACAAATCTTTGAGTTGCTTAATGTATTTGACCTTAAGGTCTGGGTCTTCAATTTTGATGATTAGATCTATAAGGATTTGTTCTTCTTTAGCATTCTTGGTGATTACCCTAATCATTTTACAATAATTATCCTTGCAACCTAATTTGATGTTAGGTTTATTGGGATTGCTAGAAGCTGATTGGTAATCTGAAGAACTTTCAGAACTGCTAGAGGAGTCGGAACTATCTTAATTATGGTTGAGATTATTTAGCCTAAAGATTTTAAGAATTTCTTCTTCATCTTCTTTAGCTAAGTTCAATCTTTTGACTTATTTTTTAACTGGGCAGTCTGGACTAATGTAGCTTGTTTTATTGCAGTTAAAACATTTAACATTTTTATCTTTTTTTATCAGTCTTTTTCCCTGGGTTTTTCTTATAAGTTTTATGCTTATAAGTCTCTCTAGGTTTTTTCTGATAAAAATCTTCTTTAAGGAAAGACTTTTTACTACGTTTGCAGTGAGACTTATTCTTATAATAAGGCTTTCTGGACTTGTGTTCCTGATGGTAGATGGTGCTACTGAAGGGAGACCATATTGTTCACAGAAATCACACATTTCGTACTTAGCCTTTTTCTTTTCATTTTTTAATTGTTTATTAATCTTCATATCAATACACATCTTCATTCCTTCTTTGTGGATAGCATTGATAAGATTGTCATAAGTCAGTGAATCATATTCAATGATTCTAGTTTCCTTACTGAGGGCTTCTCTGATCTTATGAGCAAATAGATTAGGTAAACCATTAACAAATTTTTCTTTTCAAAAATGATTTATCACAGTCTGGTCTAACCATAACTTTGGAAACAAAAATATCTTTGTACCACCTAAAATCACTAAGTGTAGGACACCTAAGGTTACTAAGCTGATCATGGATCTTAGCTTCAATGTTACTTGGTGTGCCATGAAGATAAGTGTACTAAGCCCATCTGGTTTAGCTTTACCAATTATTTTTTTCAAAAATTGGGAAGCCTTCATCATCCATAACAACAACATGCTTGATGTTGTCTTTGGATTCATCAGTGAGATAATTGTCTCACCAACTTCTTAATACACCTGTAAAACCAAAGGTGATTAAATCAATTATTTCTGGTTTGGTGTTATCAAGATTGCTGACATAACTATTGATTACCATGGACATGTGGTTTATTTTGTTCAGTATTTATTGATTAACTCATCTATGTTCCATTCTTAGATTTTGTTAGACTAAACAGAGAATTGATTACTAATATTTTTTTCTTCAAATTGGAGATCTGGAGGTGTAGGTCTAGGATACTAATTTTTACTGGCGCTAGTTGGATTGACTTTTGAAAAGGTCAACCTGTTAATATGTTGGTTTTCAAAGGCTTCTTCTAATTCCTTGATTTTTAAATCAGAGGAAATTTCAGTATTGATAGTTTCAGAATCAGAAGTTTGGTTGATAACTGTTACTCTAGATGTTTCTGCCTTAGCATTCATCTGTTGGATCAGTTCATTAATCTTCTGGATTTGAATACTATCTTTTTTAGTTATTCCTTATTTAGATCTGTCTTCAGGTAATTTGATTAGAGGTTTCTCTAATTTACTTGAAGATGGTCTGATTTCATCAATTTTAGTTTCAATTTTATCTAACTATTTCTCTATGGTTATAAGGCTTTTGGTTAGTAAAATTGTTTTGCTCAATTATTTTTCTTTCAAATTTAACTAAATTATTTTGTTCTCCTGTCTTCTTTTCAGATTCACTACTGGGGATTTTGAAAGGAGATACAGTAACTTCACTATTTAAATGGTTAAAAGTAAAGGATTCAGCTGGAGGATGACTGGAAGATACAGTCATATTATTTTCAGTCTTCCATTTGTGGTTTGTGATTTCCTTTACTTCCTTGTGACAAGATTCAATGTAATCAAAAAATAAAATCTCAGTTTCCAATTTGTGCATTAATTTCACCCATTGGATTTTGATTTCATTTATTTGTGAATTGTTAAATCTTTGAAATAAATCTCTTCTTTTGGATTCATTTTCTTTAGACTTAATCTCTTTTAATAATTTAGGCATATTAGGCATAAAACATAAATTTATTTCCTTTTAATCATTAATAGTTGATGATCAATTGTTGCATTACTTTCTAGTTCACTAACCATAGGGGATGGGGTAAAGTCTTCTTCTTTTTCCCTATCGTCTACTTCTTTGGACTTAAGAGTATGATGACGTAAGGGAAGTATAGAAAGGTCTACTGACTTGAGGTGAGGAATTATTGATTCCTTTTAGCTCAAGTCTCTTTTCTAGTTCTTCTGCTATTTCATTATCTCTTCTGGAGATACTAGAATAAGCATCAGACTTTCTTCCCTCATTGATTTGTACAGGTTTATTAAATGATCTGCTTGATCTATGAGATCTTGCAGAGTCAAAAGAGATTCTTACTCTTCCATTAGATAGCTGATGAATGTTTTTTATGTTAGAGGTAGTGTTTTCACTATCTTTGTCATAGTTTTTATTTTCAACTATCCATGATTCTAGGAGCGTTACATCATTCCAAAGGATTTGCTTAGGAATTTAGATATTTGAATGAATAGTACTAGCTTGGATCAATACAGTGTTTTCTTTAGGACTTTTCTTTAATGCATGCACATTCAGGTTTATGGTCATGCATTTATATTAAATCCTATAGATAAGAACTATTGATCTAGTCTCTTTTACTAGTCTGGTTATTTCTCCTGTTAGATGGATTCCTAGAGTTAATGCCATTACTGTGTTCGGGCAATCTAGACTCAGGGTAAAATCAGGATAACAGTTGAAATATATTGGTCCTTTGTGAAGACCTGTTTCCATTAATCCCAAAATACTGGGTTAATAATCTAAAAACCTCATGTCTCTTGAGGATAATAGGGCTGCTACATTTCTTCCAGGTTTAATTAAAGGTTTAATTGCAACTTGGACGAAACCTAAATGGATAAAATTATATCCTTTGGATTTGTGTTTCTTAAGGGTTTCTATGCTAAGTAATTGACAAGTTTCTTCTTCCTTATTGAGGGCATAAACTTGTTCAATGGTTTTTACTTGCAGTTCTTCATTAAATGTTTTAGCAATCCAGCTAGTTTTATATATTTCCCTTTGGGGGACTTTTGGGATGTTCCATCCTAACCAGTCTATTGGTTTTTCAAGAGACTCATATTCTTCCTCATTTACTATACTAGGTATCGTACTAAATGAAGATCTAGATGAGTTAGCCATATAATTAGATATGAATAATCTACTCATTATTAAATCTAGACTTTTTTAATTTTATAAATTATTTGTGAAGTGTCTACTCCATTGTGTATTACCCCTAACATACATCTCTCTGGTATGTCTGTATTCTCTAAAACTGCCACACCTGGACTTCCAAACGGGAAATGTCGACTTCCACTCTCGGGCGACAAAGGCTAGGTGACAAGGGTAGATAGGACTCACAAATGATTTACAAAACTAAAATTGTAGAGATGTAAAACAAGTAAGATGACTCAAATATAATTGCATTGGTAACTATCCAGGCCGTCAAATAGCTCTGATACCATAAGGAGTACAAGCGCTTACCACTGTGCTAAACCTTAAGGTGTTAACCAAGGCACTTATATATATATATATATATATATATGAATGAGATTAAGAACTACCATACGAAAACTGATGATATCACAATGGTTAAACTTGGTCTTTTATCTTAAAAATCTAGTCAAACACTTTTATCACTTTACCATCACAAAATCGTGGTTGTTATTTGGTGTTCATTTTTGAATCTAAGACTCTACTGTAGATAAAAGTCTTATGTTGTGGATACAATTTATATTTTGGCTAATATTTTAAACTTGAAGTTCAATCAAACTAACAATTTTAAATTTTTATACTGCAGAATCCAAGGTAGATTTAAACAAGCCTCACTTGTTGCCAGCTTTGAAAGGAGGCCCTACTTTTCTATTTAAAGCATAAAAGAGCCAAAAGACACTGCTAGTCTTGTAGGAGAACAAACCTAAACATGGATTGATGATTGAATAAAATATTCTGAGAGAATTAAAGTATAATTACATCCAAATGATTCTACCTTGTATTTTATTGCTGGAAGATTCCCGTTACTGTTTAAGAAAATCCTAATGGGCTGTAGTGACTATTGTTTTAAGACTAAAATAATCCTATAACAGATCTAATAGTTCATGCAAAGTTATAATATTATTAAGTGGAAGTTTTGATTGGGAGATGTTATCGAATAAAAACAAGTGGGACTATTTTCTAACAAGTTCTTTACTCCCATGGGAGCAATACAAATTTCAAATATATGCAATTACTTCTAAACCATGTGTATTGATTAAACACGGGTTTTATGGTACTAAACAGACTTGAACTCAGGACAAGAGTTTATATCCTCTCCCTCTCATTCGACTACTCAACTAAACTATGCATGGTGTATATAATTGCTTTCACTAATAAGAAAAAATAAATAAATAAGGTTTTGCACTAGCTTTAACAACATCCCTACTTATGGTAGTTTCCTAGCTAGATTTGAAGAAAATGACATGGCAATTTTGAATTACGGGTATTGGCTTCATATTTTTTCTTGCGTTATATCAATGATATAATTAAGAATTGTTAAACGTGTACGTTGTTTTGATTCGTGACTGTAAGACAAGTTGTCGAAAAAATATGGGCAAAGCTAGTAATTCAAAACCAAGTGAGTCAACCAAGAGTATAACAAGATACAACATTGGATTGACGGGGAACACATCAAAAGGATCCCTACTCTTGGTAGGCTGACTGCACATTAATACAAAGTTTGTTGGGGAAAAAAAGGGGGGGGGGCCAAAAAAGAAATTTTAAAACTAAAGGAAGTCTTACAATGACTTTCCACTACTTTTAAACAGCATCAAATTGATTAGAGAAAAACTTAAAATCTCGAGATAGTATTCTATTGACGCTCCCCTTAAATCAGTCCTCGAAAGCTTGTCTTGACTTAGTGACCATAAGTTGGGGAATTACTGATGTAGATTTTTGTTATCAGCATAGCACCACTCCTATTTTCATAGCCTACAACTCTTTTGGCAAATAAGTTGAATCTGAGTAATAGAGCAACTGTGCATGTTCTAGAGTCTAGACTGAAGTTGAATTGAATCCCTTTTTCAGCATAAAGTTTGAACTAACTTTTACAATGAAAGATTGGTTGCCAAACTGAGTTAGAAGTTAGTTAGAAGAGTTGGCAACTGTCTATCAATCAAAAACTTCAAGAAAAATTGTCAACTTGGGTTGAACTAAAAAAAAGGGTCAAATTTAGGCATTATTTTATGATTAGGCTCCATTTTCATCAACGTGATGTGAATCATCAAGGCAGCCCCTGGCGGTGCCACTAAGGAACCCTCAATTTTATTGTCTTATCATTATATATATCATATTTTTTTTAGTATATTTAATTATATTCATCATATTATTTTTTAAAAAAATATTATTGAGACCTAATTTAATAACTTAATCTAAGATAGTCATTGAATTAGAAGTGAGGTTCATCTAATGTTATAACTTACAACTAATCTAACTACTACGTTAAATTAGGTCCATGCAACATTACTCTATTTTCATATCATATCAATTAGTATAAACTAATACCTAAATGACTAACGGTAGACGCAATTCAGACATATTCCGATTAGTTTTTCATTTTAAAATCTTTTGATCAACATTACCAATTATTATTGATGTGCACTTTTAGCATTGAATTTAAAACCTAACAAAGATTTGTGATCTTGTTCACAAAATTTTAAAATGAAAAAATACCTGGTATATCCTTTAGTTTACATTTATGTGATTTTGACATTAATTTTATAAGTAGTCATTAGACAAAGCTAGCAAAGTATGAAAATTTATTGGATCAATTATAACTAACTATAATTAACCTCATTTTTATTAAAAGACTAATTATAGTCTTTTTTTTTCTGTTGTACACATGTATGCATAAAAGCAAGGATCATTAATGACATAAATAGTATATATATGCCATTTTTCTTTTATCGATTAAAATAAAACGTGTTTAAAGTCACCACCCTACAATATTTTTTGGGCTGCCCATCTAAGTCCCTAGTTCAGGATGTCTCGACCAGTTGATGGATTCTCTAATCTGTAGAGTTGACCCCATATGTTGTATGTCCAGCTAGGTATTTTTTTGCTAAGGGTTTTGGCCCAAAGTGGTTCCCAATTCTCAAAAACCTCCATTCCAATTTTTCCGGAAAGTTCCTCCATGACAATTTTGCCAGTGAAACCCCATTCCTCAGCTAGGCTTCCCAGAGAATCCTGACCCTCCAAGGTTCTGCGGGAGAGTCACTTCATCCCAAGGAACCAACTTTGACTCATAGATAATGGGATGCTACATATCTCAAGTGTCTCACGAATTCAAACTACAATACTTCAAACAAATTGAGTTTGTAACCTAAATCGCTAAAATCTCCGACTCTAAACAGTAACTCAAATCCTTAATCAGCCCAAAATCCATGCATTCTGGTGACCTTTAAACTCACCTTTTGATTTATTGGGATTTAATTTTTTTCTCGACTTAACTTTAGCTTATTGAGATACTGATAAAGGCAGCCAAGCACGTTTTATAGCATCAATAAAAATTCCAGCGTTCACAGCTTTATGACTAACCTGCCTGGGGCAATTCACCTGACCCCCTGGGAAAATCAAAGAGCTTTAACACAGGTTTGGGGATTTCTAGTTCCAAAAGTCCTATGAGGACAAATCAACCCAATTATACATGACCCTTAATTCAAACTTATTTCAGTGCAAAAGGGTGGTTGTATTCTTAATCAGTCTGCATGTATTCGGTTTTGCTATAAAAAAAAAAATCATTACAGAGAAGGAAATGGGAAACAAACTTGTGTGGGTGAACAAAGTTGATGGTCTCGATTTTGTCTAGCTTTGTTTCCGTTGAGAGGCAGTGACATTTGGTTCTTCAGTGTTATGTCAGATTACCTGCAAATCAATGCCCTTGGGCTAAACAATATAACAAATTACTAGAAATGAACATCAAGTTCTTTCCAAACAAATCAAAACAAATTGCAATTTATCGAATTTCTAGTCTTATCCTTTCTTCTTCCTCAACATGAAAAACCCATTGCTAGGCTGTATTGCCACTCTCTGTAAAGAATACAGTGCAAATAAAATCGGAGAAGGTAGGGGAGAGAAGCATCTCTTAGACCAGATCATCGTCGTTAGGCATACGAAGAGTCATCGTAGGCAACTTATGCCAGCCTGTATGCGATTGGATGTTATAAGAGTGATTGTAAGTTTTGACTTGCAATGGTTATAAGCCACAATGTCGTTCCGTGTCAGTTATCCAATGTATCTCTTAAAAACATCTTAACTGTGGCATATTTGTCAAATAATGATTTTTTCGTGTTTTTTTTCTAATGGTAACAACAGAATGATCATCTAATGTTGACTGTGCCATAAAACGTTTCACATTGTTGAATGAAATGGCACGCTGGAGGCATTTGAATCCAAAATGAAAAGGCCACATTCTTCACTTAACAAAACCTCTCACAGTTTGCATACGTAGTTTATTATGCATGCCAAGTATAG
>CM042197.1:16052420-16109092 GCA_023539305.1 Ilex asprella | reverse complement strand
CCTTGTGAAATCATTCTAAAACATTGATCTCAAGTGCCAGTAGTACCATGGCTTCCAAATTTCTATACCAATACATTTGTTTTGCTATGGTTTTCATTATGGGGACTTTGATTGCTCAAGCAACATCCCGCTCTCTACAAGAGGCATCAATGTCGTATGAGAGGCACGAGCAATTGATGTCTCAGTACGGACGTGTATATAAGGATGCAGATGAGAAGGGAAAACATTTCAAGATATTCCAAGAAAATGTTGATTATATTGAAACTTTTAATAAAGCCTCCACTAAGCCCTACAAGCTAGGGGTCAATCAGTTTGCAGACCTCACAAATGAAGAGTTCAAGACCTCATGAAACAGATTCAAGGGTCATATGTGCTCCCTGCAACAACTTCCTTCAAATATGAAAATGTGACCACAGTGCCTTCTACTATGGACTGGAGAAAGAAAGGTGCAGTAACCGCTGTCAAGGACCAAGGCCAGTGTGGTAAGTAATAATCTCCAATGACTAAAAGTAGGACTATTAGATTGATGCATCCTGACCCTTGAACTCTTGCGTTCATGTAGGATGTTGCTGGACATTTTCGGCTGTCGCATCCATGGAAGGAATAACCCAATTATCAACTGGTAAGTTAATATCTCTATCAGAGCAAGAGTTGGTCGACTGTGACACAAGCGGAGAAGATCAAGGTTGTGAGGGTGGTCTCATGGATGATGCTTTCCAGTTCATCCAAAAAAATCACAGCCCTTGCTTCTGAAGCTAATTATCCCTATGAGGGAACAGATGGAACTTGCAACACAAACAAAGCAGCAAACCTTGTAGCTAAGATAACTGGATACGAAGATGTCCCAAACAATAGTGAAAGTGCATTACTAAAAGCCATAGCAAAACAACCAATCTCTGTTGCCATTAATGCTGGGCGTTCTGACTTTCAGTTCTACTCTAGTGGCGTCTTCACTGGGGATTGTGGCACTGATCTAGACCATGGTGTTACTGCTATTGGTTATGGCACCAGCAACGATGGAACTAAATATTGGCTACTGAAAAACTCATGGGGTACAAGTTGGGGTGAAGAAGGGTACATAAAGATTCAAAAAGATGTCGAAGCAAAGGAAGGCCTTTGTGGTATTGCAATGCAGGCTTCGTATCCCACTGCATAAGTTCAAGTCCTACTACATGAGTGCCTATGGCTTGGTGTCATGATTTTCACTCCAAGTCTCCAACTCTTGCTTCTTCATGTTTGCAGCAAGAATTTGTGCATTTGCCATTCTGCAAATCAGTTTGTTACCAGTCACGATTATGTATAATGGAAAAGTTATCATGTTGATACAATCTGTCTTGGTTGGCAGTGTATTGCTGCTACATACATGCGGTAGTATTATAGAGAGGAAGACTGAAACAAAACTTTTACCAAATCATCCTAACCACACATCCTTGAATTCGTGGATGGACGCAAACTCCGGGTGTGCGCTGCCACTTGCACACAATTAAAATGGGGATAATCAAAGCATCATTTGGGGAAGTTGAAATTAAGAGCATGACGTATCAACCAATAAGATCTTACCTCCTTCACTACGCTTCCGTGTTAAAAACGAGTTTCACTTGCTGCTCTCTTTCGTCTTGAGGCAAAATTAAATTTGGAAGCAGTCATTGCTCAGGAAAGCTACATTACATTTCAATCATACCAAATAGGTTTTTTTATTTTTTTTCAGGTCAATAGAATCAGATGGCTTACTACATTGCACCATGACAACAAAACAAGGTGGCCAAGTTTGGGGTACGAGTTTCCATTAATTTACACTGTATTCTATGCTATTGCTTAGTGGATAAAGATCTTGCTTCTAATCAAGAGATCACCAGTTTGGACCTCGTTGGCGCATGTTTTTCAATATAATCACGTCTGACCTCAAACAGGAACCTGAGTCCAAGCTTGTATTACGAAAAAAAAACCGATCTAAAGGAAAAGCAATTTGAAAAATCAAGTTAAAGCAGATGTACCTACAACTAAATAGCTTCAAATTCTTGGAAATCAATATTATAAGGCAAAAAGGGACCACCCAGACCAATGAAAAATGTTTATTGATTAGCAACGTCACCCTAGTTTCTAAGAGACCCATTCCAAAATTACTTGTAATTTATCACTTTGGAGGGACGAATTTTTTTTTCCCAGTAACAGATGAACTTGCCGTTGCTTCAGACTGTCTTTGTGGCCAACTTCATGAGTTGTGGACCCAATAATGCAATGTAATTCTACGGGAAACAAAATAAGCATTTCTGAACACATTGTACAAAAAGATTACCACCCTATCAGTTGATCAAGCAGAACAATTTTTAACACTGCCTACGACGTCATCATTGAGAAAAGTGACCCTCTCCTCCCTCTCTCACCCACAAGTAGGCACACATGGGTGCTAAGACTTAAAAAATCAACCAGAACCCTACCAGAACCCTACATGCATAAACTTTATTCCTGGGCAGAGAATCAATCAACATTTTTGCACTTAACCATCAAAGTCTTTGTGATCAAGTCATATTTTGAACCTGGCTACATTCAAAATGTTTTTGAGGTGACAAAGTTCCAGTAGAATCCTACCAGCAACAACTTTATTAATTTCAGAATTCTAATGCAGGCCAGTTGCACAGATGGTGTCACAACCTTAAAGACAACGCTCAGTATAAGATGGAGGAATTCTGTCCTAGTTCAACGATATAGATAGCGAAGGAGGGAAAAAGAGAAATCAAAAACAAATTCTCACCGAATTCTCGCCTGCAATCCCATAAAGGGCCGATACAATACTACCAAAAAGGAATTCGTAAAGCCATGTTACAAAACATTTATTATACTTGCCTTTGGAAAACAATGACCATCCTCCATTGAAAATATATAAATATCATCAAAAAATTCTGCAACTTTCTTATCAAAAACCATGACACCAAGCAAACATATGACACAAGTAACATAAGATATTAGAAGGCAATAAACTAGACGAAAAAATTAATGGGGAAAAGCAATTTGACTATAGAAAGATCGAGAGGACAAACAAGCAACGGAAATACTGCATCAGGACTTCGGCATGAAGAGGACAAACAAACAATAGAAATACTGCATCAGGACTTCGGCAGTCATTGAAAAGATAAAACCACCTAATAGCCAAACCAAATCCTCTAAATTCCATCCACTATACGGAGAGGGTAAAGCTTAGCAAATGCAGAGCAAACAATACCCAGATATCAAGAGCGTCAGTACACACTATAACACCCAAATAAGAAGGTGAGATGATCTATCATAAATAAACACGCATCCCCAGGGCATCACCTCTCCCAGGTACACAAAGCAAGTCCTAAGTGACAATGCCATTCACTGCAAACAGACCATAATGACAATAAGTCCAAGAGCAGAACAGATTAGATAAGTGCTTAGGAATAAGTAAATCACCCACCTCTACATCACCGCCACCACCTACTTTGCTTGTGGTGTCCATTTTCTGGGCATCTTCTGTTGCAATATAACGAAATCAGAAATTAAAGAATGATGATTCAAAAAGAAACAAGAAATGTGCCACCAGGAGATAATTACCAAGATAAAAGAATCACCAAGTAAAAAGGGCACATATCTATCCCCATTGGTTTCATTGGCACTCTCCACAACCCCAATACCTCTCGAGAGTTTGGGAATTAAGGAATTAGAAACGAATAAGAGGTTTACATTCTAATAGTACTAGATATTATAACATTACAGAGGCCCGAAATCATATGTAAAGGAAAAAATGTTGACAAGGTGTTCGGATCTCTCACCCAATCAATTAAAAGGATTCAACTGACACATAAATTGAGCGATTATATCAAAAAGGCTATGAGTCATTCGGCGATATTGAACTGCATCTATTCAGCATTTTTATCACGTTCCAATATCATCTACACAAGGGTTTGGGTTCCTTTTGGGAGAACTTTCAGGGTTTATGCCATGATCAACGCAGAATACATCAAAAGGGTGGGAATAGAAGCGCATTGGACGCTAGCATCATATTCTTAGATAAGTTAGCTGCAAAGAACAAAAAGAGAAAGACTTAAAAAGGTCAAGTGCATTTTATTTATTTTTATTTCAACTTAGAAAGGATCTACTTGAGCTTTCATATCTTTCTTCATTCCCCTTACAGATTAAGAGTGACTTCCCTCGTCGAATTTTTCAGATTCTCTAAGTCGTAAGGTTCTTGCATACCTAGTGTTAGAGCATCTAACTCAAAACCAATTGGCAATGAGTGGAGTAGCTCCTCCAGTATACAAACCAACCATTAGCATGTGAGCCTAACAAACAATAACCATGCATGCCAAGAAATTCAAAAAAATACGAGACCTGACTCACTAACCACTCAGAGCTTGATACCATATCAGACCATCCAACTCAAAATTAATTGCAACGAGTGGAGTAACCCTCAAATATATAAACCAACCTTAGGTGGTTCAAATTATTCGATGTGAAATACAAGCTCTCTTTACACCTAGCATGCAGTAGTGTGTCCTTTTTCCTTCCATAACTGATTCATATGGGACGAAAAGAACATTTCATGACTGCAATATTTACTGTAGGGTGCGAAGAGATCATTGCCAACTAACCCACCACCAAGATGACCATGTGTACAGCATTGGCCTGATTTAATTTTACGATTATTAAAAAATACATTTTAATCATTTAAAGCATAACATTGTAGGCAAATATATGTATATTTATAAGTATATGTAGAATTATAAGCAAAGAAGCACGGATACAAATATGACACAAGGACATGCCGACACAAAATTTTTCAAAAAAGAATAACCTAATATTTATATATATACACACACATGCACACATAATTAGGTGATAAAATAAATATACTTTCATAATAATATTTCAATTCATCCTTTCCATAATTTTAAAAATTTAAATCATTACATCACCACATAAAAAATACAATATAGGATATACCGATGCACATTCATCATTAACATCCATGATCCAACAATCAGTGAACACTACAAATTTCATTTTCAAAAATATTTTACTTCACAACTCATTTTTCATCAATTTCAAAAAGCCCTAATTTTATAATCCCTTTTTTCATCACATTACGTTCATATTAAAAGTTTATTACATTAGTATATAAGTTCATATTCGTGTCCAAAAATATGCTATACCCATGTCCTATGTTCATGTAGAGAGTTACAAATAATGTCATAACCATGTACTATGTTCATGTAGTAATTATAACTCTCTATATTATGACTTTGACTCATTTCTTTAAAATTACAAAATAACTTACTTAATTATGAAGTCATTCAAAAAAATTTCAAAAATTTGGAAAAAAAATTCTCAAAACATGTTTCCAGCGTGTTGGCCGCATATCCCCAACGTGTCTTGAATAAATTTAACAATAAAAATGTAGACACTTATTTTAACTTGTCTGACACATGTCCGAGCATGTCCGCATCCTAGACATGTCTGACACCGACACTCTAACCAAAATGAAGTGTTTCTGCTTCCTAGATTATAAGTAAAAGAAGAAGATTTAAAGGTTCTCACATTAGTTTACATCACTCCAAAGATTCTATTTTCTAGTGTCAAACATTTTGTAGACTAAACTCTATTCACCCTATGCTTGGTTAAGTAAGGTTTTGATGATAACAAACACTCTTATATGACTAATCATTTTCATATGAGTTTGGTTGTAAGGTGGTTGATGTGAGGGATTGAATGTGTACAATGTTACATCAAATACAAAGAGTCGAAGAAAAAGATGTGAATGAGTTAAATGTTCAATTGGATCATTAAAGATGCAAAGAAATAAAAGGAATGAACATTGCTACATCGGTTGATTGAAGATGAGAAGAATTGGATGGACAGACCATGAGAAGCTTATGCAACAAACTCGTCGATTTGATTTTGATCGTTATAAGTTAAGAACATGAGAGGTTAATGATCTAACATATAAGATACTTGTTCATGTTAGAAAGATAATTATATTGCTTGATAAGAAGAGTTGAAGGATTAAGGCAAAGGAGTAGAACACACAAGCAAAAGAGGAAGAATGCTTAAATCAATCAATTTGACATAGCTTATGAGCATAACATTCAACTCAAATGTCCAATTGATCTGATTCTTGTGAAACTAAAAAGAAGACTTTAAGGACAACAACTTTGCTTCAAGATAGAAAATTTCAAATTCAAATTCAAATTCAAATGTTTTCAAGGTGATAAATGACATGAAAGTTAAAAGTTGTGCATAGATGCTGACAATTAGGAGAATCAAACATTTGCTTGATAATTGGGACATAATTTTTTACTCTGATGTTCAATTGACCTTATTCAAACAGATTTGAAAAGAAGACTTCAAGAGCTATAACTTTGTTTGAAAGAGACTCTGTCAATTGGAGCAAATTTGGGACCATAGGATCTTCTTGGTGTTCGGTACTTGGGAACCAGAAGTCAAGATGCAACTAGAAGCCATCCAAAAAAACTATCAAGAATTTCGAAAGGCCTTCCAAACATGAACGTTAGAGCTAGTAATGGCTAGTTTTTGACCAGCTTCTCTTTTGCATTTGTCCCCACTATAGAAAAAACATTGTGAGGCTTGAAGAAAGACGACTTTTTTGAAGAGCTTTTGGGGACTCCTTGAGCATTCAAATTCGTATATATACATAGACAAAAAAAATCATTATTGTGAGATTTTGACAAGGCCTATTGTGATTTTCCCTATTATTGAATTTATTTCAATGATTCTTTGTTGTAAAAAAAGAAGGAAATTCTTGTATTGATTGGAGCTTGAGAGTGTAAAGGTGTGTCAAAAAGACAAACGTTATAATGTGTTTGATCTTCACCCATTAAAAGAGATCGAGATAGTGAAAGAAAACCTCCAAGGAGGAAGTGAAAGAGAGGATGTAGGCCATCATGGTTGGGCCAAACCTCTATAAATCTTGTTTGTCTTTCTTTTTCCCTCATTAATTACTTGCATCATTCTTACTACATTTCTCATCATATTATTATACATTTTACAGTTGTTTACATGGCATAATTAGTGAGAATTAAAGAAAATAAAAATTAGACATTAACTCAAACCACAACCCCCCCTTTTTTTTCTCCTCTTAGGTTAGATTTGGACCAACAAACTCTACAGAGACAAACAAAGATATCTCCATGCATGTAACCTTTTGAATTATGGTTGTTATTAATAAGAAGAATTAGTTGAACTTCTTTTACTTCTTCAAATTCATAAGGCTGATGAAGAGATAAAATGACAAATATCTTTACTGCTTCTTAACAAGGAACAGAACATATGTTTCCACAACATAGACTTCAGCAAATCTTTTGACACGTTTATATTAAAGAACTCTTGTTTGCACGCAAAACTAATTAATATTGTACTGCTTATGAACCGATACCAAACAACCTATTCAAGCATGGTTTAAGGTCGCGGTATCGGCCTTTGACTCGGGGGCCACTGAGACACATCGGTCGCGGTGTCGTGGCATGATATCAGCTGATACGCCCAAAACACTATAAAGAAGGCTCAAAAAATTTTGAAAAAATTAGAAAAAATTGTAATAAATGTAAACATCATCATCAATGCATCATATCCTTAAAAAACATTATTTAACATATTAATCATTGCAAAAAAAGAATAATAAGGATGCTACTGAAAAATATTTATTATCATCTATATTCAAGGTTAATATAATTTAATTTATAATTTTTAAAAATTATAAAAAATATATATAATTGTATATACGTAGTTAACTTAATAGCTTTAAAAATGAAAATCTATTTATAAAAAAATTACTCATTTAATTATTTATAATGTATCTAATTAGATCGATTATATGTATATGGATTTTTATGTATGATGATTATATGTATTTTCTTCATTATGTACATTTAATTATTAAATCATCAATACATATATAAAAACAAACTTAAGGAGTTAAGTTCTAATTAGATTATATGATAAATACTAAAAATTATATAATTAAAAAAATTGGGCCAAAACCAAACAAACAAAAAGAAAGGAGGGGGGAATAAATTTTTGGGTCTAAATCCAAATCACTTATTTTGACCCAACGCCTCCCTGATCAAAAAAAACTTCGATGAACACAGAGAGAGAGAGAGAAGAGAGATGATGGGTCTCTGCTACTCGAGACTCATCGTGAAGGTTGGGTCTTTCGCTACTCGAGTAGCCTGATCGTCGAGCAGCTTAGGGTCTGAGATGTTGATCGGTGATGTTGATGAATGAACCTCGAAGAAGAAGGAAAGTAAGAACTGCGAAGAAGATGGAAAGTCTGATCTGCGATGTTGATCGATGATATTGGGTCTCTGATTAGGAAGATTTACCATAATTTTTCAGGTTTGTGTTCAATTTTGTTCTAACTTTCTTATTTTATTTTTATTATGGTAAAAGGGGTCTGATGTAGAGTTCAATTTCTCATCTTTTTTGCCTTTTTTTTGGCATTTTCTTTGTTGCTTTGACGATTCTGTACATATTAGTTCGATTAGATGTGGGTCTTGGATTTTGTTCTTTGTCTCAAATTTAAGGAATTTTTCACTGTCTTTTTCGTCTCGGAATGATTCTGGTAGGAATCGGTGGGAATCGTCCGAGTTAAACCGATTTCTTCTGATTTCGGTCGATACCTACAAGTTGCACCGAGATATCGGCGATATGTGATCAATGCGTCATTTTCCCGTACCGCATATCGATATTGTATCAATAGAGGCCGAGGCGGATACGACTTGGCCGAGTCGTATCGGACTCGGCTGATACCTTGAACCATGTATTCAAGACCATTAATGCACAAACAAGCATTTCAATGAAGCAGCCATACTCGACTATTTCATTGCATAGTCACAAGTAATAGCACATTGCACAAAAGTGTCAAAGACTGCTTAACGACTTGTTTAAGTTCCATAGGTTAATTATTTAATGACGTGGCATTTAACCCGTGTCTATATTCGTAACATCCCCATGAGGGTCAAAAGCCAAAACTAAAGTAGCAAAAGAGATGTCATATTCACAGAATGCATATCACCTATCTGATCATAATCTAACTGATGAGAACTGAAGCAGGTGGTAAATTTTTAAGACAACTGATAAAATTACCTCCATCTTCTGGGATGTCAGAGGTCCACAACGTGAGGTTGTCCCTCAGAAGCTGCATGATTAAGGTGCTATCTTTGTATGACTCCTCATTCAGGGAATCAAGCTCCGAGATTGCTTCATCAAAAGCTTGCTTTGCAAGGTGACATGCCCTAAGGAAAACAGGTTCAACATCAATCAAGGTATAGAGAACATGTCTCAAGTTACACAGGTTGAATATGACACTCCATGAACCTTTCAGCTGAATTCATAATCTCATAGTAGAAGACAGAGAAATTCAAAGCCAAACCCAACCGAATGGGATGAGTAGGAGGCAACTCAGCCTCTGCTGAACTGGTAGCAGCCTGCAAACATTTCCAAAAGAAATATAAGTGGAAGGGGATAAAGTAAACATGCAAGAATTGCATGTTTATACTGTGAATGATGCAGAAATTAATGCTAAGTTTGGAGTTCCACGATATTAACAAAAATACTCTAGCAACAGATATCCTTAAAACCTAGGACAAAAAAGTTGGAATAGAGTCATGGTTCCAACCAGGAGCTGATACCAATATGAGTAATCAAGTGTATCCAACTCGGAACATTCCAACCCAATGCCATTCAACTTTTAACGTAAACACACAAGTCTCATGCACTTGGCAGTCTGAGAAATCTTCAACAGCAAGTCGTCTAAGTTATCCATACCAAATGACACAATACTATCCTACAATGCCGCAATAGGGCCTGAATTTCTTTTAATTGTAAATTTCTTTTATGAAGCATTTTGTGCATACCACTCTATTCTTTTAGGGATGCCACGCCCGATATGTCTCAGTGCCTTACCTTGAACCATGAATAGTGCTTTGCGCATTTCTTCCAGATAATCAAGAAATGATAAAGCTATGAAGGACTGTCTCGAACACATGATAGGGGCATGAAATGACACAGACACGTTTCCTAACAAATCCTTCAGAAGTGAGACAAATATTACGAGGACACATTACAACACAACGTGCTCTATACATCGAATTATATAAATGATAATTTTCCCCATCTACCAATTCCATTTTCTTTAATAAAATCTACAACTATCTTCCTTTTGCTCTTCCTAATAAATCTTAAACATATTGTTGTGATTACGGCCAACCAATATATATTTTCCAACTATAAAATAGCCATAATTATTTTCCAAGCTTTGTTAGCAATGAGTGCCGAAGAAATATAAGCCACATGCATTTATTTTTAGTCATTAAACAGTTAAAGAAGTGCCAAGTGGCCCAAAATGTGCCCCAAATACGATCAAATATCAAGCAGCCATGTCGTTGCAACACCCCATAAAAAGCAATCATAAGGGCTCACAGCCACAAAGCATTATACTTCAATAGAATCCCTTACTATGTAGTTGCAACATCACATTACCCAGAATGCACTTCGGATATACTCTTTCCAATTGAGCAGCATTGCCAGCACTATGGCTATAACCAACAAGTGTCTGAATGTTCACCAGGGATTCCTAATCTCCCAGGACTCGAGACAATTTACAGAAAATGAGATCTCTTGGAATTCCAACAGTCTCTTTAGTGATAGAATCACTAAAGGGAGTATATTCTATCAAACATTGTTTGGTGCAGTTGACTTCACACAAAAATGCTTACATTTCTTTAATCAGATGACCCAAATCACTACAAAGTGCAAGAACAAAAGATTGTCCTTCAATGAGAAAGGCACAATAATCATGCCAGAGTGTTAATAAATAGATGGTCCCCCAAGGTACCACTCTTACAAGACCTTTGCCTCACCCACAGACAACTCTAAAAGAACAGAGAAGGAATATAATAATGAAATTAAAGAATCTTTTTAAGTATAAAATTAGCTTAAATCTTCTCGCTTGCAACTGATCAAACCATGCTCAATGAGCTTCAGGGGGTACTTTTGGACACCTTTGCACAAGTATAGAAAGCAAAACAAATATAAACTCATTCAAGTCTAGCATCAACATTATAGGTCATAATAAAGAACACCACCAAAAACAACTTAGCAAAACTAATGAATAGGTAAAGGTAAAACCAAAAGAAATAAACGAGGGTAAACTGCAGATTGCAGAACAAAACAGCAGTTCCAAGAATTACATACCTCATATGCTTTTAACGAAAGATCAGCAACCTCTTTCCTGTCATTCCCCATCTTGAACTCTGCAAGATATCGATAATAATCCCCTTTCCTGCTCCCAACAACAACACAAAATTTTAGTTTCCAATAAATTCAAACCACAAACAAAACCATTACTAGATACATCTATGTAACAAAAACATTAAGTTCTCACATCTTATAGTAAAACACAGTCGATTCACCAGCTGTAGAAGAAGGAATTAGATGCTCATCTATCACGCTCATGATATCATTACAAATGGTTGTGAGCTCTGACTCAACCTTCTGTCGGTAACCCTTGATTCGCTTGACATTTTGCTCGTTCCCTCTTGATTCTTCTTTCTGCTCAATAGATGATAAAATCCTCCACGATGCTCTTCGTGCGCCAACAACATTCTTGTACCCAACAGACAACAAGTTCCTCTCTTCCACAGTCAACTCAACATCCATATTTGCAACCTTCTTCATCGCATCCACCATCTCTGTTAAAATCAACAAAAATTTCAACCCGAAAATGCAAGAAAAATGAAAGAATAATTAGATTTGAACAGAGATGGTGGATGAGATCAAAATATGTCATATGAACCCCTAATTGCGAGTAGGTTTGCTGAGAAAACCGATAAAAAGGAAAGAAAACTGAGGCCCCGTTTGGTAACGTTTCTGTTTTTCGTTTTTGAAAAACGAAAAACGGAAACCAAAAACGACTTTTTTTTGTTTTTGAAAATCGCCCCTCGTTTATCAAACGACGACAAAAACGAAAAACATAAACGGTTATCAAACGAGTTTTTTTTTCTTGTTTTCTCTAAATATCAAAATAAAAACGAAAAACGAAAAATTTAAACGTTACCAAACGGGGCATGAGATTTTGAGTTTTCTGATTAATTATTATAGACCTAGTTTCAGGGGTGGTTAGAATACAAGAAGATATTAAGTTCAATGTCTTAAGCTTTTCAAGTTTTCTGCATAAAGAATAACATAAAAACCATAAACCTCAGCTAAATTTCTGAGAAAGTGAAGGGATAAAGAAAGAGAAAATTGGAAGTTCAGTGGAGATTAAAATTAAAAAATTGTGATATCTAGATTTCTTTGCTTTGTCAAAATTTTCCTAGTAAGCAAACAAACCCTACGCCTCAATTTGCTTGCTGATATAAAGATGAAGGTAATGAATACCAAAAATCTCTAAGTTATATGGTAAATCAGGGGAGTATAGGTTGAAATCTAAAAATCTAAAGTTTTAATTTGTTCCTTATGCAAAATTTTCACAGGAGCCAAACAGAGCAGAACCATAAACCTTCCGAATAGCCCAGAAAGTAGAGGAACACATGATAATATCAAATAAAAGAAACTCAAAAATGTAACATTGAGTCTGCTTAATTATACTAGACCTAGCCGAGTGGAAGCCAAAATCTAGGAATGCAAAAAATCTCAATTTCTTTTCTTTTGGAAATTTTCTCAGGAACAACAAAGTGAAACCCAAATCTCAGTTTACTCAATAATACTTGTAGTAAGGACAGTAAAGTGGAATTTCACACTAAGAGCACGAAGTTCCAATTTTAGCTTTTCAGAATTTTCTCAGTAATCAAACACAGAAAAAAAAACCCTAAACCTCAGTTTAATTGTTTAGCTTCATAATAAAGTTTTTTATCTTCAGCAATTTTCTCCGTGATCAAACAGAAGGAAAGAGAAATTGATCGTAATTAGTACAGAATGAAACTTCAAATTGAGATCTCTACAAATAAATATGTAGAGACAGAGATAGAAAGAAAGAAATCCTAACCATCATAACGTTCAGCTTGTTCAGCGAGCTTGGCGATGTAGACGAAGTTTTCGCGTTCTTTGGAGAAAGCCATGGCCGATCTACAAGAGAAAGCTTAGGGTTTTCTACAGGTGGGTTCGTGTGGGTGTGGGTGTGGGTGTGGGAGAAAGAAAGTCTGTCAGTGTGTGTGTGTGTGTGTGTGTGTGTGTCGCGTGTGTGAGTAAAAAGAAAGAAAAATATTTGGGGGAATCCGACTTTTCACCCGAAAGATTTAAGTATTTTTATTTTATAACTCTAAATATGAGATTTCTTATATTTTATCTTCAATATACTAAAAGTATTAAAATATGACCCTTATGTTATTTTCAATTGTTTATTCCATAAAAATTGACTGCAGTGAGTAACAAAAATTAATAGAAGAGTCATTGTAATATTTTTAATATATTAAAATTTTATGTAAAAAAATTAATCTTTAAATATATAAAATAAATTTTGTAAGGTATAAAATTCATTTCACCCAAAATACTAATGGATCTAGTAGAAAAAAGGGTAATTTGGTATAAAATGCAATTGGCCCAAAATGCTAATGCATTTTATGTAGTGGTAGAAAAAAGGTAATTTATAATTTATACCCTAAAGTATGTGCCTAATTTCTATTTATTAAATTACAACAATCACATATTTAAAGTTTTAAGTAAATCTCAATTTAGGTTTTTTTATCCAAATCTATTATTTTGTTCCGCTAGAATGATGCAACAAGACATTTCCCTAAGAGTATATTTGTCTAACAAAAATTATATCTCTCAAATACATATGTATTCTTCTCTCACTCACATACTACCTCTCAAATTATCACTCTTCATAGAGTAATTCATGTCTGAAAAGTACGGTGCAATATGAATAGTTTTAAGAGGGATGTTAGTGGTTGTTCTATGAATTTATTTGAGACTGTCGGATAAGTTTATTGAAATATATCATGTTTTATATTATAAAATACTTTTTTTTAATTTGTTATTTTTTTTTCAGAATAAAATAAAACAATCAAGATTTTCTAGCATATGAAAGAAAAAAAAATTACAAGAAAAATATACCTCTTACCCGAATAATGTGTTGGTTACGGAAGGTCACTTTATCATAATAAATTAGTGAATTTGGATATAAGGATTAATTTGAAACTCAATAAAAAAAATAACAATTTGATTATTGCAATTGAAAGTTTAAGAAACCAATAGAAATTAGATGCATGCTTTTAAGGGTGCTGATGGTAAGTATCCAAAGAAATATTATATTTTATATCCTTAAATTTCTCCTTTTCACCATTCTTATTATTGATCTTTTATCTTCACACAAAATGGAGTGTTGATTAGACTTTAGATGAAATATGTCTAGTATTTTCAATACTCTGAGATTAAATGAACCAAAATCAAATAATTTGAGAGAAAAAGTGATGCAATTATTTATTCAATTCGTAATTATTTATTTAATTGTAAGATGCATTCGAGCTATGTTGATTGGGTTTTCTACTAAGCAATCATTTAGTATTATAAATTTTCCATACCACATTGTGATTTGGACACACTCCATTTTCTCTCTAACTGACTAACCCGTTCTTTTCTCTTTGTATATAAGAATAGTAGAATTTTGATTACGATGCGGGTTGAAAATCTAAATTTTTTTACAATTTAGATGAAGAAACAGATCTTACCGTTAGATTTATAGAGTGAAATTTAGCTATTCATTCAATTCTCATTAAATCTTGAGATAGTCAAATTTTTTACGTTTTACGAAACGATCAGGTGTTGTGCGACTAAAATAAACACAATCAAATTTTGTTCACAAAGTGCTTGGTTTAATTCAATGTTATTCCTAACCTGGATTGTTATGTGTATGAAAAGGGGAATGTTACGTGTGAAAAGGGGAATATCACTCTTCCTTAGGGATGATGTCAAAAGAAATTTCAAGGAAATAAGGAAATGGAATGTTAAAAAGTGTGAGATGAGAACGTACAAAAATGCTCTCCAAGCGCAAGGAGATTTTTGTGGGTCGTGTTTTACTTGGAGGTATTCCAAGGTCGTTTCCTCGGGGAAGGATGTGAATCGTTTAAAAATGATTTCAGTAAAAAAAAAGTGTAAAATTCTATGTTGATTTGGAAGTGGTTTGTGAGTTGTGTTGCTATGAGTATGAAATGGAAAACAAGTGATGGTTTACTCTAATGGGAATACCAATTTCAACTCAACTCTTTTCTCTAATAGAGCATAGGTGAACGATTGATTCGTGAGAAGCTAGGGACGAGATTGAGCGAGGATCTAAGCATAAATCATGACAAGTCTACGGAATATCAAAGACTCACTATCTCATCCACTCTCTGCCCAGTCAAATCGAACCATCGTACTCTGAGAGGATGAGAAAAAAAGAGTTGAAATGGCATTTTCAAATGGAGGTATCCACTTGGATTAGCCAACTTAAAAGATTAGCTACTCATGCTTAAGTTAAAACTAACAATTTAATGGAAAGACATTATGAATATGTGACTATTTAAACTAAATTAATGCATGTAAACCATGAGTTACAACATAGTGCATTCAATATCCATTTACAGCTAAGAAAATTAGAAGCATTAATGGTGAAAGCTTTAAAAGAAGATTATACCTAACAACAACTTGAAATAAATGACATTCAAAGCATTCAAGGAAGCTTAGAAGATTCTTACATCTAAATGGAAGAAAATGTAAAAATCTCAACTTCTCTCTCTAAACACTATTCATCATCTTCCCTAGACTTTTTTTCTCTGTATCTTAATGTATATTGCATAATGCTAAATAATCCAGCTTTTCTTTGCCAAAAACGTGCCTGGAGTGATGGCCTAGCCTGCAAATGTGATCTCCATCCATAGGCTGTCAAGAGGAATGGGCTGGACAGGGTTGTGCAGAGCTAGCCTACACACCCAATAACTTATCTCTTCTCTCCCTTCATTGATCACCAAAGCTCCAAAAGTCTAATGGGAGGTGTGAAAGGGATGAACAATGTTGTAAGCGTGTCATAGAAGTGTGGGAGACATGATGGTGGGACCCTCAAAACGATAGAGCTTGATATGCAGAGATGGGGCTAATTCAGCAAACCGTACCGGTACTTCAAACACCAGTGGCTAAAGAGTACTGGTATTGCATACCGGTACTATTTCTGCTATTTTTTGGGTTTTCATTTTTTTTACCATTTTCAGTGTTGTAAGCCTTAAATTACTTGTAATCTTCCACATTTCCACTTTCAACTCTTTCATTTAAGTTGTATGCATGTTTAGCTAGTTGTTTTAGCATTTCAAGTTTTACATTTGGGTATTTGCCTTCAAACTTTGTATTTTGGTTATGAATGTTATTTATCTTGTTGTTTAAGTCTTTTCTTGCATTAATACTAGCTCTATGTTTCATTTCTTCATCACGTCTCTTTACATTATGCATGTATTTCCTTTTATTATGAGTAGTTAGATTTTTAGTTAGCTAATACAAGGGAGATTTCATCTTGGGTATGTGAAATCGACTCTCGTTCATCCTTCCTCGTAGTGAAAGGTGGCTTGGTTTGACTAGGTTGAGTGCGGACGTAGTTGTGAGTTCTTGATACACCGTAGACTTGTCACAAGGTATGCTTTAGCCCTTACTTCCATTTTAGTCCCTCGCTTCCTACGAATCAATCGAACACCTATGAACCATTGGAAAAATTTTGAGTTGATTTGAAATTTTTATTGGAATGAACTCTTTAGATTAACCAACATTGTTTCCATTGTATCTTTATCAAAATCTCACTCACCAAAACACATACTCAAAGATTTTACTCTATTTTATCTTTTCACAAAATTACCTTCAGCACAATTCACATTTCTTCCTTGAGGAGACGACCTTGAAATACCCATTCCAAGTAAAGCACGACATTGCAAGGCTATCTCTATGCTTGGGGAGCAATTTTGCCTGCACATACACACACACACATACATTTTGTTCATTCACATGCGTCTTCCCATTTTTTACATGATATCTGAGGGAGAGTGACACTCACCTAACTATATAAGCCACATACACATTATCAGAATCATGGTCGAAAATTAGGAAAGACAGATTAAGTAAAGCGATGCACGTGGACCATGGAGGGGAAAATGCAATAAAGAAAAAAAATTGCCAACTTGACCTTTCACCCAAGTATTATGTTTGATTATTTAATAAAGTTTTATTTGGAGGGGAATGATGAGTCATTAGTGTAGATGATTTGGAACATATAATTGGAAGACATGTATGATTAGATTCCATTCGTACACTTGGAAGAAATACATCATATCTTTACCTAACCCTTCAAACCTTTGGGTAATCCTTATTTATTGCTAGTTTCAACTGCATTGAATTGGAGAATTGGCTTTGCTAATTATAATTTGTGTCAAAGTGGACATCAAAAGTATTGATTGGAATAATGTATTCGGCTTAGCCATTAGTTTTCTTCCTCTATATGATGTGAGAAGTATGATTTGGGAAGTGAGAATCGATCTTTTGGATAACTAGGTATTTGTTCGATAAATATCACTAGCGGGAATATCACGATGTTCACTGAATCACGATGACTTGTCGTTCTCCATTCAATTGAATGGTACAAAGTGGAGTCTATTGGTGGATACATTAATTAAAATGGAAAGGAGAACTTTTAAAACTTTTTATACAATTTGTTAGTGTTATGGAATGTTGTGAAGGGTAAATCCTAGTGCTCGAATTTCTAATGAGATTGAGAAGAGTATCATTGGGCTCACCGGTAGAACCTGGGTGAATAGGGTCAAGCATGATTTGGGGCATATGAAGTCATGAGTCGTGCCACGTTAGGAGTTGTGTACTCGAGAGTAGAGTGGCTAGGAGTATGGTGAATTGAAGCATGTGTGGTAGGAGTATCATGATGTCGTGAAACAGTGTAATGTTTCAATTTCACGTGAGTAAATATGAACCAAACTATAGTAAGTAATTACATGAGAATGTGCAATCTTGGAATTGATTCTAGAATATTAAATTATGGGGATTATGTAGTTTGGAGTCGAATTTGTTATCATATTTCAATGGGTGTGAGCTTCTCTTGTTGGTGAAAGGATTGGTGAATTCAAAATACAAATGGTATTTGATGAGTAGACAATTAAAATGAGGATCTAGTTATGATGTTTGATAAGAAATTAGTTCGGACAAACACAGAGTTAATGAGAATAATAGAATAAAAGGAAATACAGAATGAAGGTGATAAATAAATGCTAACGAATGAATATAACATTGGGGGCTCGTAATAACTGCAATGATGGTATAAACACGAGGCGATCATTAGTACTAAAATGAGACATGAGCTCATAGTAAGAATGAAACTTAGGGAAAGGAATGTCGACAACTTGAGTGGAATTGAGACAACTTGCATACATGATTAATTTGGGTACAAGTTAGAGAGACGGGCCTAAAAATTTTGAATAGGGGAAGTACATTACAATCTTAGAGTTGATGCTTAAAGGATTAATATGCATTGAGATTTTGTGGCCAATTAAAATTAGGTAGGTTGGGTTGATTATTAAGTTTGGAAGATGAAGCATTTTTTTAGGGGGTAGAGTGTAAGATCCACACTACAAATAAATATGAATAATATTATCTGAAAAGTTCTTCTAAAATAACTAAAATGATTGTAGGCTAATAGAATAGCACTGAAGTTTAAGTTTTGCATATATTAACTTTCAGGTCAAATTTAGTTTCAGAGATGTTTAAACTTGAGAAGGGTAGCTAAGTAAGTTTTAAAAAGTTTTTAGATTAAAATAATGTTGTTATTAAATCCTAATGGCTGACAAATCTTGGGATAGACGATATGAGGTGTATTAGAAGTTTAGAGGTGTTTTGGGGCTTAAACACACTTTGGAAAGAATTCATGTATGAAAGAAGTTCACACTCCCTTAGTAATTTGGTCATGACGTTTTACCATGATGTTTGCTTTGATTTTTGAGGTATTAGAAACTAGGCTTCAAGAGCTACCAAAGTGTATTTCATAAAAATCTCATGAATCGATCTATAACCAGGTCAAAATTGGTCTAAAAGTTTGGACATAAAGTAAGGTCTGTTCGAACAAAAGTGCGAGCTTACAATTTTGATTAGGGTGTAAGCGAGATAATCTGAGCAAGGAACCATTTGAACGGAGATTTATGTCCGAACAGAAAAGTGATTTTTAGCTGATCAACTCTTCACTGCTTGGTTAGTTTTTGACCCTATAAATACCCTAGGGACACATTTTTAGAGTTTCTTTACATTTTTTTCAACCATAAAGATCCTAGGAGAGTCTTGGAGAAAAGAAAAGGAGGAAGAAGAGTAGATCGGGTTAGATCCTAAGGAGACCTACACATAATTATTATACAAAATATGATAGGAGCAATTTTTTTTTTCGGAATCTAGGCAAGGTTTCTTTCCCTTTTCTATGCATTGAGGTTAAGGCTAATATATGTTGTTGACTCTAGTACGTATCTATATTATAGATCTACATTTGGTAGGGAGACAAAATATTTCGTGAGAAAAATACATGATTTGCATCGATTGTACATTTTTGGTTTGAAAGCCCTAGATTTTGAATAATGTCTAATTGAGAATGTCTTATTTACATAATGATGCATGTTTTTCTTATAGTTTTCTTTTTATTAAGAATTATAGAGCTATTATTTATGGTATATATGGATTTTATTGAAATGTGTGAATCATTTCTTTAGTATGGATGGGTTTGATGAACTTCAATTGCGCTCGAACTTATATCGAACAGTGTTTAGATGAGTTTCTTACCTCGAGGGGTTTGAAGGTTCCCTATAACTTGTAATGGATTTACTTGGTTCCTTGTGAGGTCCAATAACTCAAAATCTTTGAAAGTAGATGTCCCTGATGAGAAGTTTGCAATTACAACTTTTATAGCTGGTCTGGGAGTGCAATCAAAGAATTTGATGTTCTCCATATCAAAGAACCCTCAAGCAAGCATGATCGAGGTGTTGGCCAAAGTACAGAAATACATAAACAGAGAGGAAGCTCTCCTTTACAAAGTAGGAAGTTCATTGTCATAGAAAGAGAAAGAAAAGGAAGAAAAGAAAAGGGACCGCAGTCCCATGAAAGAAAGAGAGCAAGATAGGTTTCCCAGAAGAGACAGGGAATGTTCCCCAAAGAGAAAAGGAAATGTTAGAAACTGCTTAGGTCTTTCGCAGCCAGAATTGCAGCCGAAGTATCTACCTCGACAGCTCACCCTTTTCACCGCCTTAGTGTCACATATCCTGCACGAGGTGCAAAATGAGAAGTTCTTAAGGTGGTTTTCCCGAATGAAGGCAGATCCAACCAAGAGAGATCTCACAAAATATAGCGACTACCATAGGGATCACAGTCATCACACTGACAATTGCATCCAGCTAAATAAGGAGATTGCGTTCTTGATCCAACGAGGGCAGCTATGCCACTTTGTGGCCCATGACAACTAGAACCGAGCTCTGCCACCTCCACCACCACAATAACAAGCACCTGCGCTACATCAACAACCTATATGGGAGATCAGAATGATATTTGGAGGATTTACAAGGGGTAAGGAGTCCAACTCAGCTAGAAAGGCTCACCTGCGAAGAATCAGAGCTGGAGAAGCACATGAGGTGCACATCGCTTCCAAAGTACCTCGGCTAAGCACAACCATCACCTTCTTAGACTAAGACCTAGAAGGTTACCAACACCCCCATGATGACTCATTAATGGTGAGTGTTGTCATTGCCAATAGAACTGTACATCGAGTTCTAGTTGACAACGGGAGCTTTGCAAACATCATTTTTGTTTTAGCATTTGACAAAATGGGAATAGGCGGGTAAAAGCTCGATCTAGTAAGTGCTCACTTATTAGGTTTCTCATGGGAAAGGGAGTTGCCCCTAGGGTCAATCCAGCTTGTACTTACTTAGGAAATCCGTCTTGTCAGTTACTACTACTGTGAAGTTCCTGATAGTAGATGTGTCATCGATATACAATATGCTACTTGGTAGACCTTCCCTCAACATAATGAGAGCTATACCTTCAGCCTATCATTTGGTAATGAATTTTCCTACCAAAAATGGGGTTGGAGTGGTTCGAGGAGACCAGCGTGTAGCACGGGAATATTGCATGGCGTCTGTTAAGAAGAAGGAAATTAAAAATATTCAATTGGATGAGCTCGACATGAGAGATGAGCTCGAAACTAGATCAATGCCTTCCGAGGAGCTGGAGCCCATTCAGCTCGACAAGGAACCCGAGCACCTCATTTACATAGGATCAAAGTTAAGCAAGGAAATTAAAGATCTTCTTATCCAGTTCCTAAAAGAAAATCTAGAAGTGTTTGCTTGGAAGCAAGAAGACATGGAGGGTATCGACCCCTCGGTCATTACACACAAACTCAATGTAAATCCAGCCTACAAGCCCATAAAGCAAAAACGGAGAAATTTTGTACTAGAGCGTTAGAAGGCAATCAATGAAGAAGTCAGCAAACTCCTCCATGCAAAAGCCATCAGGGAAGTAGATTAATAAACTTGGCTAGCAAATGTGGTTTTTGTAAAGAAAACCCAGGGCAAGTGGTGCCTCTGTATCGAATTTACAGACCTCAACCGTGCTTACCCAAAAGACAACTTCCTTTTGCCTCGAATAGGCCTGATCGTGGATGCCACTGCCGGGCAAGAGCTCCTCAGCTTCATGGATGCTTTCTCTAGGTACAATCAGATCTGGATAAACCCAAGCGACCAAGAGAAGATTTCCTTTGTAATTGAGCAGGGAACGTATTGCTACCAGGTAATGCCCTTTGGACTAAAGAATGCTAGAGCCACTTACCAGCGCTTGGTGAATCGAATGTTCTAAAAGCAGATTGGGGCATTCATGGAGGTCTACATAGATGATATGTTGGTGAAATCACTAAAGAAAATGCTCCATATTTGGCATCTAGTAGAATCATTTCAGGTTCTTAAGGAATACAAGATGAAGCTCAACCCTGCCAAATGCGCATTTGGAGTTTCTACCAACAACTTTCTGGGCTTCATAGTCAACAACAGAGGAATTGATGCTAACTCAAAAGAAAGTAAAGGAAGTACTGGATATGTAGCCACCATCAAACACAAGGGAAATCTAACGTTTGACAGAAAGAATAGCTACCCTGAGCCGTTTTGTGTCCTATTCAAATGACAAGTGCCAGCCCTTCTTTTGAATCTTAAAGAAGGCGTTCGAATGGGATACCCAATGCGAAGAGGTATTTAGATCATTGAAGGACTATTTGAACTTTCCCCTTGTCCTGGTAAGCCCCTTGGAAGGGGAGATACTTACCCTATATTTGGCTATCTCATATTTCTTGACCAGTGCAACACTTATACGTGAGCGAGATAGAGGTCAGTAACCCATTTACTACTGTAACAGAGCTCTTAGGGGTGCAGAAGATAGATACCCAAAAATAAAGAAACTTGTCTTAGCTTTGATCACCACAGCTAGAAGGCTAAGACCATACTTCCAGGCTCATACTATTAAAGTTTCAACAGATCAGCTAATGAAGCAGGTACTACATAAGCCAGAGTCCTTAGTAAGGTTGGTTAAATGGTCCATCTAGCTCAGTGAGTTCGACATCAGGTATAAACCAAGAGTATCAATTAAGGGACAGATCCTAGCAGATTTTATCGTAGAATTTACAATGGAGGCACCTAGGGAAGCCAAGCAGTTGGTACCAAATCTCCCCACATGAAAGCTCTCAATAGATGGAGCTGTCAATGCACAAGGAAGAGGGGCTAGTCTGATTCTGACCTTACCAGATGGGGTGGAGATTGAGTATGTCATTAGATTTGGATTCAAGGCTTCAAATAACGATGCAGAGTATGAAGCAGTAATCGTTGGGCTCAACCTTGCATATTCGACGGAGGTAGAACAGCTTGAGATCTACAGTGACTCCTAGCTAGTGGTAAAACAGATAAAAGGGTCTTATGAGACCAAGGGAGAAAAGATGGTCCTTTACCTCATAAGAGTGCAAAGTCTGGTCAAGAAATTTGTACAAGTCAAAATTAGACATGCCCCTAGGTCAGAGAATTCATGGCCAGACTCGCTGGCTAGACTAGCTACAGCCTCACAGGGAAGCCTAGATAAGCAAATGCCGGTGGATCTAACTGAACCATCTGTAAGTGATTCTCCATCCTGTAGGGGAGCTTTTATAAACGGGGTTTTTCTGAGCCTCTTCTCAAATGCGTAGGAGACGAAGACGCCAATTACATACTCAGAAAAATTCATGAAGGAGTCTGCGACAATCATATCGGAGCCTAAGCTTTGGAAGGAAACACACTAAGACAAGGATACTATTGGCCCACAATGCTGAAAGGTGCTGCTGATCTGGTTAGGAGGTATAAGACTTGCCAGTTGCATGCCAATATCTCCCATTGTCCTCCAGAGCTCTTAACCTTAGTGGTGAGCCTTTGGCCATTTCAACAATGGGGCCTAGATTTTCTCAAGCCCCTTCCCATAAGTACAGGAAAATACAAATTCGCCATCATTGAGGTGGATTACTTCATCAAATGGGCAGAGGTGGAGCCATTGGCAACAATAACAGAACACAACGTTCAGAACTTTATGTAGAAGTCAATAGTTTGTAGGTTGGGGATTCCCAAAGCAATCGTCTCAGACAATGGAAGGCAATTCGACAACCCAAAGTTTAAAAAGTTCTATGCCGAGCTAGGGATAAGAAAATACTTTTTAGCCCCAGCTCATCTCCAATCCAACGGATAAGCAGAGGTTACCATCCAAACTATAAAAACAGCTCTAAAAACCAAGCTTGAAGGCCTGAAATGTAAATGGGTGGAACATGTCCCAGAGGTACTATGGGCTTACAGAACAACCGTCAGAACAACAACTCAAGAAACTCTGTTTGCATTGGCTTTTGGAATAGAGGCAGTGGCACCTATAGAGATTGGAATCACATCCCAAGGACTGAATTCATAGAGCCCTAGTACAATGATAAATCACTTTTGTTGAACCTCGATCTCTTGGATAAAAAGAGAGAAAGAGCTCTGCAACTCATCAACGATTATCAGAGGAAGACAACAAGGTATTATAATATCAGGGTTAGGCACATGAGTTTTAAGGCTGGAGATCTAGTACTTAGAAAACTCTTGCTAGCAAGAAAGGACCCCACTCATAGAAAATTGAGTCCTAACTGGGAGGGGATATACATCATCTCTAGGGTAATTAGACCTGAGAACTACAAGCTACAGACAGAGGAAGGAAAAATCCTACCTTATTCTTGGAACGCAAAGCACCTTAAGAAGTTCTTTCAATAAGATTCTCTTGTAGCAAAACTATTTTCAATAAAACTTCAAGTTTTTGACTCACCCCTACACGATTCTACTAAATAGGCCATGAGCCATGATGAGCTCCTCGGCTCATAAATTAACGATGAGCTCTTCAAAACATAATACTGAGATAATCTCTATAGCTCATGATGAGCTCTTCATCTCATAAATTAACGATGAGCTCTTTAGGTTATAAATCAACCATGAGCTCTTAAGTTTATAGTACTGGGGCGAGCACCATAGCTCATGATAAGCTCTTTAGCTCATAAAAATTAACGATGAGCTCTTCAGCTCATAAAAATTAAGATGAGCTTCTTAGCTCATAAAATTAATGTCAAGCTCTTAAAATCACAAGGAATCCTTCAGCTTATAAGATTGAGATAAAGGCCATAAAATACAACAGGAAAGTCCCAAAGCAAAAAAAGAAAAATGTCCACATTACATCAGAGAAAGGGGATCCACAGAAAAGAAAACACAAAAAAGGTCACCAAAGCTCCTAAAATGTAGCAGAACTTCAGAAAAGACAACAAAAGTTCCCTAACTCTCCCCTAGTCATTTCTTCAGCTCAGCTACCTCCTCTTTTAGGCGGACATTTTTCTCCTTCAGCTCCTCTCTCTTCTTCTCCATTTTTGAAAGCAAATTAAGGAGTTTTCTCCAGCAGTGGATAGCAGAACTGCACCAAAAAAAGAATCAGATGATGAGGAAGAATCACACATCTTACACATTTTTGAAGACGTACCAGCCTTCTCCTATTCCTTTGACTCGATTGGAAAGGAGTCAGGAGAGTTAGAGTAGAAAGGATAGTCTAGGGAAGCTACCACAATGCTAAACAAGAAAAGGTTTTCATAGGTGACCAATTCTGAGAAATGCATAGGGGCGGCCTTCATTACTTGCTCGATCCTCAGTCCCTCAATCTTGTCTGGATCAAGCGCACCTGTACAACAGAAGAATGGTTAAAATGCAGTATTATAGAAATATGGCCAAGAAAGCTCTCTGATGCATTTACCTTTGTGAGAAAAGCTTCCCCATGAGCGAGGAACCCTGTTTGAGAAGCAATGCCCCTCAATAAACCTCCAAGAGCCCCTAGAGGCAAAGAAAAAATAATGAGACGACCCCTCCGGTGAAGGGGGATATCAAGTACTAGTCAGCCTCGGAGAAGCGTCTCCACCTGAAACAACCGAAACAAGGAGGCTCATCCTCCTCGAACTTATTAAAATGGAGAAACTCTACAGTTGTAGGGAACTCATTGTTGTCCTGAAGGCGCCAGAAGATAAAAAAATTGATCAACACACCCCACCATTTGGGGAAGAGGTGAGAGGGGGGAAACCATAATAACCTAGGATCCACCCAAAGGAGGGATGGATGGGAAGACGAAGGGCCATCTCTAGGACCCCTTCAAAGATACAAATTTTCCCTCGAGGGAGGTAGTTACAAGGTTCATTAGAAGTGGGGAATCATAGAGGCAGGTCCAATTCGGGGAAGAATTGCCTTTTGATACCATTCAAATCTGATGGGGCTATCGTGGAGGAAGACAAGAAACGAGTTTGCCATTTCCAATCTATTCCAAAAGAAGCACGTTCTTGAAAGAGGATGAAAAGTGAGGCAACCATGAGGAAACTCAAGCAAGAGACAGGAAAAGGGCGATCCTGAGAGCCAAAAGAGAGGGAAGACTTAAGAAAATCTCAAATGCCAGGGTTTGCACCATTGAATATTTTCTATAAACCATTGTAGATCTGCACATCTCATTCACCTCTGGCACTAAATTGGAGGCTCTTGTCAGAGAATTCTTTCACCACATCAGCTAGTGGTATAACATCTAGCTTGGCCATTTCTTTGTCACATCTGAGGCACATAACCAGTGGCTCTTCCTCTCTATGACTGAGCCTACTGTGGATAGATTCCCTTATCTTGAGCACAATGTTCTCTTTGCCAACCACCAAATTAACAACTTGCTTATCTTCATGAAAATTAGCAAAAATCATATTAATATTAACCACTTTGGGGAAAGGATCTTTATCTACACCCATGGTTTCTTCTTCTTTTGTGTATTTTATCTTAATAAAAATTGAATACATTTTTTTTAATAATCCTCGCAAAGCATTAAATAACTAAGTGGGAGAGAGAATTAATTTTGTATAAATCCCACAGTCTCCATTACTGTTTTTAAGTGATGTAATTAATTTTGCGTGTTCGCTTTAATGCCGTTCTCTCCTTTAGATGAAATTAATTACAAAGTTACCTGTATAAACTTTCTAAAGGGATAATTTTTGGTAATTTCTAATATAGACTCACTTCTCCATCCAAAGGGGCTTATTATGAAACAATTGACACAAAATTAAATAATGCTATACACTTATTTATAAATAGCAGTATACTCTCTATCTGAGTCACTTTTATTATTTATAGGATTAAAGCTAAGCCACATATTTAATTTTACTTGTCTTGGTATAGCAGCTAGATTGCAAAGTAAATAGGCAATGATTTGTCTGGATAAATGAAGTATAGTAGATGTCCTTCCTATCAAGGCATTCTATTCATGGTGATTCAGGTTGCTGGAGAATTCATTTAAAACTTGATAGAGGGAACTAAATATAAATTTGAATTCAATGTTTTTTATTTTGTCCATCATAATTTTTAGGGTTAATTGCACTAGAGGTCCCTAAAGTATGTAGTTTATCTTATTTCAGTCCCTAATTTTTCAATTGCATCATTTTTGTCCCTAAAGTATTGAATATATTTTTACATGGTCCCTCAAATAGACAGTGTTTAGATTGCTAACGATTTTTTATCATAAACTTATCACGTGATACTTAAATATGGACAAAAAAATAATTTGGATAACTCTTGACCAAATTTTTACTCAATTTTTGGTTAAATACCTACCTAAATTACACATTTTTTATCATGAACTATCTAAATTTTGGTCAAAAGCTACCCATATAACACATTTTTTTTGTCAAGAGCTATCCAAATTTTGTTTAAGAGCTATCAAAATTATTTTTTGTCCATATTTAGCTATTACGTGATAAGTTTATGATAAGAATCATTAGCAATCTGGACGTTGTATATTAAATACTTCAGGGATTTAATATGGACGTTGTCTGCTGGAATGACTATATAAAACTATATTAAATACTTCAGGGATCAAAATGATGCAATTAAAACATTGGAGACCAAAATGAGACAAACCTTATACTTTGGGATCCTCTAATGCAATTAACTTTTTAATGTATGGGCATATTTATTTGATGGGACACAAGTCTGAATGCTTTGAGAAATTCAAATAGTTTAAGGCTGAAACAGAAAAACATCAAGGAAAATGTATCAAAACATTACAAGCTAATCATGGTGGCAAATACCTCCTAGGAGAGTTTAGGGACTACTTATAATAGGTAGGGATTACATCCCAGTTGTCTGCACCTGGCACACCACAGCAAAATTGTGTGGGAAAAAGAAGGAATAGGACTTTTATGGATATGATGAGATCTATATTGAGTTATTCGAATTTACTTGATTCTTTTTGGGGATATTGGAAAATGTGACATATATTCTGAAGGTGGTGCCATCTGAGTTAGTACTTACTGTTCCTATAGATCTGTGGACTGGCTGTTAGCCTAGCTTGCGGCATGTTCGAATATAGAGGATTCGAACACATGTGCTAAAAGGGAATACATATAAGTTTGAATCAAGAACAGAAGTCTACTTATTTATATGGTATCCATATGGAACAAATGGTGGTCTTTTCTATAGCCCTAAGGGTCAGAAGGTCATTGTTAGTACCAATGCCTAATTCTTAGAGGAAGATTACGTGATGGATCACAAGCCCAAGAGTAGAATTGTTCTTGAGGACTTAAGAGGAGATAGAACATGAAATACTTCTTTAATACCATATGTACAAGAGGAAACTTCCCACAAAAGAGTAGATAATATCCCATTGCCTCGTTGTAGTTGGAGCAATATCGATACTCGTACAGACCTATCACTAATGATACATAAATGCAGGTAGTGCCTTGTCGTAGTGGAAGGGTTACTCATCAACCCAAAAGGTATACATTAATGGTAGAGTCTTTTGAGAGGATCCTTGGGGAATAGAATGCCGATCCCTGGACTTATAATGAAGCACTCCAGGATAAAGATGCAGAACTTTGGCAAAAGTCTATGGCGTTTGAGATGGAGTCCATGTACTTGAATCAGGTCGGGGAACTTGTAGAACCACTTGATGGGATAAAAACTGTTGGATGTAAATAGGTATATGAGAGGAAGAAATAATTAGATGAAAAGGTGGAAACCTTCAAGGCAAGGCTTGTTGCGAAAGTGTTTACTCAGAAAAAAGGAATCGATTATGAGGAGAATTGTTTTGCCAGTGGCTATTCTAAAGTGGATCTGGATTCTCTTATCCATTTCACCTCATCTTAATCATAAGCTTTGGCAAATGGATGTCAAGACAACATTCCTTAACGGGAACTTTGATGAGTGCATCTATATGGTGCAACCAGAAGAATTCGTATCAAAGGGCTAAGAGAATCTAGTTAAAATGTTGGAGATTTTCCTCTTGTCTCATTGGTAGGAGGTATGCAACCTACTTGTAGGTGCCCAAATCGTAACTTGTCCATACACTTTTAATCATGCATATAAGCTCATATCACATAACATGTAGCGTTTTATTCACTTAACATGTAATGCATAATAAATACAATGGCTTTACTCAATCTACCCTTAAGTGCTAAATTAATCAGAAACCTAAGTTGTGATACCAAGTTGTAACCACCCAAAATTTGGAGCTCCTTTCTCAACCCATTAATCAACCATCATGTCGCAGAATACTCGTGGATACCGTATAACCTGATACCACATCATTACACCTCATTCCCCAGGATCATAACAAAATAGAATTCAAACAGAGTATCCTTTGCATAGGAGCACTACCCAGTAGATAACATGTGCATATATTAACCATACAACCTATAATGTCCATATCCTAAAGTCTAAGACTTAAAATTTAGCATTTATCTCATCCAAAAAAAAGAGCTCAAGATATGAAGGCTAAGAAGAGTTGAAGTTTAAAAACAATTTTTTGGGAACAGGTATCGGCACTTTTGATAAGGAGGATTAGTACCTGAGCCCTGTGGATACCAAATATCGGTAACGGTATAACTTAGTACTGGTACCTAGGCTCACTGTCAAAGGGGAACTATTTCCAGTGAGCATAGGTATCAGTACCCGAGACCACTAAAAGCTAGGTACCTATAAAATACTAGTACCTCAGTCCCAAATTTCCCAAATTTTTCTAGTTTTCAACTTTTAACCCTACAAAATCTTTCAACATCCATTCATGCTGAAATTACATGTCCATCGTAATGGGCTAGAAGTATCCCTGCCTAAGCACTTTCTGAGCTAAGGAATGTCCTCCTAGGTGATTTTCAAACACCCCTTGATGCACTTCCTCAAGCACATAATGCTCCTTAGGTATAGGAACAAGTAGACCCTTTTGTAAAGCACCTGGTCTAGGATTACATACCTTGCTGTCCTCTTGCAAAGCTTTTGGGCTTCCTAGATTTCTTGTGGGAGCATTCCAACACAGTGAGTGCTTAGTTTCGATATGGATTCCACAAAAATTTGACCAAGCTATCTAAAAAGAGTTGATGCTAGGCTTGCTAGTGAGTCTAAATAAGAATTCTATGATCATGGTACTTTTACAATTTCAAAGTGGTCAAAATCTACAACCATCTTTGTTGCAATACTCAAATACGAACTCATCTATGGATCTTTGACTTCGTAATTCCATTGCAATTGCTTCACTAATAGCTGTGAATCACTATATGCCTTTAGATTTCTTACTCCAATAGTCCTAGCGTGTTGCAATCCTACGATGAGGATCTCGTATTCTGCCTTACTGTTTGAGGCCTTGAATCTGAAACAGAGAGTACAGTCAATCTTTCTTTACTTGGGGGACATGAGGAGTAAACCAACGATTCCTCTAGATGAGTTGGAAGATCCATTTACATACATCTGCCATTATGTTAATTAGGGCTAGTGTCCACTGGTTCTAATGCTTCAATAATAAATTCTATTATTAGATTTGCTACCACTTTCCCCTTCATAGAGGTTCGTGGTATGTAATATATGTCAAATTCCCTGAGCTCAATGGATCATTTTTCCAGTTGTCTAGGCATGAAGAGATTCTACAGGTTTTTTTGTAAAAGGGCATTGGTTAATAACATAATTGAATTTGCCTAAAAGTAGGGTCTTCATTTTCTAGACTTAGTGAACAACGCCAATGCCACCTTTTCTACTATCGGGTACCTAGCTTCAGCCCACTAAATATCTGGCTTACATAGTAAATTGGATGCCAAACCTTATCACGTTGATAAATGAGCACTACACTACTTAATTCTAGAGACACAACGAGGTACAAATATAATTGCTCTCTTTCCTATAGTCTGACTAGGAGTGGGGGTTTGCCGATGTATTCCCTCAAGCCTTGGTAGGAAGCTTCACATTTTGGGCTCTATTTGAATGCCTTCCTCAGGACTTTAAATAAGGGGAGACACATGTCACTGGCCTTAGAGATGAACTTGTTAAGGACCACTACTCTTGTTGTGATCACCTGAACCTTCTTAGTGCTTCATGGGAATTTAATATGAAGAGGCCTTAATTTTCTTTGGGTTTGCTTCTATGCCCCTATGAGTAACCATAAAGCCTACAAATTTTCCAAAGGAAACCCCAAAGACACACTTTGCTGGGTTGAGCTTCATGTTATATTTCCTGAGTATTTCGAAGGCTCCTTCCAGATGATTGATGTGCCCACTAGGTTGGAGGATTTTGATGAGCAATTTGTCTACATAGGTTCCTATTAGATCTTTAAACATGTGGTTGACTAGCCTTTGACAGGTAGCTCCGGTATTTTTCAAGTTGAAAGGCATGACTTTGTAGTAGTAGGTTCCTTCTTCGGTAATGAATGGGGCTTTCTCTTGGTCTAGCTCATCCATTATTATCTAATTATAACCAAAAAATGCGCCCATGAAGGTGAGTGATTCATACCCTAATGTGGCGTCAACTAGGACATGAATTCTAGGTAGGGAAAAAAACCTTTGGGCATACCTTGTTTAGATCAGTTAAGTCAACGCACAATAGCCATTTCCCACTAGTTTTCTTCACTTGCACCATGTTATCCAACCACACTGGGTCCTACACATCCCTAATTGATCTTGCTTCAAGGAGATTCATTACTTCCTCCTTAACTGCTATGTTCCACTCGAGGGCAAAGCTTTGCCGTATTGTCCTAGAGGTCGAATTGTTGTTCGTCTTGTGTAGAACTATTGAAAGGTCGATACACCCACATCTAATTTTTTCCATGCAAAAATGTCCCTGTAGAGTGTAGGAACTCCACAAGCAGTAGTTTTAGATCTTTCCTATGCATCTTGCCAATAAAGGTAATCTACTAGGTGTGATCTCCAATTTGAACAAGCTTAAGATCTTTGACAGGGCGGGGGCATTCTTTCGCAACTCTATGGTCCAGAGACTCTATTTGTAGAGTTTCTTGTGGTTACATGCCTCACATTGATGCCACATAGCACTCTTGAGATGCTGTTTGGTCCTTTTTTACTTCTCCTACCCCCGTTTTAGTTGGAAAAACGTAGCAGAAGCTGATATGTTGATGGTGTCACCCTTATCAAATTGAGGTTTGGAAACCTAGGATGGCATTGTATGTCAAAGGGTAGTCCAACACAAGGAAGTTGGTTATGACAGTGATTTGATGTGGGGCTTGTCCAAAGGATAAGCTTTTTCTCTAGAAAATACAATTAGTAGATTAGTGATAGGTACCAATTTTTCCTTGCCCATGTTCAGTTTATTGAAGGCAGGGCCAAATATGATGTTTGTCAAGCTCCCACTATCAATAAAGACCCTTCTCCTCAAATATTTGGCAATGGTAAGGGTTACCACCAAGGGATCATCATACGGGTGTTAAATTCCTCCAGGATCTTCATCGAAGAATATGATTGGTGGGGTCATATGAGGCTTTTTTTCTATATTCACTGGGCTGACGTTTTACTCAATTTTCACTTGTTGGATGTGGGATCGCCTGGCTGAGTGGCTTTATCCGCCTCCAGTAAACCCTCCCGAGATTATTGTGACCTCTTCAATGGGTTGTTGATGTGGAGCTTCATCTCGGTTAGGTTGTACCTCCACCTTTCTTTGACGTCTGTGCTCTATATATCTCCCAAGATGCCCTTTTTGGATAAGATCTTCTATCTTGTCCTTGAGCACTTGACAATCCTCTCAGCATTATGGCCTTGGTCTCTATGGAACCTACAATATTTATCCCTTAACCGCTTAATGGGGTGAGTTTGCATCTTCCTCGACCACTTGAGGACCCTTTCATCTTGAATTTGGAAGAGAATCTACTCGACCTAAGTATTCAATGGTGCATACATACTTGTCAGTTTGGAGATCAATGACCCAAACGGTCACTTGCAATTACTTGTTAAGAACAATTATTTCTTGGATTGCTTTCCCTTTCTTGTCTGATAGATGAGTTTTTCCTCTTTTTTTTCTCCTTGTGCTTATCCTCCTGGCCTTACTGTGCAAGGAGGGTATCTTCAGCATTCATGTAGCTTTGTGTTCTTGACAAGAGCTCAGTCATAGATTGGGGTGGATCTTTAGAAAGGGATAAAATGAACTAGGATGGTTGAAGACCTTCCATAAAGACAATAAGGTCTACCTTGTCATCCGCATTATCAATTCAGAGCGATTCTGTGGTGAATTTACTGACAAAGCCTCGAAACATCTCACTTTTGGTTTGCTTGACATTTCGAATATACGTGGGGGGGTCTTTGGTGTGCTTGACCTCCAATAAAATGTGAAATGAAAGATGTGATAAGTTCCCTAAACATGCTAATAGAATTGAGTTTCAACTGGTTGAACCAGTGCCATGTAGTCTTTTTTAGGGTTGTTGCAAAGGCTCTGTGAAACATCATCAGAGACCTGCTAGTTTTCAGATGGTCAAGTGGATCCTTCATTTTGTCAAAGCTTTCAATCATCGACATCTTGAACCTTTTCGAGAGCAAATAGTTAGACACATCTTTGGTGAAAGGGACCCTCTGTGTTTCACCAGAGTCTCCACGGCTTCTGGGACATGAGGTTTCACAGTATTTAAGACATTACCCAGCTTCTCATTGACCTCTTAAAACTTTCGTTCCCAGTGGTCATTGACTTATGGTCGAACGACCTTGTTCTGGCTTCGTTCTTCATTCTCGTGATTATCACCTCCATGCTCCCTAGTCTGAGACTTTTCTCTTTCCAAAAGCTGGAGGATTTGTTGGTTCTGGCGTTTAAGCTGCTCCTCCACCAGTTTTTTTTTTAGTTTTTTGACTTTTTTCGATTCCTTTTTTGGGGTAATACAATCCTTTAACCCACTAGATGACAGCTTGGATGGTCATGAACATGGGTCTAGTCTCTTGTTGGTTCCTTTGATCTTGTGTCAGCCATGAGATTTAGAGTTAAGTGAATATAAATAAGAAGCATGACGTTTCCCATAGACAATGCTACGTATTGATCTCAAAAATTGTCCACCATGATAGTTGATTGGAATTGTGCATTAGCCACCATCAAGTGCTTAAAGTCAATGAAGAAGAAGGGAATGCTTAACGGATGGCTCGAGAGAACAAGAGACCAAGAAAATACCAAAACAAGAGAAAACCTATCGATAGAAGTTCATCAAAACCTACTAGTAGAAATCAGCAAAAACCTACCGGTAGGTTTAGTGCATTGGAATTCTTCTACTGCAGCCCCTTCGGGTAGCCCTCAGGCTACTCAAGCGGTCTTGGGGTCACTTGAGCGGTCCTTGCTCTGTAGTTCTGGTTGGATTTCAAATTTCATTCTAGTGACCACCGCCCTCCCATTGCTTGAACAGTAATTCGCGAATTTGTGGTCCCCAAGACAAACCCTATTCTGAGTTAGAAAAGACTCAAACCTTTCTAGAGAGATTCAAGAACAACCCTAGATCCCTAAGTCCAGAAAGGCCAACTATCTTGATTCTTCCATTTAACCTTACACTTTGAAAAATAAGATCTTGCTTGGTGTCAATTAGCACCTATTGGCAAGTGAGCATAAAAAATGATAAAAAGTTTGATTTTATATAGACCTCTTTAATGGAGAAATTCAAATTTAAAGAGAGACAAATTCAAATTTGAATGAGGACAAACCCAATTTTACAGTACGATAGAATATGACCATTAGATCTTTTAAGGAGAATGATATCTAACCATTGTTGATTTTGAATAAAAGTTTGAGTCTTCCTTGGTTTGGGTATGGATTTGAGTATTGTATTGAAAAAAAAAATTAAAAATATTTTTACCTAAATTCAAATTTGGGTTTATAAAAGAATAGGAGTCGAAGATACTCATAATGTTAGGTTTTGCGAGGGGTGGGTTGCAAAATAGACCTACTAATCCATTTTGCTTAACAAAATGACTCCAACTAAGTGCACGACCGTAAAATGGAACCTTCACAGTACCAAGTGCATGTGGTCTTCAAAAGCATATCCATCCATTTGTTCTTGAATCTGCCTAGTAATGATTAGTAAAAAAACTAGCATAAATACACTGTCCATTGATAGAAACTTGTATGCCAAATTTGCTCACTTTGCCAGATGGTGCAATGCAGTTAAGCAATCTGATACTGTTGACCAGCATAAAAATTAAAAATAAGCTGGTTGATATTATTAAAATGTAATATATTTTCCTGAAACATGACTCCTGACAAATTTAGTTTTGCAAAAGACAAAGGAGACCAACAAGTGCAGCTCGTTATATTAACATTGTTTTCAATGTAAGCTTAATTAGGAAGTAAGATTTTAGTGATCAATATATCGAGCGCTCAATCTCAAGTTTAACAAATGATGCTCTGATTTGATCGATTTGCAAGTGATAGCACTCACCCTGAATTTATGTCCATCGTCAAATTTCAAAGTTGTGTGGTTAGGATGACTTAGTAAAATATATTGGAAGGAATGAAAACCAACATAAAGGACTAAATTCCAACTAATAACTTTTTCGTACACATAATCATGACTGATAACAAATTTATTTTCTGAATGGAAAACGCACAAATTCTTGCCATACCTATGAACAAGCAAGAGTTGGATGGAAAGCATAATGCAAATACAAGGGCATGCATATTATTTACCTAGGCACTCAGGTTGTAGGACTTGAACTTATGCAGTGGGATATGAAGCCTGCATTGCAATACCACAAAGTCCTTCCATTGCTTCGACATCTCTTTGCATCCTTATGTACCCTTCCTCACCCCAACTTGTGCCCCATGAGTTCTTGACAAGCCAATACTTAGTTCCATCGTCGCTGGTGCCATAACCAACAGCAGTTACACCATGGTCTAGGTCGGTACCGCAATCCCCTGTGAAGACGCCACTAGAGTAGAACTGAAAGTCAGAACCCCCAGCATCAATGGCAACAGAGACTGGTTGTTTTGCTACAGCTTTTAGTAATGCACTTTCGCTATTGTTCGGGACATCTTCGTATCCAGTTATCTTAGCTACATGGTTTGCTGCTTTGTTGGTGTTGCAAGTTCCATCTGTTCCCTCATAGGGATAATTAGCTTCAGAAGCAAGGCCGTGATTTTTTTGGATGAACTGGAAAGCATCATCCATGAGACCACCCTCACAACCTTGATCTTCACCGCTTGTGTCACAGTCGACCAACTCTTGCTCCGATAGAGATATTAACTTACCAGTTGTTAGTTGGGTTATTCCTTCCATGGATGCGACTGCCGAAAATGCCCAGCAGCATCCTACATGCGAGCAATAGTTCAAGGGTCAGGATGCATCAATCTAATAGCCTACTTTTAGTCATTAGAAATTGTTACTTACCACACTGGCCTTGGTCCTTGACAGCGGTTACTGCACCTTTCTTTCTCCAGTCCATAGTAGAAGGCACTGCCGTCACATTTTCATATTTGAAGGAAGTTGTTGCAGGGGAGCACATATGGACCTTGAATCTGTTTCGTGAGGTCTTGAACTCTTCATTTGTGAGGTCTGCAAACTGATTGACCCCTAGCTTGTAGGGCTTGTTGGAGGCGTTATTAAAAGTTTCAATATAATCAACATTGTCTTGGAATATCTTGAAACGTTTACCTTTCTCATCTGCATCCTTATATACACGTCCATGATGAGACATCCATTGTTCGTGCCTCTCATACATCATTGATGCCTCTTGCAGAGAGCGGGATGTTGCTTGAGCAATCAAAGTCCCCATAATGAAAACCAAAGCAAAACAAATGTATTGGTATAGAAATTTGAAAACCATGGTACTACTGGCATTTGAGATCAATGTTTTAGAATGAGTTCACAAGGACCATGAGCTCTACTATTGGGGTAGAGATTTATATAGTAATGAATACTGCCAGTTTGCTTACTAATATTGGTAGATTTTAATGATATGTTGCCCACTACGTACCCGAGAGATAGCTCTGATGCAGATCATCCAATTTTGTATGGATCTGATATAGTTAACTTCTTTACTTGGCATGCATTAATAAACTACATATGCGAACTGTGAGAGGTTATGTTGTCAAGTGAAGAATTTGGCCTTTTTCTTTTTGGATTCAAATGCCTCCAGCGTGCCATTTCATTCAACAATGTGAAACGTTTTATGGCACAGTCAACATCGGATGATCATTCTGTTGTTACCATTAGAAAAAACACGAAAAAAATCATTATCTGACAAATATGCCACAGTTAAAAAGTTTTTAAGAGATACCTTGGATAACTTGTACGGAACGACATTGTCGTACCTGTATAATGTTTGGCAGAACATAAATTGTGTGCACAAGATTACAAGCAAATAAGCCAAGACACCAATAAACTTAATGCTAGAGTATGGGTTTCTTTGGAGTCCTTGTAGTAATATTAATCCATAGAAATTGAAATAATAGCTTATAACCATTGCAAGTCAAAACTTACAATCATTCTTATAACATCCAATCGCATACCGGCTGGCATTAGTTGCATACCATGACTCTTCGTTTGCCTAAACGACGACGTTCTGGTCTAAGAGACACTACCCTCCCGTACCTTCTCCGATCTTATTTGCTAGACAGTGTGACAACACAGCCTAGCATTGGTTTTTTTGTGTTGGGGAAGAAGAAAGGACAAGCCTAGAAATTCAATAAAATGCAATTTGTTCTGATTTGTTTGGAAAGTACTTGACGTCCATTTCTATTAATTTGTTATATTGTTTAGCCCGAGGGCATTGATTTGCAGGCAAATGTTACTACCTCTCCACTTTGTTCAACCACACAAGTTTGTTTCCCATTTCCATCTCTGTAATGATTTTTTTTTCTACCAAAACCAAATACATGCACTCATGCAGCCAGATTAAGAATAAAACCACCCTTTTGCACTGAAATAAGTTTCAACTAAGGGTCATGTATAATTGGGTTGTTTTGTCCTCATAGGACTTTGGGAACTAGAGATCCCCAAACCTGTGTTAAAGCTCTTCGATTTTCCCAGGGGGTCAGGTGAATTGCACCAGGCAGAGTAGTCATACAAGCTGTGAACGCTGGAAGTTTTATTGATGCTATAAAACGTGCTAGGCTGCCTTTATCAGTATCTCAATAAAATAAAGTTAAGTCGAGAAAAAATTTAAATCCCAATAAATCAAAAGGTGAGTTCCCAAAATAAATAAATAACTATTTTGGGTGAAAACTTGGTTTTAGGATTGTAACCAAGTTGACAATTTTTCTTGAAGTTTTTGATTGATAGACAGTTGCCAACTCTTCTAACTAACTTCTAAGTCAGTTTGGCAACCAATCTTTCATTGTAAAAGTTAGTTCAAACTTTATGCTGAAAGAGGAATTCAATTCAACTTCAGTCTAGACTCTAGAACCTGCACAGTTGTTCTATTACTGAGATTCAACTTATTTGCCAAAATAGTTGTAGGCTATGAAAAGAGTACTGGATTATTTGCCAAAAGAGTTGTAGGCTATGAAAATAGGAGTGGTTCTATGCTTATAACAAAAATCTACGTCAGTAATTCCCCAACTTATCGTCACTAAGTCAAGACAAGCTTTGGAGGACTGAATTAAGGGGAGCGTCAATAGAATATTATTTCGAGATTTTAAGTTTTTCTCTGATGATACCAAAAATAATCTCAGAAATAAGTTCAGGCTTCTAGGTCAGGTCAGGAGGTCAGCCAAGACGAGAGAGCTCAGAGTGTCAGAGCTCAGCCCCGTCCAAGCGGGACAATAACAGGAATGATTTGGGGACAGCTGGATAGACAATGTGTATCCCCTAAAATAAAATGGATAAGCACGAAAAGCTAGAGTCAAGGCTTAAAACTCTCAACCAACTAAGATTCTCTCTCGCAGATCAAGGGAGATCCCACAAATGCAAGGTCAGGATCTCGGTGTAGATCCCTTAGAACTAGGGATCAATCTATATATGCGAATGAGTGTTGACACCATAGGGGAACCGAAAAAAAAAGAAGAGAAAAGAATAACTCTGTAATTCAAGTGATGAATAAAGAGAAGGGAGCAAGGGCCTCCATTAAAGAGTGGACTAGCCATGCTCTGTAGCTGGTGAACCACTATATTTCTTCTGTTTCATTATTCTCGTACAAAAAGGATAAACTCTCAGACCATCACCCATTCCACGGGCCATGCAGCTCTGATCCCATCTTAATATTTCATTCGTTGACTTTGCTCATTCATAAAAAATTATACCATCATTCTCCAATCAATTTGATGCAGTTTATAAGTGGTGGAAAAGTCATTGTAAGACTCCCTTTAGTTTTAAAATTTCCTTTTTGGCACCTTTTTTTTTTCTTTCAACAAACTTTGTATTAATATGCAGTCAGCCTACCAAGACTAGGGATCCTTTTGATGTGTTCCCCGTCAATCCAAATAAAAAAATAGATATATTTTTATGTGATTTATGTTTGTTAAAACACATGATGCATATATTATAGTGATATTGTATATAATATATACACTAATCTCATATAAGGATAAAATAGTAAATTATATATGTTTATTGTTTTTATCCTTCTATTTTTTTCAGTAATACCAATCACAAAATAATTATTCATTTCTATACTTTCTATTTATCCTACTAAACACAAAAGAAAAAAAATATATCATTCCTACTTTCTTTCATTGGAGGATAGAAAGTGTATTCCTCATTTTCTATTCCTTATATTTTTCATCATTTCTACCAAATGGAGCACAAGTCTATTTAGTCCCATAAAACCCTGTTGGATCAATACACATGGTAGAAGTAATTGCATATATTTGAAATTTGCATTGCACCCATAGGACCAAAGAACTTGTTGTTAGAACGATTCTCGTTACGACAAAAAATAGTCCCAGTTGTTTTCCTTCCGTAACATCTCCCAATCAAAACTTCCACTTAATGATATTATTACTTTGCATGAACTATTTGATGTGTTTGAGGATTATTTGTCTTAAAACAATAGTCACTACAGTCCATTAGGATTTTCTTAAATAGTAATGGGAAACACAAAATCTTATCAGCAGAGACAGTGCAATCTTCCAGCAATAAAATACAAGGTAGAATCATTTGGATGTAATTATACTTTAATTCTCTAAGAAAATTTTATTCAATCATCAATCCATGTTTAGGTTTGTTGTCCAATAAGACCAGCAATGTCTTTTTGGCTCTTTTATGCTTTAAATAGAAAAGTAGGGCCTCCCTTCAAAGCTGGCAACAAGTGAGGTTTGTTCAAATCTACCTTGGATTCTGCATTATAAAATTTAAAAATATAAGCCAAAATATAAATTGCATCCAGAACATAAGACTTTTATCTATAGCGAAGTTCAAGATTAAAAAATAAACACCAAATAACAACCCCGATTTTGTCATGGTAAAGTGATAAAAGTGCTTGATTAGATTTTTTAAATAAAAGAGCAAGTTTAACTATTGTGATATCATCTGTTTTGTGCGGTAGTTCTTAATCTCATTCATATTTGTTTTTTTTTTTAATGTACAATGATTAATCTAGCCTACTTTGAAGAATAATGGGCAAGAAGGATGTCCTACAGCTTGTGAGCTTCACACCAAGTCCTATACAAATGTTGACAATTCCTTAACTACATGAATAAACTCACTTTAATCAATACCTACACAACCATGGCAACATAAGTTGGTGTGTTAGTTCAACATCTAACTTAAATGGATTCAAATATTCTCCGAATATTTTTAATTAATTTTTTAGAATGTTAGATTATTAGTGTTGATGCACGAAATAGTCTTGTGTAAGATCAATAGTCGAGTGTGTGATAAGGTGTAATTAATACACAATAAATAAAGTAATCAATGACAGTAATGTAAATATTGAGTTAACACACAATTATATAGTGGTTCGGTCTGAGAGACTTACTCCACTCTACAAAACGGTAACGGTGGCCGGGGGCCGTTACCTTATTGATGAAGTAAGGTCAAATAAAAATTATGTTAAAATACAAATAAATCAAATATTAAACAATTAAACATGTTATAAAATTGAGTGATGTGATATTTTAAAAAAGAAATATACATGAGATAAAATTCAACTTGTTATGTGTTTTATTATATAAATGTAAAATGATAAATATCTAGTCTGCTCTCAAGAGAAGGGAGAAGGAAGCCGCTATGTAGCTAGTGAGCTCGACTCCAGGTTGTATGTATAGGTGGACAATTTTTTGACTGCTCACGTAAATGAAACTGAGTAATTATAAGTTCGATCATAGCCACGTATGTTACTGTGCTAGTTTATGATCCAATTCAAATGGATTTAGGTCTTATCTAGTACATTTTTACTCAATTTCTCTGAAGGATAAATTCAAGTGTAATTTACATGCAATAGAGAAAAATTGATACTTGTGATGCAGTGGATTCAAATCCAAATTAAACAAAGTGTTGTCTTTTAACTAAACAAACATAGAGTAATGGGCCTTGATACCCAGCATAATTTAAGCTGATAAAAGGTATAGACAGCATGATTAGGGGCTTATTAGTTTCCCTTTTTGGACCACCGAATTAGGTTTTTTAACCTCACGTAAATCATTCTCGTTTAAGTAACTCTACAGAGGAACAAACTGTGGAGGAGTCCACTCATGCTGGATAAAGTAGGACACATATTATGGGTCAAAGAGAGGGCAATGCAAGCCCGGCTAGTGGACGGAGATAGAGTCAAATGTGAGGGTTTTAATTTTTTACAGTCATACAGCAGGGGCTGGATCCAGAGTTCGTCTTCATAGGGGATAATTGTCGAGTAGAAAAGAATGGTTGAACGACAATCAACAAAATACGTCGAATTTTGAGTGATTTGAAACTAATCTAAAAATTAAGTAAATATTGAATGCAACGGTGATGCCATGTTATCATTGACGACATGATTTCACCAACTAATAACAAAACTTCAAATGGAAAATGTGAACTCCACTTGGGCTTAGATGGCAGGAGTGTGGAAGTTATTTGCTTATATGACAGATTAGTTATTGATTTTTGTAGGGTCCATGTACTGATTTGTTTTAATATTATTAGTTAGTAATACCACATCACTTTGTCACGTGATATCACCATTGTAATGAATATTTTCTCCTAAAAACTCCCACCCGAATTTGATTCAAAAACTTTTGTTGGGATTCGATCCGATTATATGATAGATTTTTTTGTTACAATCCATATCCAAATTAACTAAATATTAGATATCTAATTGAATCGGTGAGTGAACTACCCTTCAATTTTTACAAATTACATCCTGATTTTGATTCCCTTTCATCAAATAACACTTAAATTTGTGAAATATTAGATGTCTGATTCGTTCTTAGATAGTCAACCAAAAATATCAATTCATTCTGCTAATCGGATGGCTGCCCCTCTCTCCCTCTCCCCTTATTCTTCTAGTTCGGTAACTCTTTGCCACCATGCCTTATTTATATTACTTTCCTTGGACGAAACTCCTTTGCCGGAGCCAGATTTTTCTCTGTCAACCAAATCTCCTTCGCAGAAGTCACAACCACCACCTTGTTTATCAGTCAAATCTCTTCGAATAACATCTCAGCCGTTACGTTTTGAATCACAACAGAAAAGAGGAATTCCAGATTTCAATAAGTTTTTAGGAAAATTTGTAAAAAAGTACATTTTTTAGAACTTATTTGTGGAAAAGTAATTCAATATAAAATATATGTGTATACGTACTTTTGTGTGTAAATGTTTGGTCAAAAGGTACACTTTTGCTGAGTTGTATTTTTTTGTCTTATAGAAATGCCATTTTCCTTTTTTAATGGGAGACAAATATGGTAGTTATATTAGGGATTCAGTTTCCTAAATTTATAGAATATCATTTTTGAATTTTAAATTATATCTTTCTCTTTCATTCAACTTAAGTTATTCAAACATTCATATCTTTTCTATATTTGTATATATATTTTTTATAAATCGTAATAATCAAGATGATGATTCTGATTCGGAGGATGATTTGCTATCTCGCACGATAATGTCGTAGTGTTACAAGAAAATGTCACACTGATACTAGAAAACGCCACACTGTTACAAACCAAATTCACACAGCTACAAATGTCGTCCATATGTTTTTTTTTATTAAATCGTTACGGTTTCTTAACGTTAATTATGTTCATGTGATGATAAATGTCAATGATGATGACTCAAATGGGGATGATCGTAATAATCAAGATGATGATTCTTATTCTTATCCAGAGGATGATTTGCTGTCTTGCATGATAATGTCACAGTGCTACAAGATAATATCACACTGGTACTAGAAATGTCACACTGCTACAAACCAAATCCATATTGCTACAAACTAATATCACACTACTGCAAGTCAATGTCACACTGCATACATTAACATGACGCATGTCACAATATATATGGTCTCTTTGTTTTTTTTTTTTTTGGCAAATGATCGAACACTTGGTGTGCATGTAGTATCAACCACAAGAAATAGAAAGGTAATTGAGGGGGAAAAAAGTAGATTAAATAAAAATGTTGAGAGAAACACAACGATCTTCTTCTTCACCAATGAAGCAGATTTCTTGCGCACCTTTAATATTACCATCAGCGAGCTTTGGTAGGCCATGAACCTGAAACCTAGTCTTGATAACATCCAAACTACATACAAATGTAGCTACAATTATTCTTGCACCAAATCCCCAATTCAAACATACAATTCACATACACGAACCCTATCCGCATATTTTGATAACTAATCAACCAAGGAAAGAATAATATCCCTTAAGTTTCGGTTGTGTGTGAGGTAGCAAATAATCATCCGAATCAGAATCATCATCTTGATTATTACGATTTATAAAAAAAATTATACAAATATGGAAAAGATATAAATGTTTGAATAACTTAAGTTGAATGAAAGAGAAAAATATAATTTAAAATTTAAAAATGCTATTCCATAAATTTAGGAAATTGAATCCCTAATATGAGTATTTTAGAAATTTGTTAGGGGTTGTGTACTTTTTGACTTATGTTTTTAAAAGTGATACTTTTTGCCCTATAATTTTTTAAAAAGGGTACCGGCCCCCTTAAAACCCAAGTTTTTATGAAATCTGATGGGCCAAGTCCAAGGGTCCAACTCATGTTATAAGCCAAGTATGAAATAATAGTCCAACTCCAAAAGATCTAGCAAGTTGTCCACGCCCGATCAAGCTCATTAGGCCCGTGGAGCTACATCAGTAGAGGGGCATGCAAGATCATTCAAGAGCCTCATCCTCTTTCCCTTGAAAAGGGTCAACCCCCACATTATCCTTTGACCGAATCTTATGAAGAGCACCATAACTGCCTCGCCCTTTAAGAAAAGGTCGTCAGCTCCACCAGATTAGCCAATTAGTTACTAATAATTCGTCTCAATATGTTATGAGGTGACCATAAATTGTATGCCTCGCTAACACTTGGGGGACATTACCTTCACTCGAGCACATCTCTCATATCTCTCTCAGCTTGTAACTCTCTGCTCTCTCTACTCCCTTAATGTAATAAAATACCCCGACGACCCTAGCCATTCAATGTGGATATAGGTCACGCTTACCGAACCAATATAAATCCTTGTGTTGTTATCTCTCTCTACTTTACTACCGCATTTATTACTGTTTACTTGACAGGTGGTGTGCAAACTAATTTACGTATCATGAGTTTAATGTCGTTTGGGGAAATCGACAATACTCTTACCTAATCTCTTTTCTTGATATATCAATGGTGATCACCACCAAATCCATGAATCAACCTGAAGACAATCCTCCATGAGAAGAGAAGGTTGCTCCTCTACCAATCAATCCCGTCCCAAATGCACAGTAGATGTTGGAGACAATGTAGTAGCTTGTAACTCACAATCAGTAGATCCTCCAGTTAATTCTTGCTGGACAACATGGAGGAGCACAACTTGGAGGACCTCAAGTTAGAGGAGATCCACGTCTTGAGAGTCAAGGAACTCTCCACTTGGGCGCTCCTCATAGCGCTCCACACAGGGGAGCCCCTATGAGGGACCTCCACCTCCTTCTCCAGCTTCTGCGTCCCATGTTGGAGACACTTTTTTTCAAGAGGATGAGGGTGAAAACCAAAGCGTGGAGCATGGGAGCTGTTTCCATGATAATTCCAAAGAAGCTACCAATTAGTGGTATGAAAAAATAAAATAGGTACAAAATCAACTGGGTGACGCCTTCAATGCCATGAAGGCGCAAGGACCCAAGACCATTAACTACCTCGTTAGGCGAATTGACATACCTTTCGTACCTAACTTGGTGAACTACCCACTTCCTCAGAAGTTCAAAATGACATCCGTCGAAATCTTTGACGGTACGAAAGATCCACTAGACCACCTTGAAACTTACAAGACCTTAATGTAGCTGCATAACATCCCCAACGAAATCATGTGTAGGGCGTTCCCAACCACCTTGAAAAGATCCGCTCGAGAATGGTTTGCCAAGCTTTGCCCAGCATCTATTGGCTCCTTTGCTGAACTAAGTAGGTCCTTCGTGTTGCATTTCATTGGAGGACGCCGCTACCAGAAACCTGTCACCCACCTGCTCAGCATAAAACAGGATCGAGATAAGAGCCTAAGGAGCTACCTTACTCATTTTAACAAGGAGGTCCTCCAGGTTGAGGAACCTGATGACAAGGTAACTATGACTGCCTTCTTGGGAGGCCTCCGATCATCAAGTTTCCTCTTTTTAGTAATGAAGTGCACACCGAAAAGTATGCCAGAGCTGTTGGCAAAAGCTCAGAAGTACATGAATGCTGAGGACATCATAAAGGCCAGGATAGGTGAGCCCTCCAGAATATAGAAGAAGAGAAAGGAAAGAGACAGAGACAACAAGAAGGATAGTAACAATAAGAGCAATAGGACAGAGAGGGAACCTGGCAAAGACCGGCTTGGTCTTGCTCCTCAAAGAGATCGACAAGCCTTCACCCCCCTCAACGTCTGTGTTGGGCACATCCTATTCCAGATCCAAAATAACCCCGCAATAAAGTGGCCTGGGAGGATGAAGTCTCCTCCAAACCGTATAAAGCCCAACAAATACTATTGCTTCCATTACAACCATGGCCACGACACTGATGACTATTATGACCTCAAAAGACAAATTGAGAAACTTATCCAACGTGGTCACCTACGCTAGGATGTTGCTGGCAGGGCACATACGCCACCACTGCCTCATAATCAAGAAGACCAACAAGCCATCGGGGAAATTCACATCATCTCCAAAGGAGGAGAAGGAGAATCCCTCTCCCCCATAAAGGCCTATGCGAGGAAAGCTAGTTAGCTCGACGAACTGTGCCCATCCATGACGCCCAAGCATGGAAACAGCGAGGTCATATCCTTCTTAGACGCTTACCTAGAACGAATCTAGCACCCTCATGAAGACCTTCTAGTACTCACAATGATCGTTGCCAACTTTCAAGTTCGAAGGATCTTGGTGGATAGCGACAGCTCTGCAGATATCTTGTTTATAGAAGCCTATGACAAGCTTAACTTAGGTAGAGAAAGATTACAACCTATTAGGTCACCCCTCATTGGATTCTCAAGGGAGAAAGTGTATCCCCTAGGGTCCATCACCGTACCAATCATTGCCGGTGTGGCACCCCAGAGCTCCACAGTTATAGTTAACTTCCTAGCCATAGACTGCCTGTCGGGTTACAACATTGTCCTAGGGCGACCGACTCTCAACACCCTAAGAGTTGTACCCTCCACCTATCATCTCATTCTCTACTTTTCAACCCTAAATAGAATTGGAGAGGTCCGAGGAGACCAGGTAGTTGTAAGAGAGTGCTACATCTCCTCTATGAATACCAGAAAACCATGGGAGGCACTGCAAGTAGAGGTTCTCAACTTGAGAGATGATGCCACGGTGGAAAGAGGAGAACCATTAGAGGAGCTCACACCAGTGGTCCTAGATGAGGAGTATCTAGACAGGAGGGTGTACATTGATTCTTCCCTTTCTGAAGATTTAGTTCGCCAGCTCATAGATTTTTTAAGGCACAACATGGATGTTTTTGCATGGTCACATGCAAACCTTGAGGGCATCGGCCCTGAGGTTGCTACCCACTACCTCAATGTTGACCCTCAGTACAAGCCTATTCGCCAAAAACTAAGGGGTGTCTCTACTAAAAAGGCTCAAGCAATGGACAAGGAGGTGGGGAAGTTGATAGAAAATGGGGCGGTCAGAGAAATGACATATCTTGAGTGGCTTTCAAATGTGGTAATGGTGACTAAATACAATGGGAAATGGCGCCTCTGCATCGACTTTACCTAACTCAACAAGGTGTGCTCTAAAGACAGCTACCCGTTGCCTCGAATTGACCTCCTCATCGACACCACCGTAGGACACGAATTGCTCACTTTCTTGAAAGCATACTCTGAATATAACCAAATTAGCATGCATCCCCCAGATCAGGAGAAGACATAATTTATTACTTCGAAGGGGACCTTCGGGCTAAAAAATACAGGAACATTTTATTAATGGCTGGTGAACAAGATGTTCCAGTCTCAAATTGGAAAAACAATGGAGGTACACATGGATGACATGCTGGTGAAAAGTCACACCGCAATAGACCACATTGACCACCTCCAACAAACTTTCAACGTTCTCAAATCATAACGCATGAAGTTGAACCCTGAGAAGTGCACATTTGGCATAGGGTTAGGAAAGTTCTTAGGTTTCATGGTCAACCATAAGGGAATTGAAGCTAACCCTGATAAGATCAAGACCATCCTCGACATGAAATCACCCTCCTCGGCAAAGGAGCTCCAGCGCCTCAACGAGAGAATTGCAGCCTTTAACAGATTTGTTTTCAAGTCTACAAACAAATGCCTACATTTCTTCAAGATTCTCCGAAAGGTCTTCGAGTGGGGACCTGAGGCAGAGGAAGCATTTCAAAAACTTAAAGCCTATTTGGCTATGCCTCCCCTCTTCTCACATGCTACACCAAGTGAAACTTTATACCTGTACCTTTCTGCTTTCCCATCTGCAGTATGCTTCGTCCATGTCAGAGAAAATGATAGGGTACAAAAGCGTATCTATTATGTGAGTAGAGCATACCGAGGAGTTGAAATCAGATATTCGGGACTAAAAAAGCTAGCGCTCGCCCTATTCTCAACAACAAGGCATCTACGACATTATTTCCAGAGTCACACCGTTGTTGTTTTCATGGACCCGCCTTTGAAGAGAGTTTTAGGAAAGCCAGACGTGTTTGAAAGACTCTTTAAGTGGGCAGTGGAGCTAGATGAGTTCGACGTCCAAGACCAAAAAAGGGTAGCCATCAAGGCATAAGCCTCAACAGATTTTATTGCGGAGCTCACACCAACAGAGGAGGAGAGCAATAAGCCTTCCCCACTTCATCAAGCCTCCACATATTCAGACACTCTGACGCCAAGCTCGGACACCCAAAATGACTTGATGCTCAGAGAAGACATCTAGGCGCCTCCGTCAAACATCCCGGTGCACTAGGCACCCAAGATAGACCAGGCGCCCAGGCCAAGCACCTAGGCACTCAAGCCAGACACCCCAGCCAAGTGCCCAGGCACCCCAGCCAGGCGCCCAGGTTCTCATAGTGATCTCCAAGCTCTCCTCTCAACTACTCTTGAAGCTCTAAGTGAACGGCTCCTCAACTAGTGAATGAGGTGGAGCAGGCCTAATCTTGATCAGCCCCGATGACACTCCCATCAAGTATGTTGTGAAGCTCCACTTCATCGCCTCCAACAATGAGGTAGAATATGAAGCCCTCCTCTCAGGCCTAAGGTTGGCAATAGACATGGAAACCCAATACCTCATCTCTTATAATGACTCCCTATAGATAGTCAACCAAGTGAAGGGCGAGTTCAAAGTAAAAGGAGCCAGAATCTAGGAATACCTCACTATGGTGCGAACCTTGCTTACCAAGTTCCACCACTTCCAGATTTGCCATATCCTCAGGGAAGACAACATGGCTACAGATGCACTCGCCAGACTCGTCTCATCCTTGGAAGCCCCACAAGGACAAGCATTCATTGGTCACCAGTTCGAACCAAGCAAGTTAGACGTGGAAACAACAAACATCAAATGTGCATCTACCCCAATAAGGGCATACATCTAGGAGGGCCTGTTGCCAAAAGACCCACTAGAGGCGAAGAAACTCAAGATTAGAGCTTCCAAATTTACCATCTTATATGACACCCTGTACAAGAAAGGCTACTCCTTGCCATTGCTGCAATGCCTTTCACCTGAAAAAGCTAACTATAGGCTGCGGGAGATCCATGAAAGAGTTTGTGGGAATCATTTTGAAGGACGCTCCCTAGCCCAGAAGGCACTCAAATAGGGCTACTTCTGGCCTATCATGGTGAGGGATGCCCAAAAGTTTGTCAAGAAGTGTAACAAGTGTCAGCGCTTCGCCATCGTACCCAGGCAACCACCAGAGGAGCTAAAAATCATCATGAGTCTGTGACCCTTTCCAAATGGGGCATCGACATCCTAGGTGCCCTACCTTTCAGTAGAAGACAATGCAAGTTTGTGGTGGTAGCGGTCGACTACTTCACTAAATGGATAGAGGTCGAACCCTTAGCAAAAATAATGAATGCAAAGGTGAAAGATTTTATCTGGAAGAACTTGGTCTGCCACTTCGGGATACCCCTCGCCATTTTTAGTGACAACGCCAAGCAGTTCAACAACAAGCTCCTCAACTCCTTCTGTTCTGACCTCCAGATAAAACATCCTCATTCCAGCCTAACGCACTAGCAGGCAAACAGACAAGCAAAAGTAATGGTCAAAATTGTTTTATTCAACTAAAAGACAAGGCTCAAAAGAGCAAAGGGTCTTTGGGTTGACGATCTCCCAGGCGTATTATGGGCCTATCGAACGACGCCAAGAACTCTAACTAGAGAAAACCCCTTCTCTATCGCCTTTAAAACTAAAACAGTCATACCGGAGATCGGGGTACATTCTCTAAGAGTTCAACACCATGACCCCATCATTAACGAGGAATGACTCTACATTAACCTAGACTTAGTGGAGGAAGCAAGAAAAATGATTGTGGTCCGTAATGCGAAGAACAAGTGCCGCATGACAAAATATTACAACTCGAGACTGAAGTCTCTTTCCTTCCGAACAGGAGACTAGGTGCTAAAAAAAGTGAACCTTGCCACAAAGGATTCACAAGAAGGAAAGTTGGGACCAAATTGAGAAGGACCCTACCTCATAACAGAAGTGGTGAGGCTAGACACCTACAAGATCCAGAATTCTGAAGGAAAAGTCTTACCCTATCTATGGAACGTTGAGCACCTAAAGAGGCACTACTAATAATACCCTAAGAGAGTGGAAATAGTAAAATTAGGGTACTTGATTTTATTTTTTCTACCTTTTTTGGGGTTATTACCCGATATTGCTAGACATAAGCAGTGAATGAATAAAAATTTCTCGATTTTACTCCAAAAAGATCTTTGTATTGTTGTATTTAATTTCAAAGGAGCATTAGTGGCAAAAAACCACTTTTATAAAAGCAAGACTACATATTGCCTTTCTAAAAAAAAAATCAAAAGTCCTTAGTACTCTAACTAATCTCACAGTAGTCCTCGTCCTCCTCCTCGGCATCATTATCATCATCAGAGCCTTGATCAACGTCATCAAGAGCCTCGTATAGCATGAAGCCTGAAACATCAATGTCAAGAAAAACAACAAAAAATATTTCCCTGAAGCTCCTCATAACCATCAATAAAGGCATCTGCAAGGCTATTCTCCAAATCACCATCAGCCATGACAGCCCCTTCCTCAGCCCGAGAAGCTCTCCCTTGAGTTGCCTTCACCTCTACCTCCGCTCTCAAGAAGGAAGCCTCTCTGAGCAAGGCTCTCTTGCGGGTCTCCACAAGCTCAGCCTCTCTGAGCGCGCTCTTGTTGCAGGTCTCCACAAGCTTAGTCTCTCTGAGTACGTCACTCTCATGGGTCATCAAAAGCTCAGTTTCAATCTTAGTTTCCCTCTCGCGAGTCTCCACAAGCTCAGCCTTTCTAAGTCGTCCCTCTCACGGGTTACCAAAAGCTTAGTCTTAAGCTTAGTTGTTCTCTCGTAGGTCTCCACAAGGTCAGCCTCTGTAAGCACAGCCCTCTCATGGGTTGCCACAAGCTCAGTCTAGGAAGTCTTGTCAGCAACGTCAAGCTCAACAATCTTCTCCTAAGCAGTAAGAAGCTCATTTTGCACAACTTCATGACTATGTTTCTACTGGCTATAAAAGACAGCCCTTGATAATAAACACACAGATGCAGTTGAAGCCTGAAGAAAGATAAAATAATGTCAGACCCTTAAGGAAGGACGGAAGAAAGGGAAATAATAGACCCTTACTTGAGCCCAGACTTCCAGAAAAGTGCTGACGATTCCCTCATTGTCTAGAGCACTAATTTCATTCACATCGGTGGAGTTAATCTGAGTAGGTGCCCCTACACAAGTTCCCACTGCAGGATTCGATGAACGGAGGGGGGAGGTATAGTCGCAGGGGAGTCTCTGGAGTAATAGTCACAATTGAAGGAGTCGCTGACCGAGGAGGCACCACTAGACGTGTTGATTCACACTTTTTGTGTGTCTGAATTATATTATAATATTACACCCAAGTATAGGTTGTCGAATTATAGTTTTCTCAATTTTTAAGTCCAAGTATCGATCCCACGAAGAGTTAAGTAATTCTTGCAAAAAATTATAAAAAAAAAAATAAAAATAAAAAACAGTAAAGTGGTTTGTTTGGAGTAGTTTGATATTTGATTGCTTGTGGTGTGAGCTTAGTCTAATTAACTGGTTTTAATTTATTCAACAGATGGAATTAAAGTGCAATTATAATAAAGTGCATAGATAAAGCAGATTAATTGATAGAAATATAAAATATATCCTTCAGTTTAAGGATCCCATATGTTTTATATTGGTCTTGTTACGGAATTGCTACCGCACATCAATCAACTTTCATTTTACTGGAAAGTCAATTGGTAGGTCTGATGTACACAATTCAGCACACAATAGCCTATTAGGCTATTGTGAAGGTAATATATTATAACACAGCTGCTCAATAGGCTACGCTGGATTATAGATGTTCCAATTGACTAATTCGAGTAAAACCCGCTGGTGGTATAGACGATCCTCCAGCAACTTGTCAGGTCGGCCGGTGGTAGTTAATCATAATACAACAACTTGTCAGGTTAGCTGTATTTAGATATGTCATCCAGAAAGTCAAACCACTCAAACAGAATACTTGAATTATTCAATAGATCATCTTGGAATATATATATTGACAGTAGAATTTCCTCAGCGTTCCAGTGGAAGCAAAGCCATACCGATAGGATCACCGGGGTTATTCTAGTAGGCAATATTATTATATATAGTAATATCATGCATCAGTGGAACTTCCTCAGCGTTCCGGTGGAAGCAAAGCCATACCGATAGGATCACCGGGGTTATTCCAGCTGGCATGTCTTATATATATAATAAACGTATAGATAAAACATCAGTAATTCCATAAACACACCAATATTATACATATGTTCCCCTTGCACTGGAGGATATACAGAACTACTCACGCTCCATTGCTATAGACGAGCAAGGAGTGTTAGCAGTTATCATTACAATAAAATAAAAGTACAAGATTTGAACTAAACACGGACCGGAATGTGTTCTCACTTTGTATTTATTTTTCTCTCTTTGGATTGTGTCTTGGGAGCTCTCAGTATTTTGTCTCTGAAGGAGATTCTGTAGCTAATCCGTCCTGCTAAAGAAGGAGAATAGCATGGCTATTTATAGGCATAGATGGAAGCAGGAGGAAGGAGATTTGCATGGCCGGTCTTTCGAGGATCGTTCGGACGGTGGTAGTGCCGTCCAGACGGTGGTGCAAGTGGCTTGACAAGTTGCAAGGCCTCTGATTCTTTTATTATACTTAAACCTTCTAGATTTTTCATCTTCTTGACATTGCTCCCTTCCTCTTTGGTTATTTCTGCATTTATCCTGCAACTTTTACATAAAAACTGTTAAAACGAATAATTCCCTCACTAACACTAATTCACTTTAATTACTACTTTTTAGTGCGATTATTCTTCTAATTTGACTTTTTTATACTTATAATTTACAACTAATTGATGTCAATCATACTCCCCAACTAAAACTTTACTAGTCCCTAGTAAAATATAAAATATAATACAAGTAGGAGTAAAATCATTTTCGTAGATTTTTTTCATGATTGCATTTAGCATATGCAATAAGCCATTAAACCCCTAGGTGATTTCTAGTGGACAAGTTGTGTCTCGTGAAGGTTTACAGTGAAGCTACCTACAAACTTCTATAGTCAGGAATGCATAATTTATATGGTTCATATATAAAATTAAATTGTTATGTTTGTGCATAACTAGAATATATCTTTTTTTTCTGATCACTTATAAGAGTAACACAAGTTAATGGTAACATTATATCTATATGTTTATAAAAACTTGTGTGTGTGTGTAGTGATTTCTTTTTTTTCTAAAAGCACTTGAGAAATATTACCCTCTTTCGTAATAGTCTTGATGTTGATCCTTTCCTGGAATACGCTCAACAAAAAATATATGTTATAGTGACTACTCTCTCAATCTTACATGTGATTGGAATATTGTAAACAAAACAAATGATTTCACATGTAAGTATTTAAAGGAGCGGTTTATTGAATAAAGAGGAAATTGACATAATCTCATGAAAGAATATTAACACTATATTATATTATTAACATTTTCCTTTTTAGATTAATAGACTGAATGCAAATATATGATTCCTGGAATTAAAAAGGACTTTCTTAGGGTTGTAATGGGGTTATGGGGTTGAGGTTTATGAAACGACGTCATAGGGATTCAGATTGCTATCTTTATATTGTAGCACACCTCAATTTTTTCTTTCTTTTCTATTTTTCTATTTGTTTGGTGAGTGCATTTTATGCTCTATCTCACTTTCTTTGGTACGAGTGCGTTTTATGCTCCATCTCGTCTTTCTTGTCTCTTTTCTACTTTTTCTTCTTCTTCTGCTATTCTGTATTTTGTTGAATTAAAAGAGGGTGCAAGAAAATTAAATAGCAAGGGTAAGTTGAATATATTTTTATTGGGTTTGGGTATATTTTTGTGTTTCAAGAAAAGAATTTATAATTTTCAGGCTCAATCTTGGCTGACTAGGTATATAGTTTTGTAAAAGAAATGGTCAAGGCTCAAGATTTGATGAAACATAGCCTAAGATCATTTTTCAGAAATCATATGTTTGTATTCTTTCTAGCTAACAGTTTAAGGATAGTGCTAACAATATAATTTAACAAGTGTTAATCAAAGCAAAAATAATGAGATTATTCAAAGAAAAGTTACCGCTGAATCGGAGATTTTCATTTAAGTAGATGTTGAATAGCTCTCCAAGAAAGATAGGTTCAAAATATGCATTGGGTTTCACATCTCCACTATTGGTAGAAAGATTGTAATATTTCACAAAATTTTTGAATAATAAAGATATCCTTTTGTGCTTCTAAAATTAAGTTTAAATAAAAATATTTAGATAATGTCCCATTAAAATGTGAAAATCTCAACGATCATATTAAGACAATTCTTGCAATGTACTAAAAATACTAACTTAATTTTACTTTGAATCATATAAATTAGGCTTCCTAACTTTTTCAATATAGGCTTTAATTTTAACAAACATAAACTTAAACATTCCTAAATTCAAACTTAACAAGTTCAAAATATTCATAGGTTAAAAAAAACTAAACAAATAAACAAGTGCAAAGATAGTTTAGAGTCTAACTGCATAATTTAAAAGTGCATAATTTAAAAAGCTGAGTGAAGGAGAGTAAAATCTTTATGCAGAATTCCCAGTCTTCATGGAATGGATGGTTCTCCTTCAAAATGTTGTCTCCATAGCCTCAACAACTCAGCCTAGTTTTGTTCATAATCAGTCATGCGCTGATTTATCTGGTTTAAGTTGGTACCAATTTGAGTAATGATGGTCTGTAGCTGGTTCATTGTGGTCTCCATTTCCATCAGAATCTGTCTGTCTATCCTGTCATCCACTGGAATGTAAGGTAGATCTTCTGGTGGCTGCTGTTTTGGTGGAATGAATTCTTCAGGATGTTGGAATGGTTGTTCTTGAGGTTCAGGTGGTACTTCTTCTTGGGCTACTAGCGGTGCATCTGGTTGTGCCTCGGGTTGTGCTCCATGAATTTTCTTCAATGATATCTTATCAATAGGTCCATATTGGTTGACGGTCTTCCAGGTTGGATCAACTATCACCCCATTGTTCCTGCAAAGTTGAGAGACTAGCATGGCATAGGGCAGTGAGAGCTTTTTATCGTCTACAGTCAGTATCATTTAATCTATAATCAGATTGGGCAAGTCAATGGTATGTCCCATCCCGAACGCATATAGAAGGTAAGCTTGCTCAATGTAGACTTGATTTTTCTGAGCTCTAGGTAGCAAGCTATTTACAGTGATTAAATTCAGAATGCAGTATTTATCAGTTAAGTCTCCCTACTTGATATACTTATTTGGTCTGCCCCAACCAAATTCGGGATTGCCAGTCACCTCTCTTCCTAGGACATTTATGTTTGGCAATGTCTGCGCAGTGTACGGGTATTGCGGATTTTCTTCTCTCCGCATGGGTTGAAAAAATTGGGCTATCACAGCCGGTGTAACATGAAAAATTATACCCCGTACAAATGCACGTAAATGTCTCATTTCAACTATCTGAACATTACTATAAAATTCACGAACTAGACAGTCATATGCAGGAACAGATAATTGAACATAATCAAGCCAACCTCTAGCAGCAAGAATTTGTCTAATTCCTATGTTGTCAAAATCTCCAATCACAACCGGTCGTTCAACAATAATGGTTTTCATTAAAATTTTTTCATCATACCAGTTTTGTTGATCAAAATTTTCAAACATCACCTGGTTGAAGATGTTTTCCGGTCCTGGTTGCTGTTGTGGTGCTTCTTGTTGCTCGGGTTGCTCCCTTTGTGCCTGTCTCGAAGATCTTCTTAATCTTTGTCTCAAATCCATTGATTTCTGGATTTTCCTTGGATTCTTCGTTTTAGTTGATTTCAATTGGTAAATCTATTCCAAATGTGAGGGTAAGAGAATAATCAAAACAAATTTGATTGAAATTGGTGGAATGTAGTGCATTTGAGGGATTTTTCTTTTAATTGAATTTTTTTTGGTTTGGCCGAAGGTTTTGGGGTGCAAGGGACTGAACTGGACGGTTTTGCATGGAGGCGTGTTTTTATGTTGAGGACCACCGTCTGGACGGTGGGAGTACCGTCCGGACGGTCCAAGCTTTCTGGGATTTTGTTGTTGTATACTGCATCTTTTCCTTGTTGCTTTATTCTTTAATTTTGTAACACCCCAAAATATACCCTAGAAGGCATTACATTCAATAACCATTCATACCATGAGAGCACTAAGATAAACCATTAATAAATAAGTCTTCATAATAATAATTCATAACATGTACATCAATATCCCCCAAAAGAATATGCCAATCATTGGCCTTTATATTTCCAATGAAAATGTACTATTATAGCGTAGTGGAAATGACAAAAGAAATCTAGACTATACAGTGTTTCCATAGTAGTATTCTAGTCTAGAAAAAAAAAACAAATGACATCTCTAGATGTCCCACTCGGGATCCAAGTATCCCTCTAGTGAAACCTCCCCAAGGTACGGCTCGTTAGCATCGGGTACATCCTCTGGCCCAACATCTGAAAAAGGTTCAACAGTAGGGGGTGAGCACGAAGCTCTGTAGAAAAATTCTCCCAAACCCATACAAGGTTTAGAAAAGCATGTAAAATG
>CM042197.1:15961285-16037420 GCA_023539305.1 Ilex asprella | reverse complement strand
AAACAAACAAATATATAAAAGATAATATTATATATATATATATATATTATTTTTTTTATTATTATTATTATTTTCGCTTACTATAACTCCCCGGCAACGGCGGCAAAAGCTTGATTCGCACTTTTTGTGTGTCTGAATTATATTATAATATTACACCCAAGTATAGGTGGTCGAATTATAATTTTCTCGGTTTTTAAGTCCAAGTATCGATCCCACGAAGAGTTAAGTAATTCTTACAAAAAATTATAAAATAAAATAAAATAAAATAAAAACCAAAAACAGTAAAGTGGTTTGTTTGGAGTAGTTTGATGTTTGATTGCTTGTGGTGTGAGCTTAGTCTAATTAACTGGTTTTAATTTATTCAACAGACGGAATTAAAGTGCAATTATAATAAAGTGCGTAGATAAAGCAGATTAATTGACAAAAATATAAAATATATCCTTCAGTTTAAGGATTCCATATGTTTTATATTGGTCTTGTTACGGAATTGCTACCGCACATCAATCAACTTCTATTTTACTGGAAAGTCAATCTGTAGGTCTGATGTACACAATTCAGCACACAATAACTTATTAGACTATTATGAAGGTAATATATTATGACACATCTGCTCATTAGGCTACGCTGAATTATAGATGTTCCAATTGACTAATTCGAGTAAAACCCGCTGGTGGTATAGACGATCCTTCAGCAACTTGTCAGGTTGGCCGGTGGTAGTTAATCATAATACAACAACTTGTTAGGTTAGCTGTATTTAGATATGTCACCCAGAAAGTCAAGCCACTCAAACGGAATACTTGAATTATTCAATAGATCATCTTGGAATATATATATTGACAATAGAATTTCCTCAGCGTTCCAGTGGAAGCAAAGCCATACCGATAGGATCACCGGGGTTATTCTAACAGGCAATATTATTATATATAGTAATATCATGCGTCAGTGTAACTTCCTTAGCGTTCCGGTGGAAGCAAAGCCATACCGATAGGATCACCGGGGTTATTCCTGCTGGCATGCCTTATATATATAATAAACGTATAGATAAAACATCAGCAATTCCATAAACACACCAATATTATACATATGTTCCCCTCGCATTGGAGGATATACAGAACTACTCACGCTCCATTGCTATAGACGAGCAAGGAGTGTTAGCAGTTATCATTACAATAAAATAAAAGTACAGGATTTGGACTAAACACGGACCGGAACGTGTTCTCACTTTGTATCTATTTTTTTCTCTTTGGATTGTGTCTTGGGAGCTCTTAGTATTTTGTCTCTAGAGGAGATTCTGTAGCTAATCCGGCCTGCTAAAGAAGGAGAATAGCATGGCTATTTATAGTCAGGATGTAATCTTTGACTGGAATGAAGCTTACCAGAAAGATTTTGAGAAGCTAAAGGGCATATTAATTTCTGCTCTAATAATGCAATCCCCTGACTGGAATCTACCCTTTGAACTAATGTGTGATGCAAGTGATTATGTTGTAGGTGTCGTATTGGGACAAAAAAAGTATAAGACCCCACATGTAATCTACTATGCATGTAAAACTTTGAATGATGCTCAAATGAATTATTCAACAACTAAAAAAGAATTGCTTGCTGTAGTTTTTGCTTTGAAAAAATTTCGTTCTTATCTTGTTGGTTCTTTTGTTATTGTATTTATTGACCATGCAGCCCTAATATTCTTGCTCACAAAGAAAGATGCCAAACTGAGGCTCTTAAGATGGATACTCTTACTCCAATAGTTTGATCTGGTCATTAAAGAGAAGAAAAGGGGTTGAAAATATGGTGGCAGACCATCTGTCCAGATTAACTTATGAATTCCATGAGGATGGACTGCCAATCAATGAGAAATTCTCTGACGAACAACTGTTCATAATTGATGAGACTCTATGGTATGCATACATTGCTAATTTCCTTGCTACTGGAACACTTACTCCTTTATTCACTCCATGGATAAAAAGAAATTTCTGAGAGAGGTTCGTAACTTCTTTTGGGAAGATCCGTATGTATTTAAATACTATAAGGATTAGATCATAAGACGATGCATCCCTGCTCATGAAAGCAGACATGTGATATAATTTAGTCATTCTAAAGCATGTGATGGCCACTTTTCATCAAGTAAAACCGCTGCAAAAATCTTGCAGTGTGGATTCTACTAGCCCACACTTTTTAAAGAAGTTCATGTCTTTTGTTCAACGTGTGATAGATGCCAAAGATTAGGAAACATTTCAAAAAGAAACACGATGCCCTTAAACCCAATTCTTGTGATTGAAATTTTTGACTGCTGGGGCATCGATTTTATGGGACTATTTTCACATTCTTTTGGTTATCTATACGTTTTAGTGGCAGTAGACTATGTTTCCAAATGGGTTGAGACAATTCCATGCCAAAATAATGATCACTAAACGGTGATAAATTTTTTAAAAGAAAACATTTTGTCCCGATTTGGAATTCCTGATTGGTTGATAATAATGTCGTTCCCTACCTCTCAACACCACCCTGAAATGTGTATGGCTTATGTGTGAAGGGAGTGCCACTCTCCCTCCGGATGATGTAAGAGATTAGGCGACAACGAAATGTGAATGGTGGGAAATGGACGAACAAAATATGTGTGAAATGAAATATGGAATGTGCACAAAAACGCTCCCCAATCGCAAGGAGTCTTTCGTGGTCGATGTTTTACTTGGAAGAGTATTCCAAAGTCGTCTCCTCAGGGAAGGAAAGGGAGTTTTGTGAAAGTGATTTTGAAAAAAGGTAAAGAAAATATAAAATCTTTTGTTTATGTTTTGGGGTTGTGTTTGTAAATGAAAATTCAAGAAAATAAGTGTTGGCTAATCCAAAGGGTTCATTCCAATGGGAATACCAAATCAACTCAAAGCCCTCCTCCGATCGAGCATGAATGAACGATTGATTTGGGGGAAATTAGGGACGAGATTGGTGAGTAGCTAAGCATAAACCGTGACTAGGCCTACGGAATATCAAAGGCTCACCAATTCATCCACTCTCAACCCTGTCAAACCGAACCATTTGACCCTAAAGGGAGGAATGAAAAAGAATTGAAATGAAATCCCCAAGAGAAATCTCCCTTGGAGTAACCAACTTAAAACTAGCTATTCATATTAAAAGTAAAGACAAGCATAAAGGAAATGGACATGGAAAGGAAATGGAGCATGAAACTTAAACTAATGCAAGAAACTTAAACTAGGAAGACAAATCAACAATACCCAATTTAAAGCATGAAAATAAAGAACTTGAAAGCATAACAATGGTGAAATGTAAAGTACAAGGCTAAACTTGAAATGAGCATGAAATAGATGAGATTAAAGTGCAAGGATTAAGAATTACAAGAATTTTAGAGCTTACAACATTTGAAAATGGAAAGGAAAAGTAAAAATAAAATTACTATTCATTGTCTTCTTCCTTGGAGCCTTCTATGTCTACTCCTAAGCTTAGGTAGCCACCTGCCTCTCTTGCTGAATAATGTTGTATATATGGAGTGTGTATTGCTGGAGAGCCTTGAATTTCGTCCATGAGGGTCCCCAAGGTGTAAGAACAGGCCTTCCCCTTAATGGCAGGTGATTTGGATGGGTCACATAGGCTAGGAGTAGCTTAGCCTGCAACCCACAAGTCAGCCCTCTTCTCTCCCATCCTCCATAAATGCCAAGCCTTCCAAGTCTTCCAAATGTGTAAAGGAAGCGTGCTCTTGTGTCAGGAAATGTTGGGGGGCAAGTGGGAGAAGTGTAGGTGGGACTCCCAAGCCTCAAAGTTGAGTTACAGGCTGTTTTTCGGCTAGAAGGTTCGTGGTACCGAATACCAGTACTGTTTTTCTGCACTGGACTACCTTCGGTAGAAATGAGATAACTCTTGATCTAACCGTTGGATTGAGCTGAAATTTTGACACAATACAGAAGACATCCAGATCTAAAACTTTCATGTTTTGAACTTTTTCAGATTCTGAGTATATCATGGTCAAAATGGAGGACAACCGAGGCAGTGCTGCCCAGTGATGTGGCAGCTGGTGCCTTTGTTCCAAAACACCAATATCTCCTTGATTTCTTCACTTTTAAGCCTCCAACTCTTCATGTATTGTGTCCATGACATTACCACACATCCAACATAGTTACAAGGTCCTAAAATTCAACATTTAAGCTATCAAAACATGCAACATCGAGAATTCAACATTATTCATAAAATAGGCCAACACTAAGTAATTAAATGCAAAAGTTGAGTTATAATGAATGTAATGAGGCCATGAAATGTACAATATTATGTGCTCATCAATTCCTAAAGCAATTGTAAGTGATAGGGGTTCTCATTTTTGCAATCGTCCTTTCTGAAATTTGATGACAAAATATCTGATTTTTCACTAAATTGTAACCCCTTATCATCCACAGACTAGTGGACAGGCCGAATTAGCTAATCGGGAGATCAAATTAATTTTAAAAAAAATGGTAAACCCAGATTGCCAAGATTGGTCGTCAAGACTGATTGATGCACTTTGGGCATATCGTACTACTTTTAAAACAATTTTGGGCATGTCTCATCGATTAGTCTATAAAAAATCATGTCACCTACCTGTGGAATCAGAACATAGGGCATACTGGGCCATTAAAGCAATGAATTTTGACTTGGATAAGGCTGGACTATCAAGAAAACTTCAGATAAATGAATTGGAAGAATTGAGAAATAAAAGCTTATGAGAATGCCAAGATTGCTTAAAACAAGATAAAAATTTTCCATGACAAGAACATTGTGCGAAAATCCTTTGAACCTTCTCAGAAGGTCATGTTGTTCAATTCAAGACTTTGCCTTTTCCTCGGTAAGTTAAAGTCAAGATGGACTGGGTCTTACATTGTCAAAAAGGTATTTGATCATGGAGCAACAGAAGTGGAGAACCCTTCAAACGGTAATACCATTACTGTTAATGGCCAGAGGTTGAAACTATTTTTGGAGGACTTTTCCAAAAATGTGGAAACCATTATTTTAATGGAACCAGAATAATCCTACGAGAATCACACATGCTGACACTCAAAAGGGTCGGATAAGGTAAAAACCCGACTTGAGGAGACACCATCATGAGACCCCCACCACTTTTTCCTATCCTTTCCCATCTGTCTTCATTGATCCCCCCCACCACCTTTTTCTTTCTTCCTTTCTTCTTTTTATTCTTCTTCTTCTTCCTCGCTTTTTGTTTTACTTCATCCCTTTTCTTCTTAGTTTTCTTTTCCCTTTTTCTGCAAAATCGACCATATCTAAGCGAAATCATGTCCATATATCCCGAAGATCAGATCTCTAGTCTCATGTTTTATATTGTTTTACTCTAGTTGTTTATGGGTATACTGCTGCTTTTCGCAATCACATACAAGCCATACAAGCCTAGCCAAGGCCAAGATCTGAACCGAAAGGTTTAATGGTTGCATTTTGATTTGTAGGTATCTGAAGCAGCACGGATCACAGCCTATCAACCTTATTTCCAAGATCCATAACGGTATATTCGAAACATTGGGGACAATGTTCAGTATAGGTTGGGGGGTGAGAGAACCTGCAAGTCTTATTTCGTCCTTATTTTGGTTTTGTACCCTTACCATAAAATTTTAAATTTTTGTTGTTATTTGTGCTGTTGTTGATGTTCTGACTTTATTGTGTAATGTGTCTTATTTATCGTATATTTGTGGGTCAGTTGAAACTGTCTTTTTGACTGACAGACGTTAAAGAACCGGATAGTGAATCTTAAAGCTTAGGAATCATGAATGTTAAACTTTTTTGGTTTAGTCTAGGAGTTCTACACATTTTTCCATCAGATGTGTATACTATGATCATGAGAAAAGCAAGACTGGTAAGAAAAAATGAGATCCGAGAACAGCAAGCAAAACCCCACTGTAGCAGAAGCACTTTTGCTAAATGCCGTCGTGCCAAGAGACTTGGTGTCTGTAAACAGTGTGGCTAGGTATTTCATGACAAAAGATACAGTCAGTGTTCTGAATCAATTTTTGGTCGCGCACTCAATCGATTAGACTGGATAGTGAATGGACAGAGTAAGGATTATCATGACACGCCATCCTATTCCGGTACTTTGCTTAACCGGTTTGTGCGACAAGAGATTGGAAGAGTCACTAGTTGTTCGAACTACACAGAGGATGACTCGGATTAGATTGCTTTCTAACAAACTGTGAAAAATTGTGTTTTGAGGAATGAAAGCCAATGGTCCGAATTTTGGTGAATAGTGTGAAAATTCTTTTTATTTTTGTACATACTTTTCTGCTTTTAAATTTCTACAATGAAAATATGGGCAGAGTGAAGGAACGTCCCAAAAATGCCAACTTCAAGTATGGGTAGGGATTTGTCCTGAGATGCCATGAATTTTTGCCCCTTTTATTGTGTATAATATAGTGTAGAATTTTTTTTTGTTTTTATTCAACGTTCGAACACCAAGGAACGCCAAAGGACATTCGAACGTCAGAGGCTTACAATACTCTACCTCTGATGAACTCTCTGATAGAACCAAAAGTACTAGGAGGTCACTAAGTTCCAAAGCCATTCCACATTCGAACGTTAGTTTAAATTTCTTTAGTTCACATTCGAACGCCATCCAACGTTTGAACGGTGCGACTCAGACTACAAAAACCTGATCGACTTATTCATTTCAAAAAGCCCCAAATCACTCTGAAATTCCCAAAACCCTAGAGCTATCATTCACTCCACTAACCTCAATCCACCCTCAGACCCCAAGAAAACCTAGAATTGACCCTCCCCAACTCACTTCCACCTCAAAAACATCATCCCCATACCAAATATCCCAAAATCTCAGCACCTTCTCCAAGCTGCCAACGTTCGAACGCCATGCCTAGAGTCAAACTCCCTGCTAGGCATGCTCGACCAGTGAACCAGGAACCCAACATTGTTGAGGAGGTTATAGAGGAGAGAGAGGGGAGGCGAAGGACAAAGAGGTATGATCGTACCTGGTTCTCAAGTGCTCTAAAAGCCAAAAGGTACCATAAACACCCTATGGATTGTGAGAGGGATGTAGTTATAGATGATTTTGCTGAGATTGGTGTGAAGGCGGAAATGGAAAGAAGAGGATGGGAGTGGCACTTGAGGAAAAGAGGAAAGGCCATTGTTGATTTGGTGCGGGAGTTCTACTCCAACGCCTTGTTCATCAATGGCACAATTCGAACCTACATGCAGGGAATTCACATCGAAGTGGATGAGGATTACATTAAAGAGGTAAGAACGGAGTTGCCTCGGGTGCAAAGACCTACCTACCCCTCAACGCAAAATGAAGAATTAGATGAGGTGGGTAAAGAACTAACTGGGATGGATAACTTTTCTTGGGCTGGGAGGAAGTTTTTGAAACAAGGAGAATTGATAGATAGATATAAAATGCTCAGCCTGATTGTTGTCTCCAATTTCTCTCCCATAAAAAGATCAAATGATATTTTGCCAGACATGGCTCGCCTGCTCTATGCCATTGCAAAAGGGCATAACATTGATCTCCCCTCCCTCATACTAAATGAAATGAAAAAGGGGTGTGATGAAAAAAGAAATGTTTTACCCTTTGGTACATTGGTAACAGAGATGTTCATGGACAATGGGGTGAAGGAGAGGCTCGAGATAGAGGTGCAAGAGCCGATGGGGACACTCGACAAACAATCTTTCAAGAGGAGCAAGAGCCATAGTGGTGACCAAGCAGCAAGGCAAGAAGTACCCCCTCCCCAAGGTGTTGATGAGGTATAGGAGGAGTTAGATCGAGAGCAAGAGAGAGAGATGGAGAGGGAGTACATTCAGCAGCAAGAGCAGACAGGCCCCATCACGACCCCACGGCAGACATTGATGGATGTCATTCTTAGCATTGAAGCTAAGCAGGACGAGATCCTTAGGCTATTAAGGGGTGGTACTAGTAGAGATGGTAGTGCTAGTGGAGCCGGTGGCATGGATGTTGAGGAGGGAGACGGATGATGATTTTTGTTCATAGGGTTCTTTTTTGTTTCCTTTTATGGATGCTTATATTTTTGAAATTTTTGGGGAGATTTTGTGGATGATGTTTGTTTCTGGTAGTTGCTATGGATATTTACAATTTTTACTGTTTTGGATAGATCGAATCATGGATATTGTTGTGAATGATCATATTTTATGGAATGCGTGGTTCAATTTATCACTTATATTTGTTTTAAAAATCATGTGTAGCTTTAGTTTTATATTGCTAAATATTAATAAATGTCGAAGCAGATATGGATGTTAAGATTGTTTGTTCAAATGACTAAGCATATGATCGGTTTGCACCTCAACTCAACAGCCGAAATATAAAACTTCGTTTTTAACCTTGATGCTATCTCTATGCTTAAATTGTCAAATTTATAGAAGTGTTTGTCATTTTTAAGGTACAAAGGTGATCAGACTCGAAAATGGAATCGGTAAGTAACCCATATTCCTCGAAACACCCAACATAACTAGTGGAGACGATAAAGAAAACCATGGTAAGTTTCAAACCTTCTGTTGCTTTTGAGAGAATATCAATGATTACTCAAGAAAGGTTTTTCACTTCTTTGTTTTCAATGATCTCATTAAACTTTGCTTTAATTGATGCAATTAAAGTGATCTGTTTTCATAACCCACAGGGAACTTTTGCATACACATATGTATGCACCTACTTGAGAAGGGATCTTAGGCCATCTTTGGATCAACTTTGAGCCTTAGCTAATTCTTTCATATAAATATGACCCTAGTCAGTTGTGATTGAGCCTTCAAAGTATAAATTCTTTTCCAAAAAGCCCTAATGGTGACCAAGCCACATGGAAATATACTCGAAATACCTTGCTATCTAATTTTTTTACACCCTCTTATAAATCAGAGTAATGCCAAAGAGTAAGAAAAATAGACAAGACAATGGTGGCTACTGTTCCATGAAAGAAAAGAAAATCAATGAAAATAATCTACCAAAGAGAAAAGAGACCGAGAAACAAGGACTTGCCAAAAAAGTGAAAAATGGGAAAATGAAAGAAAGAAATCCCATTCCCAGGCAAAAATATCAAAAAGCCAAACAGAGTGTGCTAAAATGCATAATAGATGGTTTTTGTACTCCATTGACGTCATTTCGTTAGCCACTAACCTCTGACCCCATTACAACCTACCAAAGCCCTAGGTGATCTCAAGTTTGATGCATGTGTATATCTTCGACTATAAGTGGGGTATGTTACTGGTACTACTTTATTTTCATCAAAATCCCTTCATGAGATTATGCCAACACATGATTAGTTTGTTTCCAAAAGCTTCTTTCATTTTCTAAATTACGCATGTAATTGTTTGACTAGCCATCTTCTGATTACATGCCCTGTGAAAAATCACTATAATCAGAGCGAACTTTTTGTTGAGGGTATGCCCAAGAGAGACTTGTGAAATCAAAGCTATCCATGGAGGGTGATAAGTGAAATGTTTGTTATATATCAATTCTTGTTTCTAGAATGATCACCCCACTCCTAAGGAAATTTCAATTGCTAATGTGACAAGTGCTAATTTTTGCATAGAGTTGGTACCAATGGAAAAGAAATGCAGGGGGATATGTCACGATTGAAGGGTGGGTGTTCCAAACAACCATGATGCTAATCCACTGGACACGGAAGTCTCACATACGCATTTGTTCGACTGAAGTTTGTGGGTAACTTCACTGGAAACCCTCACGAGACAACACTCGTCCACTAGGGAAAACCTAGGGGTTTAACGACTTGTTGCATAAGCTAAATGCAATCGGATGACCTACGAAAAAGGGCATTTACATTTCTTTGATTGAGATATTACTAGGGACTAGCAATTTTTAGGTTGGGGGTTGTGATTAGTACTCAATTGTAGCAAAATATTGTGTCATTTTTGGGCTAATTATACTTTGATGAAATTCAAGTGATGATGTTTCAGATCCTAAAGTGAACAAGGACTCAAGTCAACAAATATCATAATATGATGTAACCCCAACACATCAGGGAATAAATTGGAAAAACTTGGAATAAATAAGTCACGTTCGAATGCCGTTTAACGTTCGAACGTCCATAAGAGCCAAGCCACTGAGACAGAATGTGTTGCAGCTAAGAGCCAAGATCCTGAGGAACAAAGGACCAACGTTCGAACGTCATCTCACGTTCGAACGCCCACTGGTACACTGACAAAACCAGACTGAAGACATGGCTTGTTGCAGTGAAGAAGATCAAGACTTTGAAGTGCAGTGCCTGCAGTACAACGGTTGAAGAACTGTACCACGTTCGAACGCCAAATAACGTTCGAACGTCCCTGTAATCTGTGACAACAGTACACTGTTGAGACATGGCGTGTTGCAGTGAAGACTGAAGAATCTGCAGACTGATGACTTTTTGGTTCCACGTTCGAACGTCCAACCAACGTTCGAACGATCATACAGACAACCTACTGATTAGTTGTTGAACTTGGACAGCAATACTTTTCACCTCCTTGTTTTATACCCCCTTTCCTTGTCTATAAATACTCCCATTTTGGGAGCTTGGGAGGAGGCTAGAGCTGGTAGAAAAATCTAAGAGCTTCTTGAGAATTTATAGTCTTTTCATTGTAGTTCCTTTATTTACTTCAAGTCTTTACATTTATGTTCTAGTTTCTTTTATTTACTTCAAGTCTTTACATTTATGTTCTAGTTCCTTTACTTACTTCAAGTCTTTACATTTATGTTCTAGTTCCCTTTATTTACTTCAAGTCTTTACATTTATATTCTAGTTCCTTTATTTACTTATAATCTTTGTTGCACTTGCCTTCATTTACATATATGAAGAGAGATAGCTTTATTTTTGATAGTGGAAGTAACCCACCAAAAATAGCTATCTTCCTCTTACTTTCTTTCACTTTCATGGCTTGAGCATCTTCTTCTTAGAGGAGTAAAACTCTTTCACTTTTCTAGAGCTTTACCAAAGCCGTGAAGGGTAGAATGTGATTCGCTTATTCTTTGTTGAAGATCTACCTTTCTTGTACTTTCTTTCACTTCCAATGCTTGAGCATCCTCTTCTTAGAGGAGTGAAAATCTTCCACTTTCTAGAGCTTTACCAAAGCCGTAAAGGGTGGAGTGTGGTTCACTCATTCTTCGTTGAAGATCAACCTCAGAGGTCCTCTACTTGGAGGGATGAGTATCATTCACTTTTCTAGCTTTACCAAAGTCTTGAAGAGTGAGTAATTTCTCATCTACTCTTTAGTAAGAGGTGAAAGGCATGTATAAATTATCTGAAAGTTATATTTATGCTTTGTTCTAATGCTCAACGTTTATATCTGCTTGCTTATGGGATGATTGATAGCATCTAGCAAAGCTAAAGTACTTTGTATAATCGAGAGTCTTTCTATGACACGGATGACTCTTGCATGAAAAGACTCCTCGTTTCAAGGCAAGTACCCTATCTAGATTTTCATGACTACCCTTTAATCATCCCCATTATTATGCTTCATGTAAAGAATGGAATCACAATCCATCTTTATCGTCCGATTAACTTGTTGACACGGTATAATAAATCGGATATTGACTACATGTCCTGACCCTCAAACTAAAGGGTGATTTTTCTTCCATTTAAATTAATCTTATATTTTGTCTCAAAAACCTTCTTGAAAAAATTTTAATATTCTGATCAAGAAGTCACCCACATCTCACAACTTCAAAATGTCAAAGGTTACAATCAATCAGTCTCCACCCCTGCTTGTTTTGAAACACCAACACAACAAGTTACCTGTGGATTCGACTCCGGACTCAAACCAGGTTATTACTACAACTTGACTGCCTGCACTTGGGTGTAAACATTTCGGGTCAAGTCAGGACTCCGGTAAATGGGGCATAACGTTGTGTTATCGAGTTACTTGGTATCCACGTATATTTCGCGGGTTGATGAGTAATTAACGGACCCCCGAACTATTGGGGTGCCACATAATTACTCATAGTTGTGAAGTAGTGATGATGAATGTACAAATTGGGCAGAGGAAGAAAAGTGGAACTATGGCAAAAAAGAGATAAGTAGGAATCAAAGACAATTACGACTGACGAAGAGGTTCAGGGGAGCAAGATAATCGCTTTCTACTGGAGAAAATAGAGATGGTAGATGCATAATTGAAAGGTGTGACTCCCACCTAAATTCTCCAGCTTGACAAGTCCAAGCAAATCAAGCAGTTCAAGATCAAGGAAGAGAGGCATACTCGAGCTCTTGTATGAGTTCTTGAAGCATTTTGGACTTTGGCAGTGAGGTGTGTTTAAATACTGGCCACATAACGGCTCTTTGGTGGTCACATCCACACAAGCCACAACGCCACTGCCCAATGCACTAATGGATAGGAACATTAATTTCGGACCAAATGGAAGTCATGTCAAGTTAAACTTGTTGGAACACCAATCCCAAGATTCGTTAATGGAGCGTATAATTGATTACAAAAAAATTTACTCGTTTATTAACCCTACAAAGTGGAATTAGGGTTTACCTTTGAAGAGTAGATCTGTATGAACGAAGTACAAATGCAGATCGAAAAGCAAGCTCAATGAACCTCATAATCTTCGATCATATATCCTTCCATGCCAAAAATCTGAATACAGTGTGAGTTGAAATCCTCTGACTTCTCTCCCTTGATCTCTCTCTGTCCCTCTCTTTCTCTCTCCCTTTACTAAACAAGATAAAGGTTATGGCTGAGAGAACTAGGGAGTGAATTTATTTCTAGGCTAGAGACCTTAAAGATAAATAAGGGTCAAACTTCTAATGGGCCTAGAAATGCCATGTCTATCCCAGAATAAACATCCTATGATCCATTAATAATAATTTAATCAACTAAAAACTTATTATTGATCTCTTTAACCTTATTTCAAAATTATGTTTTGAGTTCCTCATTATTATATGCTTAATAATCTCTCACGTTTAAAATTATAGATGTTCGTCAATTAATTAAATTACTAAAAATTATATTTAATTGACTTCTTTTTATACTTGACATATTACCACTAAACGTATTTGTCATGTTGGATAATTAAATCCACCTACAGGGTTTGACATGGATAAAATGTATGAGCTTCCTCAAGAGGGAATCATAAACCGAATTAAATAATGGGACGTGGTTTCCTCTAATAATTAATTTTCACCATGCAAATAATGTCATCCCCCAATTCACTAAGTTTATTGACTCAAATATGAATATCACTCTTTTATGAATTAAAATAACAATCATTATATGCACGTGTCAATTAAATATCTTAGTACTAAGAGCTTAAGGAATCATAATAACCATAAGTTATTTATTTTCTTATTTAGTTGGTAAAAAGAAAATAAATTTAATAATGGTCTTGTCCGATACCCAAAATGTACTAATGCAACAATTTGAGGCATCATACAATCTCTTATAGCCAAGACAAATTATGTCAGAAGATTTTAGTACAATCCTACTGATGGTGTGCCCAATTTCATCTGTTACTATGAACCTTTACTTATATCCTACAAGGATCTGATAATTTGATCTTTGCTATGTAAGTCGAACTCTGCACACTAGAATATCTACAATGTAAAATAAAAGACACACATGCATATCATATATTTAATATAATACAAATATTTTACCCACTTAGTTTCTCATTGACATAGGAAACAAATAAATTTTATTAAATAATAAATTGAGTTTCATTACAAAAGCAAGCTTTTAGTGTATAACTCTATAAATTGTCTCACTTATACTCAAAGTCATGTTGGCATGCATCTAACTCTCATTCTTTTCACGTGACTGCCAAAAGTCTTTGTTGATAAGCTCTTAATGAAGGGATATGCCAAGTTGTTTGTTAATGCAATCTTGGTCACCAGTACATCACCTCTTCCCATGATAGGTTCTATAAGGTGATACTTACGCTCAATGTATTTTACCTTCTTATGGGTTCATGGCTCATTTGAATTATCAACCGCTCTGCTATTGTCACAATAACATGTAATAGCCGATCTTAGTGAAGGTATATTTCTAAATCCATAAGTAAGTTTTTGAGTCAAACTGCCTCTTTGGCTACCTTAGAGGTTGCCATGTATTTAGAATCCATAGTGGGATCATCAATACAAGATTGCTTGATACTCCTCTAACTTATGGTTCTATCTCCTAGAGTAAACATATATCCTGAGGTAGACTTCTTGGAATCTTTATCTAACTGAAAATTGGAGTCTGTGTACCCAAGGGGTACTAGACTATTTGTTTGGGAAACCAATATATAATCTCTCGTCCTTTTTAGTTACTTGAGAATATGCTTTGCCGCAGTCCAATGTTTTTGCCTAGGGTTAGAATGATATCTACTAACCATGCCAACGACAATACATATACCAGGTCAAGTTCAAAACATAGCATACATGAGACTCCCACTACCGAAGCATAAAGAACTGCCTTCATTCCCTTTTTCTCTTCAAGTGTCCTAGGCCACTGCTCTTTTGAAAGAGAAACTTTATGACTGAAAGAAAGAAATCATATCTTGGAAGTTTGCATGCTAAAACGGGCTATAATGGTATCGATATAGGTAGCCTGAGATAATCCTAACATCCTATCCTTGCGATCTCGCATACGCTTGATCCCAAGGATATGGCTAGCTTCCCTCAAATTGTTCATATTGAATTGACTAGATAACCATACCCTAGTAAAGGATAAAACCGCCAAATCATTTTCAATGAACAAGATATCATCCGCATAAAGTACTAGGAATATCACCACATTTCCATCATGCTTTTTATACACACAGGACTCATCTAGGCATTAATTAAAACCATAAGATTTATAGTCTGATCAAAACGCATGTTCCAAGACCTAGATGTCTGCTTAAGTCCATAAATGGGCCTCTTAAGCTTGTACACTAGATTTTCTTGGCCCTTTGATACGAATCCATCTAGTTGCACCATATAGATGCACTCATCAAGATTCCTGTTAAGGAATGTTGTCTTAATGTCCATTGGCCAAATCTCATAATCAAGATGAGCTGCAAGGGATAAGAGAATCCAGATTGAGTATAGTATAGCTACTGGCGAAAAAATCTCCTCATAATCGATTCCCTATTTATGAGTAAACCCTTTCACAACAAGCTTTACCTTAAAGGCTTTTCACCTTATTGTGTGATCCTCTCTTCCTCTTATAAACCCACTTACATTCAATGTATTTTATCTCATCAAGTGGTTCTACAATTTCACATACCTAATTAGAGTACATGGACTCCTTCTCATACATCATATCCTTTTGTCAAAGTTTTGTATCCTTATCTTGGAGTGCTTCATTGTAAGTCCACGGATCAGCATTATGTTCCTCAGGGATCCTATCAAAAGAATCTCCCAATAAATTGTACTGTTTGGCTTCTTGAATAAACCTCCCACTATTATGAGTCACTACCTATATTTTTGTATTATTAGTGACATGTTGTGCAGGTTTTGCACAAGTATCGATATTGATTGCACTACAATGAGGCAGTGGATATCGTCTACTCTTTCATGGAATGTTTCCTCTTGTACAGTAGGTATTAAAGAAGTATTCCCTGATATATCTTCCTCTCAACTCCTCAAGAACAATTATACTCTTAGGCTTGTGATCTATCACATAGTCTTCCTCTAAAAATTGGGCATTGGTGCCACTAATGAACTTCTGATCCTTAGTACTACAGAAAATACCACATTTTGTTCCTCTTGGATACCCTATAAACAAGAAGACTTCTATTCTTAATTTCAGCTTATTTGCGTTCCCTTTCAGCACATGTGCTAGACTCCCACATATCCAAACATACCGTAGGCTAGGCTTATGCCCAGTCCACAGTTCTGTAGGAGTACTAGGTGCTGACTTAGATGGTTCCCAGTTCAGAATATATGATGCAGTTTCCAAGGCATATCCCAAAAAAGAATTAGGTAAAACTGAATAACTCATCATAGATCTCACCATATCCATAAGAGTCTTATTCCTTATTTCTGTCACACCATTTTGTTGTGGTATGCCAGGTGTAGACAACTGGGATGTAATCCCTACCTCTAAAAAGTAGTCTCTAAACTCTCCTAAGAGGTATTCGCCACCATGATCAAATTATAATGTCTTGATACACTTTCCTTGACACTTCTTTGTTTCAACTTTAAACTCTTTAAATTTCTCAAAGCATCCAGACTTACGGCGCATCAAATAAATATACACATACCTTGAATAATCATCAATGAAATTGACAAAATATTCAAAGCCTCCTTTAACTTGGATAGTCATAGGTCCACATAAATCAAAATGAACTAATGCTTATGAATCTATTGCTCTATAGCCCTTGGCCGTAAAAGGCCTCTTTGTCATTTTACCTTCCAAGCAAAATTCACAAACTAGAAATGTCTCCACTTCCAATGAACTCAGTGGTCCATTTGTGACCAGTCTTTGAATTCTCCTTAAGTTAATATGACCCAGGCGTAAGTGCCAAAGATACATTTGGTTCATTTTAGAAGGTTCATTTCTCTTACATGACGAGGTACTAGTGTTATTCTATTCTGTTAATTATAGTGTGGGTGAGATAGAATTAATAATATAAAGATCATTCATAAATGAATTAGAACAAATAAAATGTTTATTATACTTAATAACTGTAGAGGTACTAAAATAAATATTATATCCATCCTTAACCAATTTAGAAACCGAAACTAAGTTTCTTCTAATATTAGGTGCATAAATATAATCTTTCAAAACTAAAATCCTATCTATACTAAAACATAACTGTAAGTTTCCTACAACAACTACTGCCACACTAATAGTATTGTCCATATGTCGATAAATCTCCAATCACTAAGCTGCCTAGTTTCCTGGAACCCCTCCAAGAATTTGCAGACATGATTAGTGGCTCCCGTATATACACATCATGTATTGGTAGATAACACCGCTAAATATGATTCAACAACTAGTAAATGAGACATAGTTATGCCTACATCATGGACACTTGTCCATACCATTTTTCATATATATATTTCATCTCCAAGCACACGTCACCTCATATGTATTTACATACATGTTACACATATATTATTCATTGAGTATACAATTCAAAAACTATGTTATTTTTATTTTAATATAAAATATGAAATATATCATAGTCATTTAATTCGTTTTTACACAAGTAAATTATATTTAAGGTCCATTTCTTTTTTTGGAGTTTAAAAATAACCCTTAATTATATAGAATCATAATTGACGACCTAATTTGGCGTGTTAATGACTATTTTTTATATGAATTCTCACAAGTACAAAGTTGTACTCCTCTACAGTCAACAAAATATCCAAGTTTTTTTTCTAATCTATATAGTTTGGTCCAGTTAATTTGTGTTTTTTAAGTATAACAGAAAGATGATTGAATGAACCCATTTCAAAATCTGAAAATCAAATAATTAAAAATTATGATGGGCAAAATAGAAAACATCGAATTCAAATTTAATTTGATTCTCTCTACCAATTTTTAAATGAACTCACTAGTAGTCTGATCACTATGAATAGCATGTTTCAATAAGGAGAACATCTACTATCCTACATTTGTAAAGATAGGTCATTACCTATTAACTTTACTCTCTAGCCACAATACTATGACTAGCGAAATTATATAGCTGGCTTAGCTTTAGTCTTATAAATAACAATAGTGATTTAGATAGAGATGATACTATTATTTATAGCTAAGTGTATACCATTACTTAATTTTGTGTCAATTATTTCATAATAAGTCCTTTTAGATAGAGAAGTGAGCTCATAGTAGCAATTACCCAAAATTATCCTTTCAAGAAATTTATATCGGTAATTCTGTAATTAGTTTCATCCGATAGAGGGAAAGAACTAAAGTCAACAAACAAAATTAATTACATCACCTACAAATCAGTAATGAAGACTACGAGATTTATACAAAATGAATTCCCTCTCCCACTTAGTTATTTAATACTTTGTGAGGGTTATCAAAAAATATTGTATCCAATTTTTATTAAAATAAAATGCAAGAATGTTTGACATATGTATAAAGATATCGAGTTACCTCTCTTTATATGTAGTATGTACACATGCAATAAAAAAAATATAAAATTCTCACAGCTACCCATATAGAAATTGATAATTTAAATTTATTTTTTTTCCACATACATACGTTGAGCAACTCTATTTTGAATAAATATAAATTAGATACTATTCCGTGAAAAATAATCTATAGTTAGTTAGGTTAGGGTCCCTCTTTTAGTGTGTAAACTAATTTTAAACCTGTTGAATTTTTAATATATAAAAAGTACCTCCAAGTTTTTAAAAACAATGGATGTGATCCTTGTGTAGGCACGAAGTTATGTAGGTTTGGGTAGTTAGTGTGTTTTCATTATCTATTTTACTCTCATCACTTGATTTCAACTTAAAATGTAGTTAATTTCCTTTTTTTAAGTTTGTTATTAAAGGTTTTGTGGCATTGTCTATCAGTTTTAAATATCAAATTCGAGAACTAAGCAATTTGGAATAAATATATCATCTATTGTAAACATTGACTTGGTAGGTACACAAATTAGTAGCTAAATATTACGTATTAGTTGGTAGGTTTAGGTGCATATCCATTATGATTTACTTAATTTTGAATTGAGTTTCATTTCATGTTTTTGTCTACCCGTAATGACGCAAATGTATCTTCTTCTCAATTAAATATTGATGTACCTATCTCATGGATGTATATATTTGCGTAATGTACCTGAATGATCGTGTAGGCTGTTCGTCATATATGATATTTAAACATGTATATATTAATTGTGTACCTGTTGTGTTTGTTAATTCTTTTCTTGGGATTTTAGGGGGTCGATACCATTTATTAGAAATATATGTCACATTTAATAACATCAGTAAAAAAGTACACAAGACATAGCCAAAGTCTAAACTACCCCTTTTTGTAGAATGTGAACAGTTTCTTAAACATTTACGTACACATATGGAAGGAAAGAAATATATACAGTTACCCATATTCCACCATTATCGTCAAATTGTGTGATCTTCCAACGTGGATGACAAACTTCCCTAAAACCACCATTTTTTGGAAAATGTCATGTTGAAATGGTTTTTTTTTTTTTTTTTAGAGTTTCACTGTGAAGAAGAGAAAAGGTTGGTATCAAATTGTGACCACCACACAATGCTTTAATTGCTGAAGAATAAGGGGTATGTTGTGATGAAGAACCACTATTGAGAGCATTGAAAAGTGCTAAAAAAGAAGTTGACGAAATTGAGGGAGGTAAAGCTGGTTCGTTCTTCATGGTTTCAATCATTCAGGTACACTATGAAAATTTTGTTCTTTTTTTTTAGTAATATGCCCAAATTTTTTTTTTGTTAATCTGATTACTTGTTAATATTGCCTTTTATGGTGAAATGTTACAATGTGATTCATGTAAATGTTATGTATTTGTCAACACACAAATTTTTGGTTGTTGAAAAACTTACCTTTTCCAAACAGTTTTGTATATATTACTTTAACTACCAACAAATTTTGTAATTTTTGTTTAAATGTTTTTTGGGAAATTTATCAAACTCTTGGTTAATGCTTCGTATTGTTATGAACCTGGTTGTTTTTGTTATTATTTTTTGTTGTGAACAAATTTTGCCATTGGTATTATTGTGAATGTGTTATTGTTTGTATTTATTACCTATGCATAATTGTGTAAGTGATGTAATAGTGTTAGTAAAATTAGTTTTATGTAAAGAAAAAAATATGTATTGTTCCATTTATGTCACCTTGTGTATTTATATATATTAATATCACTGTCTGTGAAGTCACAGTACAATTAAACTTTTTTTCCACACAACATAAACATATTGAATTGGTAATTGTATTTTTGATATCATAAAGGGCAAAGATACGAAGGGAAAAATACAAGAAAAAAAGTGTGAACCGTAATACAGGTCCAACCTGCATGCCATTGTTAGGGTGATGGATGATGTTGAACTAAGAAACGAGCACAAGTGTGCATTGAAGAAGACACCATTTTGGTTCTTATTTGAAAAAATAATAGATAAGAAGGTAGACAAAGCATGATGTAGAAAAACGGACAATGAAGTATTAAAAGTGTTTTTATGTTTCAATGAACAAACCTGTAGATTTCCAATTGAAGGCGAAAACTGAGATTGCGGAGGAGTGTTGTGAAACTTATTTTTGGAATATACGATGGACATGTGCAAATTACGTCAACCAACCATGGTAAAAAAAATATCATTTGTCAAACATTGGTTTAGAAAAGACAAGAGATTAAATACAACGTTGATAAATAGTAAATTGAGGCCTACCGTGGTTGGTAAATCTCAAACATATTTTGTTGACATTGCAAGATTATTTTATCTACTCCTACTGGTATCCGTTTTCTTCACAAAGATAGGAAACACTCTTGGGTGGGGATATGTTCCGTATGTGGAGAACTTAGATGAGATTAGTAAGTATGATTGGTGTCGTGCAATTCACTTTGCACTTATCAAATCATTGAGGAAAAAAGGTGGATACCCCTACAACAATCACAAGTTGCGTTACATTGATACCGGTTAGTAATTCGTATGTACATTTTTTAACTTTATAACTTGCACTAGTTATAATTTTTATGATTTTTATATTGAAATTAACAATCTTTACAAAAAAAAAAACAATTTTGGCTTTGTAAACACTTAACATTGATAACCCCTGAGATGCCAAACGTATTCCCAAGATTCCTGAAATGAAATATACAAAGTCTTCAAAAAACTATGAGGCCAAAGAAGCTTGAGTCAATAGATGTACGTGTAAATTTGGGTTTTACACATTTATTTATTCTCATTTACACATTGTTTGATCTTTGACATGACCAAATTGTGACACATGTCACAATAGCATTTATCTTGAGAAGTTGGTTCAAATGTTGGAAACATTGATTTTGGGAATGTTGAAATCTACAAGTTTTTCAAAAAAAATTGACATAATATATTTATTTCCAATTTATCAGTAATAAGTTGAAAAAGATGAATGAGGAAAACAATATCTTATACATAATAGTGTTGGAAAAGATGAAATCTAAGAGGAAAAAGGAACACATAAGCAAATACATGATATTTGTGAAAACAGTCTATGGCAAGAGGACAACATACTGATTGACGATGATGATGATGATGACATCTTGAATACAGGTGATGGTAATACAAATAAAAGACAAACATTTCAATATCTCCTTGATGTTGTTGTATATGAGTCAGAACAGATGCATGTGAGGGAGTGTGTGACCCCAAGAAGAAAGATGATGGCTACAAACAATAAGTAAACGAGATGTCAATTCATGTCATTACTCAGAAATACCAATAAAGTTTCATTCCAATCACGATTCCAACTCATCAACAGACGCCAACAAAGGGGTAATCATCCATGATTAATAAGATCAAAATGAAAGAAAAAAAAAGTGAAGAGAAGAAGATTTTGGATATAGTGCGAAGAAAATGGGGGAAAAAAGAAATGTGACATTGAAAAACGATGGGGCTAGCAAGGTAAGCGATCAAAAAGAAGAAGATTTTGTCTATGTTGATCAAATATAGGAAAAACCCAACACAATCAAAGGAATGTTCGAAAAGGACATTAAAAAAATGTGGAAGACTTGCAACTATCTGAGGCCAACTGACCTTAGCAACTTAAAACAAATTTATGAGGTCAAAGGTTACACCTAAGTATCATATATTTTATGCAATAAAGATACATGGCCCCCTATATTTTAATGTTATACAATTGTAATGGAATACTATTGGGTATAAAAGTTACATTGATGTTGAAGATGCATTGAAGCTTATGGGAGGACTTGAATTATACAACACTGTAGTATACATGTTTTGAAAATGCAATAAATGAACGTTTACTTTTGTTCATTGTTATAAATAAATAAATGTGTTAAACAGGTAATAGATACATGGGGAGATATGTTGTTGGATCTTAACAAATGCAATGAATCCTCCACTTTCAACAGACAGTGTATATTCATTGATAGCCTATGTTGGGTAAAATCATTTGAAATAAATATGTAAGTTATTGATAACCATGGTCATATCTTATTCATATCAGTGTTAATGTGTAAACACATGTACGTTCCCCAAATTTGGAAGAAGCTAGAAACGCGAAAATTAACAAACATCTGCTACCTAGTGTAGAGGCACGTTACATTGTCTTCCCTATGAATTTAAATGGTCATAGTGATAATGCTTTTCTAGACCATTAGACCCTGTTTGTGCTGGACACTGATGAAAGGGTTTGAATATACTACAACTCATTACGTCCAAGGACAAAGGGAGGTAGGGGCCCATATTTTCAAGATGCCATTGATTGGTTGAAAAATAATGTTTTTCCTAACCCCTTAAGTACTATCCCTCAAACTATGCAATGTATGAGCGAGGGGAAGGATTTCTTCCCCTTGAATAGTTTCAAAAGAAAGGGCAAGAGGGAAAGGAAAAGGGATGGTGTAAATATGATGCTTGAATGCACAAAAATGCTCCCCAATCGAAAGGAGACTTTCGTGGTCGTGTTTTACTTGGAAAGAATTCCAAGGTCGATTCCACAGGGAAGGAAGTAAACCAAATGTGAAAGTGATTTAGTGACAAATGAAAGTGTAAAATCTTTGTTCTTTGAAGTTGGTTGGTGAAATGTGTGCTAATGAAGATGTAATGGGAAAACAAGTGTTGGCAAGTCCAAGAGGTTACTTCAATGGGTATGCCACCTCAACTCAACCCACTCCTCCGATTGAGCATGAATGAATGTTTGATTCACGGAAAGTCGGGGATGATATCGGCGAGTATCTAAGCATAAACCGTGACTAGGCCTACGGTTTATCAAAGTCTCATCGAATCATCCACCTTCAATCCGGTCAAAACAAACCATTTGACTCTAAAGGGAGGGTGGAGAAAGAGTTGAAATGGTGTGCCCAAAGGGAGATCCCCCTTGGTCTTGCCAACTAGAAGATTTAGCTATTCATACTTGAAATGAGAATGACTATGTAATGAAAGTGCATTGTAATGAAATGAAGGTCTAGAGTAACTTAATGCAATAACTCACAAGCTAAGTTTGAAAGAGATGAAAACCCATTTTTGAATCTATGAAAAATGAAGGACTTGAGAACATTAATGGTAAAGCATTGAAAAAAGCATTAAACTAAGAACCAACATAAATGAACTAGCATTAATGACATTAAGTGAAGTTCTCAAGATCCTTACAGGAGAATACAAGCCAATGCAATGAAAAATAAGTGAAAATCACAACTTTCTCTCTCTAGAATCTAATATTCATCATCTTCTACGCTTGGAGCCTCTCTCTCTGCAAACCTTCACCCCTCATCCCACACTCCCACTCTCCCTTTGCAATGGAGAGCTTCCATCAGCAAAAACGTGCCAGGAGACCAAGGCTAGCTTGGAGATGTGATCTCCACCAATAGCCTGTAGGTGATGGGTTGGATATGGCATGGCAGGGCACTCCTCAAGACCCAGCAGTTCCATTTTCTCTCTCCTCTCATTAATGTTCTCTTGCAATCAAAACCCAAAAGAGGTGTGAACACAATGAACAATGTTGTGGCCTTGCAGAAGGCCGGTGGGAGAAGACATTGTGGAGTCCACAAAAATCGGTTGAGGCGGGAACCAGAATTTGGGCAAAAATCCTTCGGGCGTACCGGTACGAAGCACTCCAGTAGGGTCTGCGTACCGGTACTTATCACTCCAGTAGCCTCAGCGTACCGGTACGCTAGGCTTGTTTTCCTGATTTCTTGCTGTCCTCCTCCGTTGAGCTTTCCGTCGGTTCTCCTTCACCCTTATTCATCTTCATGCATTTGAGAAGCCTTAAGATGGTTACATTATACACTTTCAACCTGCATTCATCAAATGCCATAGTTGAGAATCATGAAGTGCAACTCCCCATTTTTAATTATAAATCCCACTTAATTTACATTGATTTGCACAACAAAACGTACGAAATATTGTGCCAATCACACCCCCCAACTTATCTTTTGCTAGTCCCTTAGCAAAATTCAACATCAAAACACAACAACCAGGCTAACATACTATGATTCATAGCAATTCAACTATCAATCAAAATACAAAATCATAATGCAATTCACAAAGTAAATATGGACAAGATGGGAGCAAATGTGATATTTCATTTCTTGTGGTTCAAAAAGGAGTACAAGGACTAAAAAATCAACAAGATGCAAAAGCTGGCCTATTTCCTACCGCTTCTTCTACTAGGCCAGGGACTCAATCCTAAGCTTCAACATAAAATGAAAAGACAAAAGACCTAAGACGCATCACCCTCATCATCATCTTCGTTATACTCACTCCCATTCTCAGAACTGTCCTCCTCATCAGTATCATCACCACCCATCCCAACATCAACAGGGGCAGAAGGGGCAGGCACAGATGGGCCAACAGCAGCCGGTGGGGCCACTCCAGGAATAGGCCTCCCCGGGAAGGTATGGTTGAATAGCTCTCTCAAAATCTCGCCAAAGCCCTGCAAGGTCGCCTCATTGTCATCAAGGCGCTGATCAGTCGAGCGTACGGGCTCTGCAGTAGATGGCCCGGCAGAAGATGAAGCACCAGGGGCCTCAGATCTAGTGCCAACAGGAGTGGCTCGCCTTCCCCGACTCAGAGCCTTCCTCTTCTTCTTGCTTGTCCTGCCTATTGCTCCAAATTTGGGGGAGTGAGTGAATCAAAAACGTAGGGCTTGACCTTGTTAAGCTTACACAAACGAGTCACCAAATTCCCAAACGACAAATTGATAGTGGGTTTCCGGGTATTGGCAAAATCCTTCATCTGGCCCCAAATAAAAAGAGCAAAATCAATGGTCACACCAGACATAACCGCATCCAATAAAGCCAACTTCTCCAAATTTGGCTTTTTCTCCGCACCCCTAGGCAACAAATTGTAGTGGAGGAGTTTGTTCAACAATCCATAAAAGTGTTTCAACTTCCCACTCTGTACATTCCCCTTAAACAAACTGGAGTCCACATACATCACCGCAACCAACTCCTGTATCGACTTTGCCTTTTCAACATTATTGGGGTAAGTTAGCACATCATCGGGTGGTCTCTGGTATTCCCCGAGGAGAGACGCAATGACATCAGGGGTCACAGCGATTATTTTTCCCCGCACCTTAGCCTTCAGAATTTCTACCCCACCCTCATCAGCCAACCCCCAGGGTCTAATGAAACTCCCTACACATGGATAAATTATACCCATCAACAGCCTCGAACCAGAAATGCATACCATGGTTCTGAATGGCCTAGACAACCTCATTCCGTGGAGTGAGGGACATAAGATCAAGATTCCGCTCACACGTCACACCCCTCTCACCAATCCAATTCATCCGCGCCTCCAACCTAGCCTTCTTCCTTTTCTCTGTGGCTTCACTCACCTCACCACCTCTTTTACGACTGGAAGGTTCCTCGTGTTGAGGAGCATCGGGACCGGGCACTTTTTGTTCGGGCCATTTGGAAGGCCTTTGATACAAAAGAAAATATGAGGGGAGATTGGGATTGAGGGAATTTCGGTGGTTCTAGGGCTTGGGATTTGGCGTGAAAAGAGAAGAAGAGAATGGGGGTTTTTAAAGAAGAGGAATGGGAAAAGGCATGAATTCCAAGGGGTGTGTTTCGGTTGGGAGAGAAATAGCTTTAAATGAGGAATCCTAAATTTCGGTGGTTCTAGGGTCACTGCGATTATTTGACATCTGAAATAAGATGACCCTTTTACAAAAATTTGATTCAGGCAGGCGTACCGGTACGCGTACCGGTACGCTCAGCCTTAGTTTCTGAAATTTTTTGTTGAGTGTACTGCCTCAATGCTATCCACTTCTAGACATTCTTTACACCTCTTAACATACTCTTAATGATTCCTACTCCAAACAAAACATGTAACCTCCATGAGAACCACATCCTTAACCATCAAGTCCAATTTATTAATGAAATTGCAATGCAATTTAGGATTTTGATGCATTCAATGTGCAAAAATTAAATTCCAAATATCAACTATCACAATGAACACCCAGAAAATACATCATCAAAATTATAATCAAAACATTTCTAAATCATGTCAAATATCATTAACTTGAGCAATATTCCCCCATTCCACTAGCATGAATTTGTTAACAAATTCCTCATATGACTAGAACTAAGCAAACATGAACAAAAATATAGTCTTAGATGCTAGTCCAAAGTATGCACCAACCATATTAATTTCCAACTTGTGTACAAGTGAATTAAACAAGTAATTTGGGAATTTACAAATAGAATTCATATTCGAAACGCTAGACAAACTCAATTTCAATGCAAAACTCACCAAGGGACACTCTTAAGCAATAAATGCACTCAAGCTATCCTGGTATGCACTCCATGTGTACATGTGACATAGAATCTTATATCCAAAAATAAAGTGTTCACATCTAATCCAAAAATAAAGTTTGTAAAATGAACTGAACGACATTGGCATAGTCTCATGGAGAGAATGTTAGTGCATTAGGTAGCAAGACTTAACTCATCAATCCATTTAAAAATATACATCACCCATGCTTCTCTAGATCACTTAGGGCTTTAAGGGTTGTAATGTGGCCTTGGGGTGATATTGAGGTAGGAGAAAACAAAGGATATAGGATAAACAAAGAGGGTTGTTCCGAGTGAGAGACTTTTATTTTAGAAAAGCACTTCCCTTTTCATGGGATTTTGATTCTCATACCATCACCACTCCCTTTGTTTTTTTTTTCTTTCTTTTCCTTGACATTGCCCTTTTCTTTTCTTCTTTCACCCATTTTTCTCCTTCTCTTGTATTTTACTCTCACCTTATTCAGCTCATTGCTTTGCAATACTCATACATCCCTTTTTGTTTGTACTTCCACACCACAATTCCTTGCTTAGCAATCTCTTATTTTTGCTTTAGGAACAACCAAGGTAGGGTAAGTATTTCTTATTTTCTTTGGCTTGGTTGAATGTGTGGCATAGAAACGAATTTAAAAATAGGCTCAATCACGGCACTAGGGATAACGTTTGCACAAGAAAAGGGGTAAGGCTCAAAGTATTCAACAATGGCCTAAGATCACTTCCAGGTCCGCATGGGAATGCATTATATGATCAAGACAAATCAGTCTACTAACCCAATGCAACTAACCAAGGCAAGCATAATGAGACTATTGAACAAATTTGACATTGAAAAATTGTTCTCTGAGTAAGTGTAATTTTCCTCCAAAAAAGGTTTGGCACTAAAGCTCTCATAGGTCCTTACTCATCTCCACCACTTATATCAAGCATAAAACATGAATTCAGTCCGTAAAATACTGAAATTACACATTCAAAAATCACATACAAATGAGTTAAAAAATCAATATATAAGTGATACTTAAGCATAGGATCAACTTCCATAGAATGCACATATGCACAAAGTTCAATACAATGATTAACATGTTGTTCAACCCACAACTTCTTCATGAAGGAATACGGATCAACTTATCGATATTTCTCATCAAAAAATTTTAAAATTCTCACATATTTTGTACTGATGCAAGCAAGCAAAAATTAAAATTTTCCAACAAACTTGGTGGATTATAAAATGGTGCACCACACCCCCCAACTTGAAATATGCAGTGTCCTCAATGCAACAAACAAATAGCATATGTCATGAAAGATAATAAAAGGTGATAAGGGTAAGAAAACACCTCGCATTCGAGCTTTTGATGAACACACCAAGATTCGGATCAAGAAGAACCAACACTATCAAACGATAAAGGGTAAGTGACATAAAATAAAGTATGACAGAAGTAAAATAAAGGAACTGTACATGCGAACAAGTAACCAATTGCTATTCCTCAACCACTTTCGGATACACCGGGTCGGTTAACTCCTCCACCACTTGGTTTTCAAAGCCCTCAAAGAATAGCTTAAGTCTTTGGCCATTGACCTTGAATGTTTGGCCATCTTTGGGGTTTGTGATCTTAACAGCTCCATTGGGGTAGGCCACCTTGACAAGATAAGGGCCATCCCAACGGGATCTAAGCTTTCCGGGAAAAATGGAGAGGCGGGAATTATACAAGAGTACCTTTTTCCCGGGCTCGAATGATTTTCTCACAATGGAGTTATCATGAAAGATTTTCGCCCGTTCCTTTGAAATTTTTGAACTCTCGTATGCATCCCTCCGAATCTCTTCCAATTCATTCATTTCTAACCTCCTATGGTTACCGGCCATTCTCATATTGAAATTTAAAGTCTTGATGGCCCAATAGGCCTTGTGTTCCATTTCTACCGGCAGATGGCAGGCCTTTCCATATAGAAGCCGATAGGGAGACATGCCCAACACTGTCTTGTAGGTAGTATGATATGCCCACAGGGCATCAATCAATCTCTCAGACCAATCCTTTCTATTGGGGTTAACTGTTTTTTCAAAGATGGTCTTGATCTCCCTATTGGCTAGCTCGACTTGGCCATTTTTTTGTGGGTGATAAGCGGTGGATACTTTATGTGTAACACCATATTTGAACATTAATGATGCAACTGGCCTGTTACAAAAGTGTGATCCACCATCACTAATCACAGCACGAGGCATCTCAAACCTCGAGAAAATGTTCTATTTCAAGAACTTGACTACAACCCCCGGTGGTCATTAGTCTTTGTTGGGATTGCCTTCACCCATTTGGACACGTAGTCCAGTGCCAGCAGAATGTATAGATAGCCAAATGACATAGGGAAGGGACCCATGAAATCAATGCCCCAACAATCGAACATTTATATCACAAGTACAAGGGAGAGGGGCATCATATTCCTTCGGGTCACACTATCCAAACGTTGGCATCTATCACATTCTTTACAAAATAAAATGCAATCCTTAATCAGAGAAGGCCAGTAGAAACCTGATTGTAGAATCTTGGCTAAGGTCTTCTTAGTAGAGAAATGCCCACCACAGGCTTGGGAATGACAGAAGGCCAGGACGTTCCGATGTTCGGCTTCAGGCACGCATCGCCTCATGATCTGGTCTGGACAATACTTGAATAGATACGGATTATCAAAGTAGAAGTACTTCACGTCGGCCATAAATCTCCTTCTATCCTCAAGGCTCCAGTGTGGGGGGATTTGTCCTGTTACAAGATAATTGCAAATGTCAGCATACCAAGGACAATGAGAATGAATGGACAATAACTGCTTATCAGGGAAAGAGTCTAGGATAGGGATGTGCTCATTTGTCTCTTGTGCCACCAGCCGTGATAAGTGATCCGCCAGGACATTCTCAACTCTCTTCTTGTCTTTAATAGTCAAATAAAATTCTTGTAGGAGGAGGATCCACCTAATTAGTCTTGGCTTTGCATCCTGCTTAGACAACAAATACTTTAAAGCAGAATGGTCAGTGAAAACAACAATAGGTGAACCGATGATATATGATCAGAACTTATCTAGGGCAAATACTACAGCTAGCAATTCTTTCTCAGTGGTAGTGTAATTCATTTGTGCATCATTAAGTGTCTTGCTAGCATAGTGAATGACATATGGTCGATTATCTTCCCTCTGACTAAGCACTGCGCCGATCGCGTAATCACTCGCGTCGCACATGAGCTCAAAAGGAAAGTCCCACTTGGGTGATCGCATGATAGAATGCGTGACAAGCATGCTTTTTAGTTTCTTAAAAGATGTCTCACACTCATGCGACCACTCGAAGGGAACTTCCTTGGACAGTAAATTGGTCAGGGGTCGGGCCAATGCACTAAAATTTTGAATGAACTGGTGATAAAAATCTGCATTACCCAAAAATGACCTGATCCCTTTGATGGTCGTCGGCGTGGGGAGGTTTAAGATGGCCTCCACCTTGGAATTGTCAACTTCGATGCCCCTTGTCGACATTATGTGACCCAACACAATCCCTTCCGTCACCATAAAGTGACACTTCTCCCAATTTAGCACGAGATCCTTATCTTCACATCTTTCCAACACTTTCTCCAAATTTTCCAAGCATCCGTCGAAGGAATCACCAAATACGGAGAAATCGTCCATGAACACCTCCACAATTTTGTCCACCATATCACTGAAAATGCCCATCATACATCTTTGAAAAGTTCCTGGAGCATTACATAGTCCGAACGGCATGCGCCGGTATACAAAGGTACCGTAGGGGCATGTGAAGGTAGTTTTCTCCTAGTCTTCGAGGGCAATCTCGATCTGATTATAACCAGAGTATCCATCTAGGAAACAGTAGAAGATGTGCCTCGCCACTCTCTCCAGCACTTGATCAAGGAACGGCATTGGAAAATGATCCTTCCTAGTGCATGAGTTCAATTTTTGGTAATCGATGCACACCCTCCATCCAGTAATCACTCTTGTAGGTATCAATTCATTCTCCTCGTTTTCTACCACTATGACTCCGGATTTCTTGGGCACCACTTGCGTGGGGCTCACCCACTTACTGTCGGCAAATTGAGAATATTATGCCCACATCAAGTAGTTTAAGAACCTCGTCCCTCACCACCTCTTTCATATGAGGGTTTAATCTCTGTTGAGGCTGTCGGGAAGGTCTTGCATCCTCCTCGAGGTAAATGCGGTGGGTGCAAATGATAGGGCTTATCCCCTTGATATCCGTAATGGTCCACCCAATTGCTCCCTTGTGTCTTCTCAAAACCTCTAAGAGTTCTTTTTCTTGTTCAGTGTTCAATGTGGAACTAATGATTACCGGAAATGTATCTCCCTCGCCAAGACAGGTGTACTTCAAGTGTGAGGATAACGGCTTCAACTCCAAATTTGGCTTTTGTTCCTCTGACCGAAAAATCTTCTTTTCTTGCTTGGGCAACTCCTCAAATGTGGGAATCCATTTTGTTACCCCTTTCAACTCTTCCACGCTCTCTTCCTCATCTAACTTTACAAGTTCAACAAAGTCCTCCTCCATGCAGACCAACATCCCTTCTAACTCCACTTGCTCCTCAATCAAAGTGTCGATTCTATTGATCTCGTTCACCTCCGCATCATCCCCGGGTTGTTTTGCTAAATTGAATGCATTCAGTTCCATGGTCATGTTCCCAAAAGCCAACTTCATTAGACCATTCTTGCAATTATTCACAGCGTTAGCGGTAGCAAGGAAAGGTCTTCCAAGAATAACAAGGATTTAAGAATTAAGGTTAGCAACTAGGTATGTATCTAATACAATAAAATCGACATGAAAGTAAAAATTATCAACTTGGACAAGCACATCTTCCACTACTCCCCTTGGTGTGCGTATGCTCCGATCCGCCAGTTGAAGTGTAACTGATGTGGGCTTCAACTCTTCAAGCTTGAGTTGTTGGTACACAGAGTAAGGAAGAAGATTGACGCTTGCCCCCAAGTCAAGCAATGCTTGCTGAACCAGGCAATTCCCGATGGTGATGGCTATTGTTGGACAACCGGGATCCTTGAATTTTGGAGGAGTGTTGGTCCTTAATATAGAGCTCACTTGTTCGGTGAGAAATGCCTTCTTCCGGACATTCAACTTCCTTTTCACCGTGCATGGGTCCTTCAATATTTTGGCACATGATAGAATTTGCTTGATGGCATCCAAGAGCGGGATGTTGATTTTTACCTGCTTAAACAAATTCAAAATGTCATAATAATTAGTCACCTTGACAGGTGGCTTCTACCGATGGGGAAAAAAGGCAGGCATAGAAGGAAAGCATAAACCATCATCAATCACATATTCCTTATCAACCCCTTCTCTTTCATTCTTTTCACTCGACTCACCCTTGTCGACCACACTTTCTTTGGCCTCCCTTTCAATTTCTTTTTCTTTTGGCAATGCAGCCTTTGGTGTCAACTTTGGCACCACCATCTTTTCAATTTGTTTACCACTCCTAAGTGTGGTGAAAGCTTTAAGTTTCTCACAACTCTCCTGGGAAGTCACGACCAACTCAACCACATAATGGCCTTTAGGGTTCTCTTGAGGTTGAGCAGGGAACTTGCCCCTCTCTTGTTGAGACAACCCAATGTGATTGGTGATCTTTGTGAGTTGGGTTGCCATTTCTTTTAGAGTTGCGGCTGTTTGATTATTGATGGTGGTTTGGCTTTGGATGAAGTTGTAAACCACATCTCCAAGTTCCTTTTATGGGGTGGTTGGTAGTTGGAAAAGCTCGATGGGCCTTGTTGGGAGAAATTTTGTGGGTTTGGACCTTGAGATAAATTCTGTGGGGGACGATTAGATTGGTACCCTTGAGGATTGGACGTGGGTATTGAGAGCTAGAAGCTTGCCCTTGGCCTTGGGATTGGAATTGGCCTTGCCTAGGAGGTGCGGGAGGTGTATATGTGTTTGGGCCATAGGGGATGGGGTTCTCATTCCTCCAACTGAAATTAGGGTGATCACGATACCCTGAATTGTAAGTGTTGGAGTTTTGTGGAAATGATTGCCTCGGTTGGTTGAAGGCATTGACCTATTCATGGTATGTCTCTTTAAGTTCCGGAATGCTCTGACACTCCGACGTGGAATGATCGACACCCCCACAAATAGAACAAGCCTCCTTGGCTCTTGACACATGAGAGACACCTCGTCTCCTCTCCACCTCAAGGCTATCCACTTTCCTAGACAATTTGAAAATTTGAGAAAGTGTCTAGGAAAGTGGATAGCTTTGAGGTGGAAAGTCATACATCCCCCCCTCCGCTGTGATTGACTACTACCCGGCATTGTCCTAGGTATGTCATCCGAATCCTGAACACCCCAAGATTGTGCCTTTTCAGTGAGGGTACCAAAATAGTCTAGGGCCTCGTCAGGATCTTTGTTCAAAAATTCACCATTACACATCAAGTCAATGAATTGTCTATGGTTTGATGTGATTGCTTCATAGAAGAAAGTCACCAATTGCCATGATTTAAAATCATGATGTGGTATGGATTGAATTAGATCCTTATAACGATCCCAACATTGATAAAACTGCTCATTGGATTTTTCAGAAAAATTTTGGATTTCTTTCTTCAAAGAAGTGGTTCTATGAACCGGAAATTTTTTTTTCAAGAAAGATGAGACTATTTCTTCCCAAGATAACATGGTCTGGCTTGGCATGGAATCAAGCCAAATTCTTGCCTTACCATCCATGGAAAAAGGGAACAATTTCATCCTAGCAATCTCCTCCATGTTGTAATTTGGGATAAAGGTTGCAACCATTTCCTCGTAAGACCTTATGTGGTTATACGGGTTTTGATTCTCAGTCCCCTGAAATTTAGGAAGTAATTGCAACATCCATGGTTTTAACACAAAAAGGTGATGTTGGACAGGGAGAAGGATGCATGATGGTGTGATGCTATGAGTTAGTTGGAGGAACTCTTGCCTGGTTCTTGCCTCAAAATCAAATGGGATGTTCCCTTCATTCCTAGGTGGTGGGTGAAAATGCACTTGTTGGTTGGGCATTCTAGGTGGTTGCACACCCCCACCACCTTGCATATTCGGGTTAACCCCCACATTGTCAAATTGATAGGGAGGGGGATAGCGTATTCTTGGGTCAGGCACTCTATGTTCGGGCAATCCCCCACCCCATTGGTCATTTAGGTTTGCACCGACATTGTCAACATTCCCACCCCCTTGCATGTTTGGGTTGACACCCATATTTTCAAAATTGTCACCCGCATTCTCTGGTGGGTCTTGGTTGATGTTCATGTTGGGGCCTAAGGGTTGTCTAACTAATCGGTGATGATCGTCCCTTCCCCACATGCAACAAAGCTATACACAAATGAAATTATAGACAACAAAAATTATGTTCACGAAACAACGTACCTCAGCCCGTGATGAAGATCACGGGACTTACCTCCGTTGTTCGGAAATCACCCTCTTGGTTTGACACTTGCCTTCCCCAGCAACGGCCCCAAAATAATTGGTTAAAAATTAATATTTTTCCTAACCCCTTAAGTACTATCCCTCAAACTATGCAATGTATGAGCGATGGGAAGGATTTCTTCCCCTTGGGATAGTGTCAAAAGAAAGGGCAAGAGGGAAAGGAAAAGGGATGGTGTAAATATGATGCTTGAATGCACAAAAATGCTCCCCAATAGAAAGGAGACTTTCGTGGTCGTGTTTTACTTGGAAAGTATTCCAAGGTCGATTCCACAGGGAAGGAAGTAAACCAAATGTAAAAGTGATTTAATGACAAATGAAAGTGTAAAATCTTTGTTCTTTGAAGTTGGTTGGTGAAATGTGTGCTAATGAAGATGTAATGGGAAAAAAAGTGTTGGCAAGTCCAAGATGTTACTCCAATGGGTATGCCACATCAACTCAACCCACTCCTCCGATTGAGCATGAATGAATGTTTGATTCACGGAAAGTCGGGGATGATATCGGCGAGTATCTAAGCATAAACCGTGACTAGGCTTACGGTTTATCAAAGTCTCATTGAATCATCCACCTTCAATCCGGTCAAAACAAACCATTTGACTCTAAAGGGAGGGTGGAGAAAGAGTTGAAATGGTGTGCCCTAAGGGAGATCCCCCTTGGTCTTGCCAACTAGAAGATTTAGCTATTCATACTTGAAATGAGAATGACTATGTAATGAAAGTGCATTGTAATGAAATTAAGGTCAAGAGTAACTTAATTCAATAACTCACAAGCTAAGTTTGAAAGAGATGAAAACCCATTTTTGAATCTATGAAAAATGAAGGACTTGAGAACATTAATGGTAAAGCATTGAAAAGAGCATTAAACTAAGAACCAACATAAATGAACTAGCATTAATGACATTAAGTGAAGTTCTCAAGATCCTTACAGGAGAATACAAGCCAATGCAATGAAAAATAAGTGAAAATCACAACTTTCTCTCTCTAGAATCTACTATTCATCATCTTCTATGCTTGGAGCCTCTCTCTCTACAAACCTTCACCCCCATCCCACACTCCCACTCTCCCTTTGCAATGGAGAGCTTTCATCAGCAAAAACGTGCCAGAAGACCAGGGCTAGCCTGGAGATGTGATCTCCATCAATAGCTTGCAGGTGATGGGTTGGACAGGGCATGGCAGGGCACTCCTCAAGACCCAGCAGCTCCATCTTCTCTCTCCTCTCATTAATGTTCTCTTGCAATCAAACCCCAAAAGAGGTGTGAACACAATGAATAGTGTTGTGGGCTTGCAGGAGGCAGGTGGGAGAAGACATTGTGGGGTCCACAAAAAACGACTGAGGCGGGAACCAGAATTTGGGCAAAAATCCTTCAGGCGTACCGGTACGAAGCACTCCAGTAGGGTCAGTGTACCGTTACGCGTACCGATACGCATCACTCCAGTAGCCTCAGCGTACCGGTACGCTAGGCTTGTTTTCCTGATTTCTTGCTGTCCTCCTCCGTTGAGCTTTCCGTTGGTTCTCCTTCACCCTTATTCATCTTCATGCATTTGAGAAGCCTTAAGATGGTTACATTATACACTTTCAACCTGCATTCATCAAATGCCATAGTGGAGAATCATGAAGCACAACTCCCCATTTTTAATTATAAATCCCACTTAATTTACATTGATTTGCACAAAAAAACGTATGAAATATTGTGCCAATCAGCCATCAATTTGGTAAACCAATTTCTAAACTTAATCAAACTTAACATATATTTTTTAGCATGTCCATAACTTAGGCCCCGTATGGTAACGTTTCTATTTTTCGTTTTTCAAAAACGAAAAACAACTTTTTTTTATTTTTGAAAATCGTCCCTTGTTTATCGAACGATAACAGAAATGAAAACATAAACGGATACCAAACGAGTTTTTTTTCTTGTTTTCTCTAAATATCAAAATAAAAACGAAAAACAAAAAAATTAAACGTTACCAAACGGGACCTTAGTAATTGCACGTAATAACAGAAAAATTATGTAGAAGACAAGGTTAAAGTGTTGATGATAGGCAGTGACACTCTTCTCAACACACAAGACATAGTCCGACTGATCATATCATCTATACTACTTAAAAAGTGAGGATACTTGAAAAATATTTATATTTCACTTTTATCCTTAACTATTGATATAAAGTCAATCATGTCCCCAGTGTCTTTTGGTCTTCCTTTAGTATGAAATTAATTATATTTAATTTTTTTAATTACCTCTAAAATTTTTATAATTTATTGTCTCCCAAAATAAATAAATCTCTCTGTTGATTAGAAAAACACTTCTACCTTGATCATCTTCACTGTCTTTCATTTTGTCTTTCCTCTGTTTTGTTATATGTTATCTATACTATACTGTACTACTCTAAAATCTATATTTATACTACTTCTAAATGTTAAGAAAAGTGAAAAAAAATTGTTTGACCAAAATACACACAACAAAATAGCAAAATATCTATTTTATATTTTTTTTGTAGTTAATAGCATTATTAAATTATATATAATTGACACACTTATGTGAACCTTTGAGTTGCTGGTTATTGGTTGTTATTTATTCTAAATAAATTCTGGTGATTGTTGGACTGCAATTTTAATTTGTTTATATCTATGTTACTATTAAAATCTATGTATACCTACAACTATTTATTGACCTCCCTATTTATTTTCTTCATTAAGTAAACGTTTCATGTTTCCCTAATAAATTATCTTTTTACTCTTACTAACCAATTCATTTTTGTTGAGATTTATTATCTTGTCAATGTAAATGTTGGGGACTCGAACCCGCAATCCATGTGATTGGCTACTAGATAATTCAGTTGATCGGCTTCTACACGATGCAAAAACTATCATATAGTGGATCTAATGGAAAATTTGTGTTTGGTTTATGTATACTGATTTGAATTCAGTCAATGATTATGATTGAACTATTCTTTCTGTTGTAGCAATTTGTGGGCATGTTGAAGTGCTTAGATTTCTTATTGGGTTGAGAAGTGCTCTTAATGTTGTAGTCGATAAAGGATGGAGTTGCATCTGATAGCCATGTTGAAACAGTTGAATTATTGTTGAATAATTCAGCGTATCTATTAGTTATATATTCTTGTTGAGAACCTTATGATTTGCACATTTGCATTGGTTATATATAAGCACAATTTTGGTACTATGGGAATTATGTTTTTCAGTTAAATAAGAATAGATATAATAAGGTATTCAAAGTTGAAAAGTCTAGGAATTCTAATCTAATGTATTTTTCTCAATATTTTGTCTTTTCATTGTAATTCTTATTGTACAATTATCTATGCTTAGGTTTTGACATGATGGAATAGAGAAGCAAAATGGATGGTTGCAATTAATATAGCCCAACAAAGCCTTTAAAGGAATGGTGATGCAGTCATAGTAGAAATTGATGTACTTGAAGTTAGACATGACAAATGTACTTTCTTCTATGTCCTCATATGTATCAAATTATTCTTTTGCTTTTAGTTCAACTAAAAGCAACTTTGCATTGGTGGTTAAGCGAGCCTATCTTTTTATAGTTGTGTTTAATTACGAAACTGGTTTGACTATTTTAGTGATACTTGTGTTCAATTACGAGAGCTTGTTTAGACTGATATCATTTCACGCTTAGGTTGTATTCCAGATAAAGATTGTTTTAGCTATATCCTTACTTTACATTTCACTCTGCATGTTTTATCATGCTTTTTTATCTAGCTCCATTCATCACAGTTGAGAGTGATATTCTTAGTGGATAGAGGCTTGTTAGATTTTCTCCCTTGCAAGTGCTGCATAACAACTGGCCCTTGTTAGCTAATGAAAGATTCTTGGAGACAATGAAGAAGAAAAAAATCAATACACCACACTAGCCAAAGCGCAACTTGAATTTTCTTGGGTTAGTGACACACCATGCGATGAAGGAATTGCTCGGATATTGAGCTATAAATTGTTCTGCTATCAGACATGGGCTTATCTTGATTTTGTTTGATTTTTTATAATTCATTTTGGTTGCTTAGTTTCTATAGTTTTGAATAGTTATGCATACCCGTTGAGAAATTTTATCTCATTAGACCATGATTAAAAGCCTAAGTTTGCATTATACACCTTGTATTATTCAGTTGATTTACATTAGATGTTATCTCTTGTTAGTATTATTTTTTTCAAAGAACTCAATGATATTTTAGGACATCTTCGGTACCTACCTCAAGAGAATTATATGTATTCTGTCACTGGTTTGCACAGGTCTTAATGAACTGAAATTTAAAAATAAGTACAAAAATATAAATTTTTGAATGACAAGCTAATTGAGTTATCAGACAAACTCAAATGCTTAACTTGAGTCCCATTATTTTTGTGTCAATATCTATTGATTGCACTTGGTTATTATTGGGGGATTCATATTACTTTTAACTTTGATTTAATGTGAATTGAAAGGGAGCAATTTAAGATACATTTTGTTTAATGTATTTGTATTACAATGATGTGATTTGACTAAACATACGTGCATATATAGTTATTGAGTTTTGGTCTTAATAGGAGTATCTACATTATGATAGTCACAACAAGTTGTTAAACACCTACACAAACATATATAACTCAATTCCTAATCATAGTGAACATAGTTTTGCAGATAATTAATTCTTATCATTTAAAATTTGTATTATATTATACATGTGAATGTTTTAATAGAAATTCAGCCTTGATCAAATAAATCTACGAGTCCTATAATTTAAAATGGTGCACGTGCAACGCACGTGTGCACTAACTAGTTTGAGAAAAGTCCACATTAGAAATCAAACACGTAAGTATATTTTTTAGTTATTAAGTAACTGGACAAATAATCATAAGACACTAATTTAAATCATATTGCAGGGGTCAACTGTGGTGTATATGTTTGCTACATTATGATAAAATTGGCAACAGAAGAGGAAGTCGCAGAGAAGTTGACACAAAGACAAATAAAAGACTTTCAAAGTGATATGTTGTCAATGTTTATAAATCATCAAAATTCTTGGACAGAAGACGATTCCAATGTGCGACAAACATTGAAAGACAAATTTGGGGATACATGATTGGTATTCAAACTGTTATTGGACATATGAAATGTAAAGGTGATTAGTGAACAATGAAGATACTATTTAATATTACATACGTTAGTTTTTCATTATGGGTTTGTCATACATTTTTTGTCTGTATTGTGCCACTGCAATTTTTCATTGTGCCTATGTGACTTTGGCTTGTACTTATGCAACTTTGAATTGTAACAGTGCGAATTTGGATTGTAATAGTGTGGTATTGGATGGTAAGAGTGTGACATTGGACAGAAATAGTGTGACATTGGGACTTTGGATGGTAATAGTTGTAAAACCCAGAAAAATTTGTACTTTTTCTGAAATGGGCAAAATGGTCATTTTTGTCACTATAATACAAAGTTAAAATATGTGTTTTATGGAGCTTGTATGGTGCAACGGATTTCGTAATTAGATTCGTATTCCGAAATCTAGTCATCCAGGCTAATTTCGTTGAATTTTGTATAGTCAGATTTTGCACGTCGTTCGAGGCGGCTGAGTAGCGGGTGACCTCACAAAGGTCCCCCAAAAATAAAAATTATAAAATTTCATAATAATTGAATTAAAGTTCAAATAAAATTAATTTGAACTTAAATCGGAATGAAATAAAGTGTTTTAAGACGAAAACGGACCCGAACAAGTGGGGGCATGTGGCACGATATAAGTCATGCCTTGAAAATTATAAATAGGGACTTAAATTAAATATTTTGGCATAAATATCTATTGAGAATCAGCCAACAACGTTGGAGAGAAAGAGGGAGAGAAAAGAGAGAAAATCCATTTTTTTCGCTGATTCTCGGAGTTCCATCGGTCGAAATCCATCAACTCAAGAATTAAAGTCGATCACGTCGACGAGGACTACACAGCCACACAAAAAATGAGGGATTTCACCAAAGATCCAAAGGGTAGATTTGGGAGAAATCAAGTTTTGGAGGTCATAGGAGGAGTTCTTGAAGCTTCTACCTTCATTGCTACACTCCAAGAGGTAGGGTTCTTCATACTTTGATTTTATTCGACCCTTGGGTGTTGATAGACTTAGGGTAGAAATTGAACTAAGACATGTCTAAGGACATGAAAATGAGGAAACTTGGCATACGATGATTTAGGCTAAACTTTAGCTTGAATTTGATGTGTAGAAGTTACCTATGTTATTTCTTGGAAATATGAAATTTGAGGCATGCTATGTGTTTTATAAGATGTGCCTTGCATACGTGTTGATAAAATGCTTGAAGGTTTGAAGCTTGTTGTTTTGATTAAATTGGAATAACATGCTTATGAATTGTGTTGGAAAGCTATGCCAATATGTACTATTTTATGTATTGACATTGTGAAGGATTTTGGTGATTATATGCAATTGATATAATTGGCCTTGAATATGAAGAAAAGTAGTAAAATTGATCCATATGACATTCATACATATGAGACATGATTGTTATTGCAATGGTGCATCATATTGCATATGCACGGAAACATCTCATCACATGGTGTGTGCATGGTTGTTGTCAACACCACACTTGGTGATTGACGGAAGGCTTGGAAAAGTTGGGTCAAAGGCCTAGCTAAGCCACATGGTTGCATGATAAGTTGGGTGGGGGTTAGCAAGAAGGGGTTAAAAGATCCCTTGGGTGAGAGACCCGGTGATTGGATACGCACTCTGTTAGTATAAGAGCTTTTAAAGTGTGTCTGTATATGCGGAATCGTTGGTGGATGTCCATGAATTCCATGTCGGTTGGATGTCGTTAGTGTAAGTCCATGAATATCCACCCCAAGAAAGACCCTAGTTTTGTAAACGTCATTTAATGTGTAACATAGATGATGAGTTCATACACATTGACACTTACATGTGTTGAGGAAATGGGAAGGGCTCGGATTGAGTTCATTAATGAGTCTCACCTCATTGTATGACATGTCATAGTAAATTTCATCATTGAGTTGCATACACTTGATTGGAGTTGTTGTGGATAATTGTTGTTGCATGTGAACACTTCATGTGCATCTAGGGGGAGTAGTCTCTATAAGGGATACTCTAATGAGCGTAGCTCTTCCTATACGAGAAAATGTTTCAGGTGTGGGGTACATGATGGAGGACGACTCTCATCCGGACCATCAAGGGTGAAGAAAAGTCAAGCTGTGTCATTGTTTTGAGTTTTTGTAAAACATTTATGAAAACATAGTTTTTGACATAGAAATTTATGTGAATAAATGTAATAGAACTTGTATGTAACAAGTTTTATGTTGGAAATGTTGTTAACTATGTATAGGATGATTGTGGAAGGGTTTGGAATGAAAAACAGGTGAAACAAGTAAATCTGGACTGTACCGGTACGGAGCTGTCCAGAGAGCAAACCATACTGGTATGTAGTACCGGTACATTCCCTACAAACCATACCGGTACACAATATCGATAAGCTCTCCAAAATTTTGAAAAATTTAAATTGTTTTGCCGAGCTCTGGGCTTTGAGTTCCTGTCTTTAAATGGACCCTAATGGAGTGTAAATCATGGTGTATTAGACTTGAATTGGGTCAAATGAATAATTGAACCCGAATTACATAGTGTGTTATAATCCCGATAAGGGGATGTTATCGACGTGGTGTCGGGTTAAGAGACATCCACGGGTATTTTCATGGGTTGATGGGTTGTCAATGGTTGATAAAGGATCTCCGGGTTTTGGGGCATCACAATAGTGTGAAAATATCGTTTAGTAACAATGTGACATTTTGGTTGGCAGCAGGGTGACATTGGTTTGTACGAGACTGTCATTGGCTGGTAGAAGTGTGTCATTGGTTGGTATCACTGTGACATTTTGGTTGATAATAGGGTGACATTGATTGGTAGGAGGGTGTCATTAGCTGCTTGCAGATTGAAAGTGGGTTAAGTGTGGCATTCGATGGTATCATTGTGACATTACCTGGTGAGTCTATGACATTGACTAGTATGTATGTGACATTGGTTAGTAGCACTATGCTAAATAGATATGTACCACTAGCATGCAACACATGCTGACTAGGGAGTGACACATTCAGGCGTCAAATTCACATTGCATACATGGATAAGATATGAAGGGTATTCCACATGGAAGGAATCACACTGTTGAATTCTAACCCACTCCAATTTAATAACCAACTCTAATTTAATTCTAATAATACTCCAAGTATGATAACTAAATTCTTAATTAATTCCATGTTTAGTGAAAACTAAATATTAAATAAAACAAACGACATTGTCATTACTAAGTTTTCACCAAAAGAAAAAAAAATGAGAATCACAATGGTGCATTACAGGTTTTCTTGTTGTGGCTACCCAAACACCCACAACGACCACACTGAATCTATCGAATGAGTTCACCTCTCGACCTTATTCTTCATTTTTTTAGGCATCCAGGTTGAGGGTTAGATGATGGTGGCAATATATGAACTACTTCGAGCGAAGAATCTGGATGACCAAGTTTCGGAATTGGGTGTTTTGGGTGCGCATATGCGTTTCTATATGTGCTCACTTGGAAATAATAATCAATAAATTCATATAAACTCCGCCCAGTCTTGCGTATCGCTGAAATAACATGTAAACAAGGGAATCCATTAATCTGTCATTGATAACATGTGCATGTGCCAGTCAAAATGTCAACAAAAATCGACGAGTATGAATTCACCGTGTACACATCATTACTAGATACCCTTATTGACCAAGATCTACCTTCATGAAATGTCAAATTCTTTCAACCTACACCCCCTCTGGTGTGACACCCTAAATTTACGGGGGTAATTTATAAGTCCGTTGATAACCTATCAACCCGCGAAAATACTCGTGGATGCCAGTTAACCCGACACCACGGCACCACATCTCCTTTACTGGGATTTTCTAAAAAAATAAAACATATATATTTTTTTAAGCGAGTGACCCATCCTAGGTCCCACATACCATCATTGGTATTCCATTATTGTCAATTTATACTCTTGGGAAGAAGGAATGCATAGCCCAAAAGCTTGTGGAAGTAAAACCAAATTTTTTTTTGAAAATTTGAGAAAGCGTACCGTATGGTGAACTCTCTGGACAGCGTCGTATTGGTACGGGTACCGGTACACTCTGTCTGGATTTCCTTGTTCCACATGTTTTTCATTTCCAAACCATTCCATGCCTTATCATTTTTATACCAAACATGTATAATAAAGTTTTCTACCTAAAACATGATCCATACTAGTTCCATTACATACAATTCCATATAATTACACATCAAAATAGAATTTTAATAAAAACTTTACAAAATGAACTATAAAAGCCACAAGTCGGCTTTCTTTATCCTTGAGGCTCGGAATTGGTGCCGTCCATCGGTGTAAACGTCGTACCTAAAATATTTTTTCATGAAGGGTGAGCCACGCTCAATAGGGTATCTCTTAAAGAGGCTACTCCCCAACCTAAGTGCATATGAAATGTGCACATGCAACATTTAACGAGCAATAATCATCCCAAACAAGAATGTGCAATTCAAGATTAGAATTTCACCATGACATGCTATGAAATGAGATGAGACTCAACCATGCCCTTATACCCGAGCCCTCACCGGCTCCCACCACATAATGTATGTCAATGTATAACAAATCTGTCATTGAAGTTATACATCGTACAAAAATTTTATAATAAAACTCATGTGTTTTTATTGGGTAATGGACTTTTGGTGTCGCACCGCCAGTTCCGCAGACTGATACACTTTTTTTAGACTTGCACCGACAGAAGTGTATAAACCAATAACCGGTCTTGCACCCGAGGGAGAGTCTAGCCTTGCTTGCTATACCCGACACAAATTTTTTTTTCTTTTTCATTCAGCCGTGCGACTCTGTTGAACTTTGGTTCAACGGTACTGAGCCCACTCATCATCTACCCAGTATGGTGTTTGATTTAACCATGAATACATAACTCACACTCATGCCCAATGCCCCATGAATGCGATGTTCCTGTGTAAATACAATGTAATGTATCATAGAAACACTACTATCACTATGTTCCTTATATAATGAACACCAAATGAACAAACTCATCATAAGTCAACATATCTATGGTAAATTATATCAAAAGAATATAAATACCATAATTTATCCCAATGTCAATATCTTTTGCAAGCATGTATATATTAACATTTCATTCAACTCAATTTTCAAGCATGTTATCACATAATCATGCAATTAACATACGAAACTCATCAAGGCAAAATGTAAACACATAACATACCCACAATCAACATTTTTACCAAGAAACTACCATTTTCACATTTCTCAAGAAACCACTTCAAGCAATTTCTACATATCGAAATCAAGATAGAAATTATTTTACCTAATTTCAAAACTCATTTCACCAAATCAACAAAATAGGCAAGTGATATATATATCTCTATCAACCTACCCATTCCATGTAAATCTCCTAGGTTGAAAATAAGCCTAAATAGTAGGGAACCCTACCTCTTATAGCGTAAAGAACACGTTGAAAAGCTCCACGACTCAAACCCGAGCTCTAATCCAAGCCTTCCAAAGTTTTCATTTTTTTTAACGTTCGGTGAACCCTCATTTTTGGTACGTAGACGTAGCCCTCAACGAGGAGAATGACTTTTCCTCTTGGCCCGAACGGATCCGAACACCATAGCTTCGTAGATCGTAGAGAGAAGTTGGATTTCTTTTTCTATTTTCCCTCTCTTCTCTATTGGTTAACTAGATGAACGAGAATGGGGGGAAATCAGATTTTCCCCCTATTTATATTTCTCAATAATTGGCCCACAACGTGCCACACGACCTTCTTAACTTTGGGTCCGTTTTTACCCCGAAATGATTAAATTTCGTTCCGGTTGAAGTTTAAAATATTCTTTATTTTGAATCGCCTTAATTTATTTCCCAACCTTCACAATTTTATCTGAAAAATTCATCCTTGGGTCACCCGAGACTCGATCACCTTGTAAAACACAAAAAATCCAACTATCTCCAAATTCGACAAAAATTGACAGGGTAACTAGATTTCGCGAGGCGAATCCAACAACAAGGTACGCTTTGTCATCCGAGATCTATAAAATTTCAAGTTTTCAATCCATACCGTAGTGGTCATTTATCATTTTGCCCTTTTTCATAAAAATTCTAAATTTACCGTGGTTTTACATCTGGTCCATAATTTGACTCCTTATAGTATCAACCATACTAGTAATAAGTAGATATCTTGCCTTTGAAATGCAAGTATTACAATACTCTGCAACATTAAAAGACATCTCACCATAGTGTTTCCCTTAAAAATGAGCATTTGCTCAATATTCAACTAGAAGATTTGTCAGAAACCTGTCAATGTTTGGACCACCTTCTCGACAGAGAGATTCAATCTTCTCATTACTAGAGAAATTGTTGGTGCATAAGCATACTTACATAGCAATAAAACCATATGCTCCCTGATTTTTTTGGAAAAATTACTTCCACTACATTTGTCCCTTAAATTGGTTTTTAGATGTTACAAGCAAAAAACATGATGAGCATTAGGGAAAAACCTTTGGCATCGCCTCCAAAAGACCTACATTCTGATCAAATGCAAAAGTAATCTCATGACTATGGTCCACAATATGGGTCAATTGTTGTAAAAATCAATTTCAATTTGTCTCGTTTTTAGAATCAACAACAGCAAAAGCTAAGGGATATAAACCGAAAAAAAACATTTATCAACACAACAGACAACAATCAATCACATCAAAACATTAAAATGTGAAATTTATATGTGTGACATAATAATTTTATCCGTTAAATAGAATACCTAGATTGCCATCTTTGCCAGTTACCAAAAAGATATTACCTTTATACCTATTTTTCAAAAATGTTCCATCAATGAACAACAGAGGACGACAATAATTAAACACATTGATAGAAGCCTTGAAGGACATGAATAATCTTTGGAACCGATTAGTCTCGTCATCATAAAAATAAAATAATGTGGCTGCTAAGATTGTTTATAATCGCAGCATCAACATACCATCGTATTTGCTGGTACGACAACGAGTGATTGCCAAAGAGCTTCTCTCTCACTTTCTCAACTCCCATCCATGATCAATTGTATGAAATTGTAAGACCATAATTCAATAGAAATTCCCTAACAACTTTAGTGGGATGAGTAGCATTTTTTTCATTTACATGAGCAACAATTTAATTAGAACTCATCATCTTGTTATCTGTTATACATAGTGCTTCATCACATGTGTGTTCATTGTAAAGTTTTCATATGCAAAAAAAAATCATCCACCTTTTGAATACTTGCATTCACCTTCCACTCACAACCTGTGAAATATTTCGCAGCACATTCAGCCACAACCCTATATTTATAATTCTTAACGTAGTTGAATTTGAAACTGCACTCAATTGAGTAGTTGCAAAGAACAGTACGAAAATGCAACACACCACCTTCAAATTTCTATCCTACATGTCTAATTTCACTAATCCACTAAGATTTTAACATAACTTTCTTGTTATGTTGACTATAACGAGATGGCAAATCATTCTCCGAATCAGAATCATCATCCGGATTATGCACATCTTTAACTAAATTATTACGAGCATCCCCATTTGACTAATCATCATTGGCATTTATCCTCACAAGAACATGATTGAAGTTAAGAAAGCATAACATTTCAAGCATATTCTTGAGGTCTTCATCATTCTTCAAAATACAATTTGGGAGCTTAGGAAATGAGTATGACAAACCTACTAGCAAATCCCACAACAACTCACCTGTATCACACACGTGAGTTAACACATTCTCAAACAGTAAAGACCTTCAAACTTAGATAGCTGACGACTCATTCCCAAAAACGATATAACAAAATAATCATATACTCCATCAAAATTCTCTAGAAATATTTATTTGGAACGTATATTCCTCATTATGTTTTTTTTAGAAACAAAAATTATACAAATGTGTGGAAGACATACTTGATGAACTTCTTCTATTGCAACAAATTGGAAGATGTATGAAAAACATGTTACATAATGGAGATGGAGAAAACGTCTTTTATGAAATGTATTCTTAACTCACAGCCGCATGACATAGAAATGGATGTTTGAATAACGTGTGTTCAATGATAGAGGAAGATATAATTTAAAATTCAAAAATGCTATAGCATAAAATTAGGAAACTGAATCCCTAATATAACTTCTAGATTTGTCTCCCATTAATAAAGGAAAAGGACACTTTCGTAAGAGAAAAATTTACAAATCAGCAAAAGTATATCTCTTTATCAAATATTTACACACAAAAGTACTTATACACATATGTTTTATACTAAGGTACTTTTACACAAATAAGTAGGAAATGGTGTACTTTTTCACAATTTTTCCTCTTTTTTTGTGTGTGTAATCATGAATGTTTGTGAGCATGATTACCGTTTGTATTTAATTTTTTAGTTTTGCTGAGAATGGATACTTAACTCCTGTGATAAAATTTTAGTTACCTATTTATGTACCTATTGTTCATTTGTATGTGTTTTGACAGTTTAAACACTTCTTCGATTTTTTAGGAGAGGAAGAAATTATGATTGCGAGGTGTACATTCGCTTCACTCACTTTTGTTATTGCTCTCAACGATTCTAGTATGTATGTGGATCTTTGTAATTAGATAACTTCCAGATTTGAAGATTTAAAGGGTTTTATTTTTAGCGTAAGGTACCGTATAGATGATAATCGCAAATGTTTGGCTGAGTCTGATTAGAATTATAGACTTATGATATTATCTCAATCATTGGCAAATTCTAAATTCATTGATCTATACGTGTTGAATAATAATGTTCAGTCGAGTCAAGTGAGCGATGGAAGTACTGTAGATTTGTATTGTTCTGTGAATGGGATGATATCTTCAGACAATAGTGATTTTTTTAGTAGATTTGGTACGGTAGTGTAGAGGTGGTACTTGTCTGATTCATGGAAGAATTTCATTAGTCATGTGGGACAAAAATTTGACGGTGGAAGAATTATTTTTGAGACAAGATACTTAAGTATGCGATTGAGTTCGGTTTTGGTTTCGTTTATGTTAAGAATGAGAAGACCAGGGTAACTACAAAATGTATTAAGAAGAGAACTGATGGCTACAATTGGCATGTTCATGCTTCTGTGGTCCAGGAGAATGGTTTTTCTATATTAAAAATTGGAAAATGTTTATTCATGTAGAGGTGTTTATCATGAGCAGAGGGGTGCAATGATATGGTCTAGTATTGTCTCATCTATTTTAGTTGAGCAAATCAAGGATAAACCATTAATTAAGCCGATTGAAGTGGTTAAGGATTTCAAAAAATACTATGGTCTGGATATTACTTATCATAATGCTTGGTATGGAAATGAGATGTGTGAGACCCTGGTATCCCACATCGATTAAAGAGAGAAAAGTTGCTGGGTTTATAAGTAAGTCCCTCACTTTACATGACATAAGGCATTTTCCCAGGGGTACTGGGAGGAACAAAACTGTGAGGGCCAGTGGGCCCAAAGCGGACAATATTATGTCATGTGGAGGGTAAAGTGTTAAAAATTGGTATCAAAGCCGACTCTCACCTAAATCGAGTGTGGGGCCTTGTCGTGCTCGCGTGTAGTGGGTGGGCAGGTAGCTGGCGAGCTGCTGCACGGGGACGTGCAGCCCTGAGGGGTGGAGTGTGAAATCCTGATATCCCATATCGATTAGGGACGGAAAAGTTGTTGGGTTTATAAGTAAGTCCCCCACATTCTGGTATCCCATATCAATTAGGGAGGGAAAAGTTGTTGGGTTTATAAGTAAGCCCCTCACCTTACATGACATAAGGCATTTTTTCAGGGGTATTGGGAGGAGCAAAACCGTGAGGGCCAATAGGGCCAAAGCAGATAATATTATATTATGTGGAGGATAGGGTGTTACAAGATGGCAAAGAGTCAACTCCAAAGGTGATGAATCACTGTCATACAATCAGCTGAGTTGGTATGTGGATTCTATAATGCAAACAAATCTGAGTTCTAAATGTGCTTTAGAGTATGATCCCTAAAGTTGTTGCTTCACAAGATTATTTATTTCGTACGCAGCATGTATCTAGGGATTTAAATTTTGTTGGCCTACGTTATTCTTTGACGATACCTTTTTGAAAATAAGTACAAGGGTCATTTGCATGCTACCATTATGAAGAATGGAAACCCACATTAATTGTTATTATTTACGTACCTCTTGTAGTTTGTTGTTTAGTTAGGTATTGTTTGTATAGTAAGTATGTTTTGAATATAGTTGATGCTTGTCAAACATTTTAAATGTATGTTTTATGTAATTTTCAGTGTCAGAGATACCAAATTATAATGTACTTTGTTGATTGTATTTTTTTTAAGGTTTTTACCCACTAGAATTTGTAGTTGTTGATTCTGAGAATGAGAATAACTGGAGTTGGTTTTTAGAGATTTTAGTGAGCATTTTAAATCCATGAATTGTTTGATGAATGAGGACGGATCCTTGTTGCATGGATTTTTGGTTAATTTGCCTTAAGAAAATTGGTCCAATGCATATTTTAGGGGTCAGCGTTATGGAGAAATGTGTTCAAATGTAGCAGAGTCATTTCATATTTGGATTGTTGTGGAATGACTTTTGCTTGTTTGTCATATGGTTAATGGTATACGGATAAAGATAATGTAAATGATGTCGTACAAGAATGAAGAATGTAGTCGGCGGACATTAATGCTATATCTAGAGTTTAAGAAATTGTTGAATGAAAATTTGTCAATTGGAAGGCATTGGAATGTTAGTCATTTTAATGAGTTTGTGTTTGAGGTTCACGCAGAGGATTCAGTTATGGCTGACTTGTAGATGTGTTTTTGTTCTTGCTATCAGTGGCAGATTAGAGGTTTCCCTTATGCGCATGCTTTAATGGCGATTCAGAGTGCATATATGATTATATTGCGGATTATTTTAAGACAGAGCTCTTTTGGCTTTGTTATGACAGCTCTATTGTTCTTATTCCTAAATTCGTAGGTATCTCACTCTTTTATGAATTAAAGTAACAATCATTTTATGCACAAATCAATTAAATATCTCATAATTGAGAGTTGAATCAATTATAATGACCATGAAGTATTTATTTTCTTATTTAATCAATAAAAAAAACCTCAATAATGGTCATGTCCAATACACAAAATGTATTAGTGCAATAATCCGAGATATCAAACATTCTCCTATAACTAAGACAGACTATGCCAGAAGATTGCACTACAATCCTACTGACGGTGTGTCTAATTCCATATAAGTTTGTAAACTTTTACTTATATCATACAAATATATGATAATCTGAATTTCTGTGTATAAGTCGAACTTTACAAACCAGATTAACTATAATGCAACATAAAAAACACACATGCATATCATATATTTAATATAATTCAAATATTTTACCCATACTAATTTTCATTGGAATAGGAAACAAAGAAATTTTATTAAATAATAAATTGAATTTTATTACAAAAGCATGATTTTAGTATATAATTCTATCAAAACTGAGGCAACTAATAAATAGGAAAAAATCAAGTGCTTGGAATACTTAACTCAGTAGTTCAGATTAGTTCCTAGTCACTAATTCTTGACAGGGTGCTTCTCTAAATGGACTTTGACTAGTTCAACTCAACTATCACTTCTACTTGACCAACAAAACTTGGTCAAGTAAGTGAAGCACAACCAATTCAGTTCAAATAGGTGGAGCACGATCTACTAACTAACGGCTTAACCGTGTTACCTGTAAGTGGGGAACCTATGAAAGAGATTGAGGTAACTAAATCACACATGAACAAAAATTTTCTCTGATCCATCAACCGTTTTTGACTGATTTTATCATCAGAGGTTCGACCCGAAATTCCTCTGATGTCCGACTTACCTTTGCAAGTATAGGGAAGAACGGATCTAGCTATAAAATCACATCTAAAGCTCGGTGAATATTCTAAACTATTGTCAGACACCGTAATTGAGAAGATATTTTGGACCACCGAATTAGGTTATTATAACCCCACATAAATCATTCTCGGTTAAGTCACTCCAAGTTGAGCTGTCCAGTGACCTTTTCACTGAGAAGGCGGTACCATTTTACGGTACTTTTCAAGCCAATAAAGTAGCGAAGCATACCAATCACCAAGTAATGGTCCCTGTTACATTCAAACGGGAGAGTCAGTGAGGCACAAACTGTGAAGGAGTCCACTCATGCCGGATAAAGCAGGACACTCATTATGGGTTAAAGAAAGGACCATGCAAGCCTGGACAGAGCTATGAGAAAAGCCTGAGGTACGGTAACAAACTTTCTTATTTTTAAAAATTAAGTTATACATTATAAAAAAAATTACAACTATTTAATCCATTATAAATAACCTCAATTAATTATAACTTAACCTTCAAAAATTACGTTTTCATTATCGATCACAACATTTTGTATTCAGTCGTGACCTTTTGAGTTGTAATTTAAACACTCAAATAGTTATAACTTGACTATTGATGATACCGAAAAATATCCTAAGTATGAGCTCAGACCAAAGAGATCAGCCCAGGATGGAGGACGGATAAGCGTTCCCGAGCTAAGGGGAGCCGGCCCAGAGCTCGATCCAGACAAGGGGATAGAAGGGTTAGGAAATGAATGACCGGCCCATGGCAAGCGTTCCCGAAGCAGTAGGAAACGAGAATCAAGGCATGAAACCTCAATGGACCACGATCCATTCCTAATTGGAAGGAGAATCCCACGAGAAAGGGGAGGATATCTCGCCGGGTATCCCTTAGAAATAGGGATCATGCTATAAATATGAGATTGGACCTTCATGGAAGGGGGATTCAGAAAAAACAACCTTAGAGGCGAGAGAGCCAGACGAAGGAAAACCCTAATTATTCTTCATATTGTATCTAAGAACAAGAGAGTGATATATAAAGAAAAAGGAGCAAAAGCCTCCATTGAAGAGTGGACTAGCCGAGCTCCAGGGCCGGTGAACCACTATAGTTCTTGCTGTTTACATTCCTCTTAATCCCTTTGAATATTCTATTATCAATTAAGGAGGCCACACTGCTCAGATCCACTATTTCCACCACCAGTCACACCCCATCATTACTCATAAGCGACGAAAAGCACCATCAACTATAAAATATTATAACTTTTGGCTCAATACTTCGTTCGATATACCGTCATCCCCTATGAAAATAGAGTCAAATTTGAGAGTTGTAATTATTGAGCCATACGATTCAAAGAAAAGAGATTCATAAGTCTAAGGATTTTTAATACGAGGATAATAAATATCAATCAAATTAATATGAACTGAATATGAAATGATCTCAATATATATAACACAAGTATGATTTGAGATAACTAGATTGACAATCCTAGTGATATTGAACACAAGGCATACATAAAACAAAATAAGAACAAAAGACATAATGCTTTGGTCAATTAGTTGTATGTCCTTTCAATCCTATGATTTTAAGTTTAAATTTATTCAATCACACATTCAACATACAGACATCACAGCTTGAAGTTCATATTAACACCGAAAGGGCCTAATGTTTCGCAGAATATCTCTCATATAGAAATATTCTGTAGTTACAAAAGTAACTGTCTATTCCGTCATATAATTTTCCTAAAAAGAGAGATTCTTTCACTCATATGAGCAAAAAGGTGTGAATTAATTTTGTATATGAATTAAAATTTAAAGCTAAATTAGTATATGAATTACAAAATCAATATCAATAATATACATCAAAACAAAATGCAAATTTCTTTTAAATCTCAAAATGTTTCTTTAATTGATTCTCATAACTGTTTTAATGCATAATAAATTTCTCATAACCTTTTTAATGTCTACAATTGGAGAATCCATGATAACATTATACTTCATTTTACTGCGATGCCTAATAGAATTCATCTTTCATCTTGTTGAGAAATTAGATGTTTAAAAAAAACACTACTTTGGGTCAAGATATTTTACCATTTGCATCTAATTTGTATTTATGGGGTTATAAGCCACTACCTAATCGAAAAAGGTGTCAAGGAAACTTCACAAATAAGGATAATGTATCACATGCAATCTTTGGTCAATATATAACGGTTCAAATTAGTTTCATGCAGTCTTGAAATAAAACATCAATTTTGTTGGATTTTTTTTTTTTGTTGGATTAGGAGGCTAACAATAGGCCACTAAGTTAATAAAAGAAAGAGTAAACTATAAATATAGTCCTCAAACTATGACATTTATGTCAATTAAACTCTTAAACTTTTTTCTTTTTTTGTGTTAATTGAACCTCTGAATTCTCTAATTGTGTTAGTTGTATCATTTTGTCAGCGACCATTAGAGCCTATTACTCACGCGATAATATGACACAAAAAGAAAAAAAAGACTCAATTGACATAATTAGAAAGTTCAATAACTCAATTGATAAAAAAAAACTCAGGGGTTTACTTGACATAAGGTCATATTTTGACGGTCACATGTGTACTTCACTGCTTTCTGTTAGATTTTCTAACAGAAGCATACAAAAATGCTTAATTAATATAATTAGAGAATTTAGAAGCTCAATTAACAATAAATAAATAAACATTTAGGGACTTAATTGACACAAGGGTCAAAATGTGTAGTTTACTCTAAAAGAAAATAGACAAGGGCTGTCATAGGAATATTTGAAAATCAAGGGAGCAATGCATTAACTTAAGGAAAATCATGATATTTTAACAATATGTACAAGAATTAATAGAAGTTAAATTAGTTGTGGATCCGAACGATTGAAAAAAAATTCACTATAAATAAGTAATATTATTAGAACGTAATCAAGGGTTTAATTTGTGGACTTAATTGATAGTGGACTTTATTTTGTAATTGTGAATTTATTTAAAATTTAGGGACTTAATTGGGGATATAAGTTGAAATTTTCTAATGTAAGAATTTTTCTATGATGCCCCAAATTTTGGGGTCCTTATTACCCATTAAGCCTTTTTAATTAACTTACGGTCTTGTTCTCGGTGAACCAATTCCAATGGAATTCCGAATGAGTTTCCTTTGTATGAAGAGCACCACGCAAAACACAACTTGTCTCAAGACAATTACAATGACCTTCCAATGTCCAATGCAAACATTTAAACAACTCTTATGCTTTAAAAATAACCAACTCCAAATGTACAAATCTTTCATTTGTCAAAAGAATAAAAACAAATGCCCTCAAATTACACGCCTTTATAAAAGAATATACATATTTCAAAAATAGAAGGATAGCTAAGTAATTATAATTGAGACTAAAGGTATCTATGACATCAAAATAGGAGCTTGAACTTCGACTTTAACATCAAGCTAGCCCCAAGTGTGGGTCATCTTTCAAAGTATGCACTATACCTGAAATGTTTTCTCACAACGGGGTGAGTTAATGCCTAGTAGAGTATCCTGCATGAAATACACCTCCCAACCCGATGATGCACATGATAGGTGCTACAATTCACAAACATGTGCTTATATATGCAACATATACATAAGTAAATGCTACTAACCATGCCATGACATGAGGTAATGTTTCATGCATGCATGCATGATCTGTAACGCCCCAAAATACACCCTAGGCGGCATCACATTCAATAACCATTCATACCATGAGAGCACTAAGTTAAATCATCAATAAAGAAGACTTCAAGCAATGATTCATAACATTTTCATGAATATCCCAAAAGAATATGCCATCTTTGGCACTTACATTCCCAATAAAAATTTACTCTTATAGCGCAGCGGAAATTACAAATGAAACTAGACTACACCATGTTCAAAAGAATCTTCTAGTCTAGTACAAAAGAAACTACGGCTCTAACTATCCATCTCGGGATCAAGGTTCCCCTCGAGTGGAGCCTCCCAAATGTCCCGGCTCGTCGATGCCGAGATCCTCCTCTAGCACCAAATCTGAAAAATTTAATTTGTAGAGGGGTGAGCACGAAGCTCTGTAGCCACATTTCTCCCAAACTCAAACAAGGTTTGTAAAAACATATAAAATGGTCGGTCTAATTTCACAAATAGCATACATAATATTTGAAGTAAAACAAGGACATTTAACAAGGATCTCAAGTTTATTTCAAAACATTACTTAAATGGATAAACGAGCAATCACACTCCAAAAATATTCATTAATGGTTGTAAACAATTCCCAATAATTCTTTAGGTAGGTGGCATACTTTGTGGTAACCTCCACCTCCTTTTAGGTCACCTTGGATTCTCAAGCATTCTTACCGGGAACCTCTTGAGAATGGATTCTTTAGGTAGGTGGCATACTTTGTGGTAACCTCCACCTCCTTTTATGTCACCTTGAATTCTCAAGCATCCTTACCGGGAGCCTCTTGAGAATGGATTCTTTAGGTAGGTGGCATACTTTGTGGTAACCTCCACCTCCTTTTAGGTCACCTTGGATTCTCAAGCATCCTTACCGGGAACCTCTTGAGAATGGGGTGAGCATCCTTACATGGAACCTCTCACCAATCATTACGTTATTTCTCAAGCATCCTTATCGGGAACCTCTTGGAAAGGGGTGAGCATCCTTACAAGGAACCTCTCACTATAACGGACTTATTTCTCAAGCATCCTTACCGGGAACCTCTTGAGAAGGGGTGAGCATCCTTATAAGGAACCTCTCACTAATGTGTGCCTCCCACAAACCAACCAAGCATACAATTCCATAATTATCCCAATTTACAAGTATTTCTCTAAAATCCCAAAATATATCATACAACCATTTCACAACCAACCAAGAAAAGTACATGAGATCACAATAGCATCATCTTATGGTTTGATATGTAACACTAAAGTTTTTGAAATCAAGAATTAAAACAATTTAGAGAAAAGTTCATTTATCTTGAAATCTAGGGTTTTTAGGCAAGAAAAAGGATTCAAGGGTTCATCCAACAACAATTTTGTTTAAATCACGGTAATGATCACAAGATATTGAGAAACAATGATTATATAACATACATGTATAAGTTAAGGTGAAAAAATTACATATATATAAGCCCTAGCCTCAATGTAAGTGAATGAGAGAAAACCCCCTACCTTGAATCTTGAAGAACTAGGGTTTGGATTCTTGAATCTACCCGTAATCTCTTGAAATTTTCCTTTGATCTTGTGTTCTCTCCCTCTCTCTCAAGTTATCTAGGGTTTAGAATGAGTATGGACGACTAAGGAGGCGGCCTAAAGTATTTATAGGCCCAAAAGTCGGACCACATCGCGATTTAAAACATTCAGATTTTTATCGGATGTACCGGTACCCGGTACCGGTACCCAGTACCGGTACCCAGTACCGGTACCACAAACCCTCTAGAATCGGGGTACCGGTACCCAGTACCGGTACCAAAATCTTTCTGGAATCGAGGTACCGGTACCCGGTACCGGTACCACTCAGCAGACAGAGTCTTCCTCCGTCTTCCAAGTTTCCAATGCACTTCCTATTACCTTTCCCAAGGTTTTTCGACCTTCCGGATTCAATGGAAACCTTGTCTTGACCTAAAAGTATTTAGAAATTCCTCAAATCCCCATTTTCATGTTTCAACGTCTTTGAAACTCAAACTATCCAATCAATATGAGTCTCTAGTATTTATCCTAGTATTAAAGTCTATATGGTTTATCCTTACCTTATTAGACATATCCACACATTCACAAAATATTTTATTACATATATCTATACATTATATAAAAGAAGATACGGGGTGTTACATGATCGAACGCTAAGCCCAATCCGGGCTCCCACGACACATGTGATATGATGCTTATGCACTGGGCATTCCATGCCCACACCATTGAGATATACTCAACGAACTTCAATTTTTTATATTGTCTGTATGGGGCAGTTAATTTATGAACTTCCACTAACGGGCTACCAAACCGACATAGATTTCGAGGACATCCCACCTCCGGCTTTGCATACATCGTCACACTTTTATGGACTCGTTATGCCACCAAATAATGTGTAACCAATAAAATTAGGTCTTGAACCCAAGAGAGAATCTAACCCTTCTTGTTATACCCCGACAAATTATCATGCAAATTTTTATGAGACTTAACCGGAATTAGTCCAATTTCCAAGTCCCACCCACTCACATATGTGGTAAGTGATCAACTCATGCACAAACACACTGTAAAATCTGGGTAAATTTGAATTTTTTAAAAAAAATGGCAAAATAATAATTTGTCATTATAATGCGTATTTAAAATACCCATGTTCTAGACCTCTGATGAGAAAATGAAGTTCACTGTTGGACTCGTGTCGTGAAATCTAGTCTCCCTGTCGAATTCTGAGATAGTCGAACTTTTTGTACGTCGTTCGAGACAACTAGGTGGCAGATGACCTCTTAGTGGTCCCAAAAAATAAACATTTTAAAATTTAAGTATGATTAAACTAAAGTACCAATAAAATTAATTTGTACTAAACACGTAATGTAATAAATCATTTTGAGACGAAAACGGACCCGAAAAAAAGGGGGTGTATGGCGTTTTGTGAGCCAAGTCTCTAAAAATATAAATAGGTACTTAAATGAGACATTTCAGCAGAAATATCTCATTTCTTCAGCCCTTGGCCGGCCATAGAGAAAGAAGAGACAAAAGAGAAAAAAAATTTGTCTTCAAGACTTATTTTTTTCTATTCTCGGAGTTTCGTCGATCGGAATTCGTCGAACCAAGAGTTAAAATTCATCTCCTTGACGAGAGCTACGCAAACACACCAAAAACAAGGGATTTCACCGAAGATCCAAAAGAGGAGATTTGATAAATCAAGGTTTTGGGGGTTGATTTTGGTGTTCTGGGAAGTTCTACTACTTCCTACACGCTACAAGAGGTAGGGTTCTTCCTACTTGGGTTTATTCCAATCCAAAAATATAATTTTAAGGGGCTGTTTTATGCGCCAATAATGGGTTGTTTTATGCTCAAATTAGAGGTTGTTTTATGCTCCAATTAGGGACTGTTTAATGCTCCAATTAGGGGTTGTTTTATACTCCAATAAGGGGCTATTTTATGCTCCACTTAGGGGCTGTTTTGTACTCCGATTATGGGTTATTTTGTGAATTTTTTTTTGTCGTTAAGTGGGTTGTATGTGGGCTGTCCAAATGGACTGTTTTGGACTATATTTAGTAGCTGAAATTGGGTTGTATGTTGACTGTCTAATGGATGTCCAAATGGACTATTTTTAGGTTGTTTTGGTGGCCTAATTTAGGGTTATTTTGTGGCTTGTTTGGGCTTCTATGTAGCTTAATATGAGGCTGCTTTGTGGACACATTATGTGGTTATATTATGACTTGAGAATTAAGTGTGTTATTAACATAGATTATGCAATAATATGCTTGTCAATTATGTTGAATATAAATGTTGACACATGCTAGTTGATGTTTTGACATTGTGATGAAATTATGGAGATTATATGTATATGATGTAATAGTTCATAATACATGTTGATATATTATTTAAGTTGTCCATTTGGCATTCATTGCATGTTGGACATGACTCTAGCATCACATTCATGGGCATAAGTCATGAGTGTGGGTGTGTGGTATCCATGGTTAATCAAACACCTTGTGTGGTGATTGGTATGTGGGCACAAAAAAAAGTGGATTGAAGATCCCCTTTGAGTCGCATGGTTGCATGAAAGAAAACTTGTTTCGGGTATAACAAACAGGGCTAGAATCTCCATCGGGTGCAAAACTTGGTCACATGGTTTAGGCACTTCCTCGCGGTGAAATTCCAAAAAAGTGCTGGTGTTTACGAAACCGGTGGTTGAGATATCAAAATCCTTTGCCCAACAAGGCACAAGATTTTGATTTATAAAGAACTCATTTAATGAGTAACGTCCATCAATGATTTGGTTTTATAATAAAACAACTTTTATTTCAAACGATCATTGGATAAATTTTTTGTCAATTGAAGGATTCACTACACATTGACATTGCATTGTGTTGTGGGGGTTAGTGAGGAATCGGGTTAAGGTTGCATGAGTGAGTTCCATCTCATTTCATAGCATGGCTTGGTGAATTCCAATATAAAGTTGCATATTCTTACTTGAAATGTTGATGTGAATATGAAATGTCGAATTTGAACATTGCATGTTCACTTATGTGGGGAATAGCCTCTGTAGGAATTACTCTACTAGGCGTGGCTCACCCTATACGGGAAACATTTTAGGTGCGGGGTATGCGCCGACGAACGGCTCACAATCGAGGCCACATGGTTGAAGAAAAGACGACTTGTGGATTTTAATCCTTTTTGTTGTAAAATTAGGCTTGTAAATTAATTTTGGCATGTAATGTATGTAAAAAATTGTAATTGAATTTTTATGGACTAATTTTAATATAGTCTTGCATGTTTTGTATAAGTATGAATAAATGGATCCGGTATGGTCTATATTTACTCATAAATGGACCCGACATGGTCATTGTTGAATATTGAACCTCGGATGGGTCTTGTTATGTTATGATGCACAGGTTGGGTTTTTGGATAGAGTTCCCCGTAAAAAGGAGACTCTACCCGAATTTTTATTAAATCATGAACCCTGATAAATGGGGTATAACGTTATGTTATCGAGTTACTCGGTATTCATGGGCATTCCGCGGGTTGATGGGTAATCAACGTACTCCCGGATTTTGGGGTGTCACTCACACACTACCATGTCAATGCATCATGTATTAGAATGAAAATTCCAAGAGCCGTTGACAGCGTGTAAACCCCCACATGTTAAAGTAATATAATAATAATTTTTTTAGTAATTTTATATATGTAAATGTGCAGAAATGAACCCCATGAGTTATAACCATAGAAAATGCTAATATTGTAAATATTAGTCCAAACTTGGTTTTAGCTCGTGAATATACGAAATAATTTGTAATAGAACTTATATCAACTATGTTTGATGTACAAATGTATTTTGTATAAGTTTGGGTTGATTTTGGAAGAATTTGGAATAGACTGAAAATATAGGCAAAAGTGTGCAAACCCTTACAGGTACTATGTTCCAGAATCATTTGATCCAGTGAGTTAACCGTACCGGTACTGTGCTCCGGAATTGTATCGTACCAATACTATGTACCAGTACTGCCGAAAGAGATCTGACAGTTAAAAGTCGCGATCTTAGCCCGATTTTTGCCCTATAAATACACTAGGACGCCTCTAACCCTAGAAACACTTAGAGAGGAAGAGAGAAAGAGAAATCTCAAGATCTACAGTAAGAAACAAGAGATTTAGGAGTGATTCAAGATTCAAGCCCTAGTTATTCAAGAGCCAAGGTAGGAGTTTTCTTTCATTCTTGATCATTGATGCTAGAGTTATTATATATGTATGACTTGACTCTTAATGATATGTACTTGTTATGAGTTCCTTCTTTCTTAATATTCTTGCAACCTTTATCATGTTTTGAGAAAAAGTTAGGGTGGGAGAACCATAAAAACCCATGTTTTTTAGGAATGTGGATTTCTCTCTCCATATTAACTAAATCTTGGTGTTGAAAACTCTAGAGTTTTGTGTTGAGTAATGTAACAATATTGATAATGATCTCTTGTATGCTTCTCTTTAAATTGCCCTATTTGAAGATAACACTTGTGAGAATTGAGAATTTTGCTTAGAAATTGCTTGTAAATTGAGGACTTGCGAAATTGTTGAGCATTTGAGAAAATAGGGGGTAAAGTATTGCTTGTATGGTTGTTTGGACAAATATGAGCGAGAGGTTCCTTGTAAGGATGCTTGAGAAACCAAACCTTGAGGGTGAGAGGTTCCTTGAAAGGATGCTCATGCCAAAAAGAGGACAGTATGTGATTTTCTCAAGAGGTTCCTTGTAAGGATGTTTGAGAAACCAAACCTTGAGGGTAAGAGGTTCCTTGTAAGGATGCTCATGCCAAAAGAAGACAGTATGTGATCTTCTCAAGAGGTTCCTTATAAGAATGCTTGAGAAACCAAACCTTAGGGATGAGAGGTTCCTTGTAAGGATGTTCATGCCAAAAGAAGACAGTATGTGGCCTTCTCAAGAGGTTCCTTGTAAGGATGCTTAAGAAACCAAACCTTGAAGGTGAGAGGTTCCTTGTAAGGATGCTCATGTCGTGGAGGACAATATTATATCATGTGTGGGAAATGATTTATATTTTGGAAATGGATGTTTATTGGAACTTGGTTGTTATTGTTCATTTCTATTACTATTGCTACTTAAACTTGAGATCCGTTGTAAAATATCTCTATTTTACTTCAAAGATTATATATGCTATTTGTGAAATGAGACCGGCCAAATTATATGCTTTTATAAACCTTGTTCGAGTTTGTAAGGAATGTTACTACAGAGCTTCGTGCTCACCCCTTACAAACAACATATTTTTGTGTCTAGAGGAGGAGCTTGAAACTGACGAGCCGAGACATTGGGAAGCTCCGATAGCGGGAGACATGAATCTAGTGGTGGATGCTTAGCATATACACTTTCTTTTGTTCTAGGCTAGACTATTCATTTTGAACATTATGAAGTCTAGTTTTCTTTTGTTATTTTCGCTATTCTACATTAGTTAACTTTTGGAATGTAAATGCCAAGATGAGTATATTCTTTTGGGATAATGATGTAAATTCTATGAATGTATTTATGAAGTCTTATTTATTGATAGATTATGTTAGTACTCTCATGATGAAAATAGTTTTAGAATGTAATGCCGTCCAGGGTGATATTTGGGGCGTTACACAGCGCGTATGTACTGAATATCAAAAAAAATTCTTTAATACCCTACAAGGTAGAATTAGGGTTTACCTTCGAGATCTCTCGGGATTGATCTCATCTCTGCACGAACACATAATAGAATCAATAAGCAACTTAAGGACAGCTCGACGAACCTTACAGCCTTCTATCTTATATCCCCAAATGTCAGAATTCGGATGCAGTGTGAGCTACCAAGACCTCTGAATCCTTGATCTCTCTTTCTCTTTCAGCCTCTTTAAAAAACATGAGTAAAGAATAGATGATGAATAAGAGAGCCTAAACTTCTATATATAGACTATGACAGAGACCCTAAGGAGATATAAAAATCGGGCTTCCAATGGGCTTAAGAATCCTATGTTCAATCCAGAACAAACATCCTACAACCCATTAATAATAAGTCAGTTCACTAAAGATTTATTATTGATCTCTTGAGCCTTATCTCAAAATTATATTCAGGCTTCTTATTACTATATGCTTAATAGTCTCCGCACGTTTAGAATTACAGATGTCCATCAATTAAATAAATTACTGACAATTATATTTAATTGACTTCTTTTATTTCTTGAGACCTTACCACTAAACTTATTTGTCATGTCGGATAATTAAATCTACCTGCAGGGTTTGACATAGACAAAACTTATAAGTTTCCTCAAGAGGACATCATGAACCTATTTAAATACTAGGACTTGGTTTCCTTTAATATTTAATTTTCATCACACAAATAACATCGTCTCCCAATTCACCGAACTTATTGACTTAATATGAATCTCACCCTTTAATGAATTAAAGTGACAAACATTATATGCACATGTCAATTAAATATTTTGGGACTAAGTGCATAAGCAATCATAATAATCATGAGGTATTTATTATATTATTGAATCAGTAAAAGATAATAACCTGAACATAGGTATGTTCAATATACAAAGTGTACTAGTGCAATAATCCAAGATATCAAACAGTTTCCTACAGTCAAGACAGACTATGCCAAAATATTATACTACAATCATATTGATTAGTACTCAAATGCAGCATGTTCTTATGCCCTTTTTTTGAACTAATTGTGCTTCGATGGAGTTTAAGTAATGATGTTTCAGGTCTTAAAGTGAACAAGGGTTCAAGGGCAACAAAAAGTACCTTTGAAGGCAACAATAGCACATTAGGGAACAAATTGTAAAAGCTTGGAACAAGGAAGCAACGTTCGAACGCAACATATCGTTTGAACGGTCATGAGAAACCAGACCAGCTATCACAGACTGTGTTGCAGGCAAGACCCAAGGTCCTGGAGACTTGAGTACTACGTTCAAACGGTCCTAGACGTTCGAACGTCTACTAGAGCAATGACAAGATCAGACTGACTGAAGACATGGCGTATTACAGACTTGCAGTCAGAAGGCTCAGGAACTTGAGTGCCACGTTCGAACGACAATCTACGTTCGAACATCCATGGAATTATTGAAGAGACAACAGTCAGATTCTGCAAGGACCTAGAGGGATATTTGCACAGAGGACTTGGAGGGGAATTTCCACAGAGAACCAAGTGTCTTCTGACCTAAATGGCAGGCACTGAATCCATCTGACGTTTGAACGACGGAGAGCAAAGACAGAGAAACCGTTCGAACGCCCTTGACCGGTCGAACGGTCTGGACAGACTGCCTACAGAGTGGTTGACTTTTCACTTTGACTTTGGCACCCAGCTCTATTCTTTTACCCCTCTCCCTGCCTATAAATATACTTGGTTTGTGGGGAGAAAAGCACTTGCACTTGGACTTAGACTTATACTTGAGCAGCACTTGTAACTCTTGTGGCACTTCTAATTCCTCTTATTTGTCTCAGTTTTATCTCGCTAGAAAATTGGGAAGTTTAGGTTCCGACTCATTTCTTTACATTAATGTTTACATTCGCATTTGCTTAAGAGTTATAATCTCTTTATTTACTTTAAGTTTTTACATTTATGTTCTTTATTTACTTTAAGTCTTTACATTTATGTTCTTGATTTACCTTAAGTCTTTACATTTATGCTTTTACATACATGTTTTTATTTATGTCTTGCACTTTCATTATTTGAGTTCCTTTCTTGCATAGAGGAGTGAAACTCTTCCACTTTTCTAAAGCTTTACCAAAGCCGTGAAGGGTGGAATGTGATTCACTCATTCTTTGTTGAAGATTATCTCCTTGTTAATTGTACTTTTACTTTGCAAAGTCCTCTACTTAGAAGGATGAGCATCACTCACTTTTTTAGCATTACCAAAGCTATGAAGAGTGAGTAGTTTCTCATTCACTCTTTAGTAAGAGGTGAATGGCATGTATTGATTATTCGAAAGTTATATGATGCTTTGTTATAATGTTTAATGTTTATATCCCCTTGCTTATTGGATGATTGATTGCATCTAGCAAAGCTAAGGTACTTTGTATAATCGAAAGTCTTTCTATGACACGGATGACTCTTGCATGAAAATACCCCTCGTTTCAAGGCAAGTACCCCGGCTAGATCTTTATGACTACCCTTTAATCATCCCCATTATTGTGCTTTATTTAAAAGGATGGAATATTAAAGCCATGGTTGGATGTCATGAAGAAACACTTGCTTGTTTGTGGACGCGATAACTCTCGGTGCAAATAATTCTCGTAAATTTCTAATAAAGACATCGGATCCATGATTTTAATTCTCACAGTCCATCTTTATCTTCCGATTGACTTACCGTTAACACAGGAGTTAATTGAGTTATCAAGCATAAATATAATAAACCGGATAATTGACCACATGTCCCGATTCTCGAACTAAAGAGTGACTTTCCTGCTAATTGAATTAATCTTATATTTTGTCTAGAAAACCTCTTGGAAAGAATTCAACATTCTGTTCAAGAAGTTACCCACCACCCACAACTTTAAAATCTCAAAAAGTTACAATCAATCGGTCTTCGTTACTGCTTACTTTGAAACACCAAAGCTGCTAGTTCTCTATGGATTCGACTTCGGACTCAAACCGAATTATTACTATCACTTGACCGCCTGCACTTAGGTGTACACATTTCAGATCAAGTCACATAACAATGGTATGTCCAATTCCATATAGGATTGTGAACATCTATATAATAAAATAAGAGTGTGTTTGAATTTTATCCCAGTCATATTTTTCCCCCCAAAACCATCACCAATTACTTACCTTACCCATCATTCATTTGTCAGACTCAAACATCAAATCGCATCACTCATTTCTATCATATGTTTAAACATTCATATATTTCTTCTCTAAAAATATCACATCACTCATTTTTATCATATATTTAATCATTTAATATTTGATTAATTTGTAGTTAATATATTTTGAAAAAATTTAATATAATGAGATCGATTTTTTGGATACTCGAATTTTATATTTTATCGTGTCTTCAGACACGAGTTATAACTAGTATACTCATATTATACAACGATTCGATAATTTGGTCTTCTGCGTAAAGTCGAACTCTAAACACCAGATTATATATAATGTAAAATATAAGACACACATGCATACAATATATAAATATAATGCAAATATTTTGCGCATACAGATTCTCAATAAAATGGAAATAACAAAGTTTTATTAATTAATAAAACAAATTTCACTACAAAAAATAAGCTTTTAGTATACTACTTTATCATCATGGATGTAGTGTTAAACCCATGCACATGCCCCATATGCCTAAATACAATTTAAATGGACTTACAATCTAAAATACAGAAGAAATACATATATTTATTATTATAGCATTTCATCAAACATGTAATATGCATCAAATTACACACCTAGTGTGCTCGTCACTTTCAACATAGAAAAATGTTTATTAATTAAATAAACAGAATTTCACATAGAAACAAGGTCATTAATTTCAATAAACATAAGCACAATTGACCATACTAGTGACTTGCTAATTTATCCATTCAATATACATATCAACTCATACACATATCACATGTTAATAAATCAATTAAACTTGATATGTCATAAATTCCTCAAGGCTATGCTAATTTACAATTATCATGCTTCAAGCCACTAATTCTAGCACATAACAAATTAATCATAATAGGACTCCATAAATTAAAGGATTAACTATAAATCCTACATTTTACCCAACTCACATACAAACATTTGTTTGAAATTAATACCCAATACAAGGGATACCCACCTTGTATTTGAAGCTTTGAACCCCTCAAAATGTAAGGCAAAATAGTGGTGAAGAAAACTCCTTGAAGTAGTCAAGCAAACCCAAGCAAATACCCGAAGGAGTGAGCCAAACAACTCATAAACGAGTTGACCTAATTGCTGTCCAAAAAATATGGGCAGAAAAACGTGAAGGAATATGGGTGATCTTGTTGTAAATGGAGAGGTCTTGACATGTAGAACAACTTTCGTTCTTACCCGATCAAATTTTAACGGGCGGATTTAAAGATAAAATTGAATGAAGGTGAAGAGGAATTGAAGAAGTTTTAGCTTTTTCTTTATCTCACTTTCTCTCATGCCTTATTCCATCCAAGAGCAAAATGAAAGACCAAGTCTTTTTTCAAATGCTTGGTGTAGAGGTTGCCATACCGTTCCCCTGATTGCTCAAGACCTAAAGGATCCTTTGCGGCAGAGGGACTTTGGTGGAGAGACATGTTGAAGGAAGGGAGCATCCAACCATGGTATTGATTGATGTATAATATTTGGGTCCTTGGATATTGACATTGAAAGAAGTGCATTAGGCTTTGGTGAACATTGAGTGGTTCCCGCGCTTTTTCAGGAAGAGGTTTTTTTTGCATCAACAAATCACTTGTGTTCTTTATTGGTTATGCTTATACACTTGTAATTATTTGCATACACACGCACTATGTATTTGTATGACTGATTGATTGACATCTTTTCATCCATAGTTGCATTTGAATTTTGGGTTTCGAGATTGTTGTGAGATTGAGTATTTGAGTAAATTAATTGGATATTAATTAACATCAATCTTCATGGGTGTTAGGTTTTGGGTGATTAAAAGGGGTTCTTACTAAATAATTGATCAATCATTGTGAGAAGAGATAATTGTGGTAGATTAGGTTTTAATTTTTAATCGATTATGCTTGAAATTGAAAAACATATTGACCCCCTCCCTCTAGGTAAAGTCATGTGCTCCACATGTATAAGTGTTTAGACGTTGCTCTAGCTGAGGGCGAGCGACCAGAGATGAATCCCTACTGATTTTTAAGCTAGAAAGTGAACAAAACATTGACCTATTGTGCATTAATAAGTGTTTCACAATTAGTATCCGATACATGACTTAATCTATGTTTTTCAAAACACATTTTGAGGCTTAGAAACTCTCTTTAATAAAAAAAAACTTAAGAGTTATTTATGGATAATCCTAAATCCAATTTCATTAACCTAATGAGTCAGTCTCAAATAAACCAAGGGTCTTAGGAATCTAGGTCATAACCTTGTCCTAAAGCTTTTAAGGTCCAATGGAGTTGAATCTTTTAGAACCTCATCTTTGATGCATCATGACTATGCACTTAGGCTGAGATTTACAATAAGGCTTCATGAGATTTCCCAATCACAATGAACAATCTCCCCTTTGGTAGACAAAATACAAGAGTATGAAATTTAATATTACAACTCAAAAATCACAAAGACAAAATGAATTGTAAAATAATCTCAACACTTAAGTACAAGTCTCAATTTCACTTCTATATACAAAGACTAACTTCTTTATGTAGCTTTGAAGATCATAGTCCTGCACAGAACAACTCAACCAATAACTGATGAAAAACATCATTGTGTAAATGACTTAATATAATATCATGTATGAAAATCAATAAGCTAAGCAACAAGGAATTTTTATGTTAGCAAATTGCAAGTGCAGTCTATGCAAACATATATAAGAAATGATAGCACAATCATGCTTGACAACTTATAGATTTAGCAAAGACAAATCAAAACAAGTTCTCCCCCTTAGTTGGTGTTCAAACAAGCAAATAACAAGTGTAAAATAGTAAAATAAAATTAAGTGACTTTATTACAGGTTTGTATATTTTGTATATTTCTCCCAAAATAACCTCAAAATCCAGCCCTTTTTTTGTCAAGAAGTACTTCATAAAAATAATAATAATAAGTAAAGTAGAGAAACATAGTATAAGAGAGATATGCATATCAAAGCATCTAGCAAAAAATAGATCAGCATAAGAGAAAAAAAGAAGGGCAAACAAGGCACGTATGCTACAAAGTCAAAGGAGATATTCAATAATAAAGCACATGATAATAATATCCAAACAAGAAAAATAAATAAAATGAAAAATAAAGTACTCAAATACAAGACAATGAAGAAATAAAAACACTCTTATTCTCCCATAATGTCCTATATCTAGCCTCTAAGTCAAACAATATCAGTTGTTGCATCATCATAATCATTATCCCTATAATCTCCATCATGATCACCATTATCGCCATCTGCAGGTTGTCCCTCAGGCTCTAAATCAACATCAGAAACTAGTCTAAAGCCTCATCCTCGTAGCACACACATGAGAGACATGACATACCAAAAACTCTTCCATCAAGGAAATCTAGCCTAAGAGATGTAATACTATGTTGTTTGTCCATCTGACTCTAAATTTTTGCAAGTGTGTCCATTGAGCAAAGGAGGAATCAAGAGTAACACTTGGGTGGTGCATGTGATGTACTAGCACGTGTATACACTGATGTGGTTGCTCTCTGTCTAGATGTTTTGGGCTCCATGGAAGTAATAGGTACGTCAAAATCCATCTCATCTCCCTCTATCTCAACCTCCATGGGTCAAACACATAACTAACATGAGTCTCACTATTCCTCATCAGCCGGTGTCTTCTTCTAATTCGTATCATTCTATGAATCACTTGTTCAAGCAAATAGGTGTAATTAGTGAGTTAAAAGGCAAACCAACTATCACTTAACCCTCATCATAAGCTCTCTTAATGACCCGAAATATCAAGAATGGAAAATCATTGGCTAATTTTGTAATTGTTAAATCATATTTTTGTAATTGGCTAATTTCGTGAAGTCATTTATAAATCTAAACCTATTCCATGGTCATGATACTACAATGATGAAGATCTGAAAGTGTTAACTGAAGAGAGTAGATCAAGCGTCAAAGCTACATCACATGCACTCTATATTCACCTTCATACTTAGGACAAGGTAATGACCTAGATACCTATGATGATCATTTCGTTTAATAGCCTTAGGAGGATCAGTGTTAAAATGGAATTGGTATTAGATCCGAGAATGGCTCCTAGGCATTCTTTAAAAAAAAGTTTTTCTAAACCTTTTGTGTGTTTTGAAAATATAGGAATGAATTATAATCAGTTACCTCTTGAGAAGCACCTTTTAGTGTTCAAGATAATAATTTTTTGTCTTGGTTTTAGGATTTAAAAATTAGCAAAGATCATCCAATGCTCGCTAGCCTTTGTTAGAGAGGACTCTATATGACTTAGGAAAGAAAAAGGAAAAAAGGCCAACATTAGGAGATTAGAGCTTTCCCTCTAGGATCTCTCGAGTAGTCTGCTGTCTAGGTCTATTTGAAATCTTGTTTTCATTCAACAGCCACTACCCCTATGACCACCCTCTCGTCGATCGAGCCGCCGTTTGCGAGTTTGAATTTTCTAGTTGACCAACATTGCCTTTATTTCGGACCTACAAATAGGGAGTGTATTTCTTACACCTAGGATAAGCCTCTTGTGAGTATTTTGAGAGAGAAATATTATCTTATACTTATAGATCTTCCATCACAACCTTCGATCCCTATGATCCAAGGCTACCATCTAGTGATTTTTATCCAACCCTCATTTTAGATCATGTATTTGTAATTGACTAATTTTTTGAAATCTATGTAAATTTCAACCAAATTCCATTGTCATTAAGCTTCAAAGATCAAGATTCGTGACTGAAAAAAGAAGGGAAGGAGATCAAGCTACAATACTACATCAAGACTACTCTGATGCACCTTTAAGCTTGAACTTAGAGACCTAGATCCCTTGGTTTAATTTTAGACTTAGGATGATTAAGGTGAACAAAATTATATTTGAAATTTTTGAAAACTAGATTTTGGAATATCCCTTGGTTTAATTTTAGACTTAAATATGTTTTGAAAAGATAGTTTGTGTCAATTATCAGACGCTATTTGAGCAACATCCTTTAGTGTTCAATAGATCAAGTTTTTGCTTGGTTTCAAGCTTAAAAATCAATAGGAATCACTCAATGTTTGCTAGCCTTCGCTAGAGTGGTTCCTAAAACAATTAGGGAGACAAAACTGGAGAACCCAATGAAGGCCACTCTACGACCGCTCTCCATTGCTCTAGCGGTTATAGATCGATTTGCAACCTAGAGGTCTAGAGTGATCTTTCACTTCAGTAGCCACTGCCCTATGACCACCCTCCCACTGCATGAGCGGTCGACTTGAATCTGTGTTTTCTTGGTGCCCAATACAAACTTTATTTTGTGTTTTATATATACAGGGCTATGTCTTAAACCTACGGTAAGCTCTATGAGCTAGAAATACCAAAACCCTTTCTAGAGTGCTTTAAGAATAACCCTAGATTCCTAAGATCAGAGGCCAATCATCTTGATTCTTCCATTTGACCTCACACATTGAAGAAAAAGATCTTGCTTGTGTCAATAAAAACTCACCAAGAGAAGTGTGCATATTGAGCTCTTGGGTGTGAATCCTTAAATATTGATCGAGGCCTAAGCAAATCATACGGCGGGGAGTTCAGGTAAAGCTAGCCATAACATCAAAAAGAGAGTTTCGGTGAAGAGATCTACAAAGTAAAGGAGAATCTAGCCATGTGGATGGGTTAAGGTATAAGTCTCGAGTACTTTTAAATTGAATTTGGGCTTAGTGGATTAGCCTTTGGTGAACTGAGAAGGTTCCCTAGAGTTTTTTCCATGAAGGGTTTCCGCTTCAGCAAATTGATTATGTTCTTGAATGCTTTAATTTTCTTGCACACTCACAATGATGAATTGATTTCTTAAATCTACACAACACATATAGTTGCTTGATTGGGTTTGGATTTTCTTGGTTGAGATCGACTTGTGAGATTGAGTGTTACTCAATTAATTGATAAAATCAATATACTAATCCACATGAATGTTTTGGGTTGTTCATGATAGAAAGGGTTCTCACTTAAATTCTCATATCGTTGTGAGAAAAGGTAATTGTAGTAGATATAGGTTAAAATTAGGGTAATCCGAGCTTAATTTTAAATTAACATATTCACCTCTCTAGGTCTATCATGCAATTCCTTGTGTATAATCGAGTGGAAAGATACCACACGTAAAGTGTTGTATTTTTTTCACACCTTATAACTTGGTGAAGAAGATCTTGATTAGTTGACGACCAAAGCCATTGGAGTGTGCATATCGAGGATAATTGTTGCACCTAAGATCACTTAAGGCCAAGAGAATCCATTGTGGTTGAGAATCCAAGTGAAGCTATCCAAAGCATTGGTGGTGTATCCAGTGGAGAGGCTTATTGAAGGAAAGAAGAGTCTAACGATTGAGGTATAAGACTTGAGCACTTGTAAGCCATTTTTGGGGTAATGAATTAGACTTTGGTGAACCAATAAGGTTCCTCATAGCTTTTCAGAATGAGGGTTTTCACGTCAATAAATTGTTTATGTTCTTTATCATGCTTGCAAACACACTTGCAATATGAGCACACACGTACATTGTGTTAGATTGAATGAATGTTTGACATATAAATAATCCATAGTTGTGCATCCAAGGGTTTGGTGATTGGGTTGGGATCCCCGTGAATGATTGAGTGCTTAATTGATAAATTAAGAACACTAATCATCATGCATTCATGGGGCTCCATTGGGGGGATAAAAGGGGATGCTCACTAATAATCATTTATTTTTTGTGAGAAGAGGTAATTGTGGTAGTAATAGGTTTAAAATTAGTGGTTATCCAAGCTTAAATTTTAAGAACCAATTCAACCCCCGTCTATGTAATGTCATACACTCCACGTATATAATCGTAAGGGAAGATCCACATAGTTTCTCCCCCTCACAGAACAATAATTGATATCAAAGCATGGTTTTCTTGAGTTACACTAAACACATTGTAGGCATAGTTTGTAATTGCTTGCATGCCTAACTTGTTTTCCTTCTAGATATCTATTATTGCTAATAGTTATTTTCAAATGGACTGTCAAAAAGAAGGAGCTTCAATTACATGACCACCTCTCTTCGATGGTTCGAACTTTGCATATTGAAAAGCTCGCATGAGAGTATTTCTAAAATCTATTGTTAAGAGAGTTTGATTATTTATGCAAGTTTGGTTATGTGTGAAAAAGGGTTGAAGCCCTCTCGCCGTCAGCACTAAAGTTGAATGTGATGAACCGGTGGTTGAAGTGAAATCCCATAAGACTTGCACAAAAACTAAAATTGAATAAGCGAGTTGGAACTCAAAAGGCTTAAATGTGATATTCAATGTCGTGACACCGAATGAGTTTCAGAGGATAGCTAATTTCAAAACCTCCAAGGAGGCATGAGACATTCTTTTGGTATCTCACGAGGGAACTACAATGGTCAAGATGTCCCGTATCCAAAGGCACACTTCTCAGTTCGAGACTTAGAATATGCAAGAGGAACAAACATTTAGCAATTTTTTTGCTAAGTTGTGTGATATTGTGAATTCTTTCTTTAAATTAGGTATCAAGATCGATAATACCGCCATCAAATGAAAAATCTTGAGATCTCTACCATAGAGATTTCATGCTAAAGTGACTTCATTGGAGACAAATGTCAATATGGCTTTAGTATTGGTTGAAGACCTAGTTGGTTCGATATTGACTTTCAAGCTGAACCTTCTTCCACCCCAGAAAGATGGAAAATAAAGAGGGAAAAAAATCTTCTTGACAAGAGGTTGAGAAGAAAGGGAAAGATCTCTAATGCTATGAATGTCAAGGTTTTGGACATGTAGCTACATAATGCCAAAGTGAAAAGAAAAATGACATGCCTAGAGAAAGGAGGAGAGACTTAAAGGCTAAGGTGAATGAGAGTGAAATTGAGTTTACATTAAGTGATGACTCCTCTTCTCAAAGTGATAAAGAGAACTTCACAACCTTCGTTGGTTCACATGCTTCCCCCCCCCTCCCGGTGAGAAACTTCTAGTGAGGAAGTTGAGTAAATTCCTAACACAGAGGTAGATGACTTAAAAGTTGAAGTCTCTACCAGTGATGATGAGACTAAAAGTGTTAAGGACCTCCAAGATACATACATCAAATTATATTAGGAGTGTCTTAAATAAAATAAGAAGTGACTTTCATTCAGCACGATGCTCAAGTCAAGTGAAGAGGATAAGAAAGCACTTTTAGTCCCTCCAAGATAGAGTGAGCTTCCTTGAGAGAGTGTCACAAGCTTGCCAGGTCAAAGGAGATTTTTGAATCTAAATGTGTCAACTAGATAAAGATCTTCATGAATCAAATGAAGTTTCTAAAAGACTACCCCTAAACAATGAAAAATTTGATAGAAGTTGTCTATGGGAAAAAAATGAGGGTGACAAGCATGATTTAGGTTACACACACGAACACACCATCAACCCTTCTTCCTAGGCTGCGTTTGTGAAGGGTAATCCCAACCCATCACCCCCACAAGTGAACAATGGTCCACTAAAGACCAAACATGGTAAGGGAAAGAACTTAAAGAAGTCGGTTATTAAGAAAACCCAAGTCAATCATGATTTTGTGTTTCATTTATGGAGAATATGGTCATCATAGTAGACATTACACAAAAGATAGAGATGTCTTAAATAAGAAGATCTTGCATCTTGCTAACCAATAAAAGGCTATAAATAATCAAGTAATGAATTTTTCTAGGCTTTTGGAAAAGTCGAGTAAGTCCAAGCATACACATGCATCATCATCTAAAGGACCACATGCTAGAGTGCAAATAACTTCTTCTTGTCCAAATGTCAAGATTGATCTATACACTTCCGAAAAGAAAAAAGTTAGTCATCCACCCATTCCCTAACCAAACCCGAGTTTTTGAAAGGAAAAACAAGTATGGGTGACTAGGGTGGACTTTGGGAGGCTCACAGTCTCTACAAGTTGGATGCCCCAAGTGCTTCCAACAAGGTCATGACACCTAAAAGTAGGTGAGGTGAGATAATATGGACCTAGTGATCATTCTTACATTGAATCAAACACCCTAGGGTCATATTTTGTATATTTTTTTATTTTCTATTTATTTTATTAAATGAAAATCCAAAAAAATAAAATTTTGAAAAACCAAAACAAAAAAAAGAAATTGAAAAACTCAAAAAGATTTTTGATGTCAAGTTTGACATTCTCTTTAGGATTTATTGTAATTGTTTTATTTTTCCTTTGTTCATTGCATGCTTATGCAGATTTTTATTTGTACATTGTTATTTGAAAATTATTAAACATTAAAAAATAAAAATGCCAAAAAAATTATTTTGTTTATTTTTCTTTCTTATTGATCATGGTAATTCACACTTTGGTTTTCTTTATAATGATTCCATCTTTAAATCAAAGTTAAAATGTGCATTGTTATGAGTCATATTAGGGGATTGAGAACTTGTTGGCATAAATCATAGTGCATGATCCATGAGCTAGAATCTCTTTCATCCTAGTGTGCTTGTATAGTGTTTTCCTTTGAAAAATTCAAAAACCAAGTACACGCCAACCATTCATCTTCAAATTTAGGAGTCTTGTTAGCTTAAAGGATTCATAATCTTAAGTGACTCTAATTGTTGGTGATAGGTGAACACATGACTAATGGTTGGTAAAACTCCAATCCCTTAAAAGATGTCATAGGTCAAATATGAGAAAATAGCCCAATGTGGCCAATCATTAAATGGTGAGGCATATATAAATGTCTAAAAATAATTGCATGATGTGTTTAGCACACGTTACACTTGGAGTTTGGTTTGACACACGTTACACTTGAATTTGTCAAAGTCGAACAAGATATAAATACATGTGATTGGAATTGAACTTAAGTGAGGGGACACTACACAAGGATGCATTAAATTGACCTCTATATTCTAGAATATGCCTTAGAGTAATGTTATGAGATGATTCAATTTGATGGAACAATTACAATGTGAACATGTGTAATTTTCATGATAAACATCATTATGCATTTTAATGTTTAATTGAAAATTGCATTACATTTAGATCCAATTTCATCCATGCATGTGCATATAGTTACATTTAGGATGTATATACACCTATGAATATATTTGGGGCATGAAGAATGACCTAAAGAAGTGAAGAAAGGGTTAGGATTGTTAGTGGAAGCGTCGAGGATGAGCTGTTCAAAATTGACAGTTTCAAGGATCGTTCAAGCGACCCTCACACCGCTCGAGCAACGTTACAAACAATTGGCACCCTAGGGTTAAAAGGCTGAATTTGATGGCTCCTTTGCATTCCAAACACTCCCATACTCATCCCAAACCTCCCAAATTCCAAAACCCTTAGTCCTAAACACTCTCAAACGCATGCAACAAGCCTTGGATTAATTCACTACTTGATCTACATACATGAAATCTAGATTCATAGTGTTTGTTGAGATGCCTCCACGAAGTGAGAAAAGGCCTAGGGTTAAGGAAGTTCCAAAGGAAGTCGAGCAAAAATTTAATGAATGAAGGATCAATGATAGTTTGCCATTTGGATCTCTTATCACTAGAATTTGTCTAGCTAAGGGTGCGGTAGTTTTAGACACTGATTAGATGTTAAGACCAAAGACACATCTTGGGAAACAGTCCTTGAGATAGAGTGAGACTCATGCGCATTATAATTTTGACCGCATGGAGGTAGAGGCAAAGAATGATGAGATGGAGGTTGAGCTACGTGCTACTACTACTAATCTTCGACCATCAAGTCATGCACCACCAAGGCAAGCATGAGCTAGTGCCTCACATACACCACTCCATAGGACTCCTACTGATGCTCCACTTGATTAGTGGACTACTGTTAACATAACTCTAGGTCATGTATAGAGTAGTATTGACGAGTAGTACAACTTCACATCTCTTAGATTGGATTCTCTTAATGGAGGTATTTCTAGCATTGTGATAGATCATAAGGACATATGCTAGGAGGTACAACATCTCAGACACATGCATCAAAATTTTGGATTTATCGATGCAGACGACGAGCCAAAGATAGACTCGTAGGATGAAGATGGTGGACATGGTGAAGATGATGCAGCCACTTGAGATGCTTAGGAGACTTTATTATAGGACCATATGAGAGTTTATGATCATTTTTATTCTTTGATGGTCTATACTTAAAGTACTTTTTTTCCATTTTGTAGATTTTATTTATTTTTCTATTTTTTGTTTATTCTGACATACTATTAGTCCTATTATTTGATGCTTTATCATTTAGACTCAGAATTATAAGCCTTTTTTTCCTTTTATTACTTTGCATGCATGATTTAGCTAGTTGGTTTGTATTTAAACCTTCTTGTTATACCATGATTCTATGTCGTTTACTGTGATTTGTCCTGAATGGTATTTTGTGAAAAATAAGAAAAAATATGTTAGGATAGCTTGATTATGTACCTGGATTGTTAGGATATGTCATTGGATTAGCATTTTG
>CM042197.1:15930785-15960885 GCA_023539305.1 Ilex asprella | reverse complement strand
CAGGGGGAATATTATAGGTACATATGGGAGCAATCGGAAAGACTTACACTTGACTAGCGAGCAAAGTTGCATGTGAACAGAGTAAGTGGGAGTTTGTTCTAATAATGAGGGGGAGTATATTTACGAAATTGGCATGAAGTCACCTTTCTTACACTGTTTTATTTTTCACTTGTTATTTCAATTGTGAACACCAACTAAGGGGGATAACTAGTTGTGCATAGTCATGCTATTCTAAAGGTTCTCAAGTATATTGGGCAACGTAGTTCATACATACTTTACATGTTTACATTTGTATAATGTTAACATGAATATGCCCTATGCTTAATTTGGTGATTTCCATACATGCGATTATGTTATGTCTTTCATACATTTCTTGATTTTCCAAGCTCTTGGTTTATTCGTGATGTGCAGGACTATGACCTTCAAGCTACAATCAAAGAAGTAGTTCTTGTACTTAAAGATTAAGGACATATTTGTTCAATGGTTTATAGGTTGTAATCTTAATTTCTTATTTATGTATTTTGTCAAGAAATTGTCAAAGTGGCAGGTTCTTAGATCATATTTTGTAATTGACTAATTTCATGGAGTCATTTGCAAATCTCAACCTATTCTCTAGTCATGAAGCTACAATGATGAAGATCTGAAAGTGTTAATTGAAGTGATGAGATTGTTGTTTCGAGAGGGCGGAGAAAAGAAGTGGATCTTCCCTCACAATTATAGATGTGGAGCACACAACACTACCTAGATGGGGGAGTGAATAAGCATTTCTATTTTAAGCACAATCGATTACAAATTAAAATCTAATCTACTGCAATTACCCCTTCTCACAATGATTGGTCAATAAATTAGTGAGAAACCTTTTAGATCACTACAAATCCTTACACCCATGAAGATTAATGTTAATTAATATTCAATTAATTTACTCAAACACTCTATCTTATGGAGATCTAAAATCCAAATCCTAATTGCACCTATGGATGATTTATATTTGAAGCATTCAAAACATCAAACACATAGTGCAGATGTGTGCTAACAATCACAAATCTATAAGCATAAGCAACCTCACAAACTCACATCTATACGATCCCTAAGATCCAAGGTTACCATCTAGTTATTCTTATCCAACCTCACAACTTAGTGAAGAATATCTTGATCGATTAAAGACCAAACCCTTTGGAGTGTGCCTATAGAGGATCATTGGTACATCCAAGATTGCTCGAGGCCTAGAGGATCAATTTAAGTGGAGAATCTAAATAAAGCTATTCAAGACAACGATGAGTGTATCTAGTGGAGAGGCTTATTAAAAGAAAAAAGCATTTGACTATAGTGTTACTTGAAGTATAAGGCTCGAGTACTTGTAAACTAATTTTAGGGTAGTGAATTAGACTTTACTGAACCAAGAAGGTTCTCTGTAATTTTTTCCAAAGAGGGTCTCTGCATCAACCAATTACTTGTGTTATTTATCCTATTTTCATATACACTTGCAATTTTAGCACACGCGCCAGTATGTGTTTGATTGAATGAATTTTGATATCTAAATCATCTATAGTTGCGTATCCAATAATTTGGGTCCTTGGGATTTTCGTGAGTGATTGAATGTTTAATTGATAAATTAACAACACTAATCATCATGGGCCATGAGAAATTAGGATTGCTTTCATTGAAGTCGGTTGTAATAAACAAAAAAGAAGAATCGAGGAAAAAAGGTTCAAATATTCCATATAGAAACTTGTCATTTTGCTTAGTTAACCATGCAATGAATCATAATTAAGAGTTTACTTGCAAGTTATCCAAGTACATTATGCAGTATTTTGTATCCGCAAAATTCAGCATATTAGTGTCGAAAGTCAAAAAGGAATGTTAAGACTTGTTAATACTAACAAGAAAAAGATAGTAAATGAAGGTAAAGAAAGATAAAGACGAAAAATGTGGAGGGAGAGAGAGAGAGAGAGTGGGAAAGTCCGAAAGCCCAACGAGAGTCAAAGAAGATTGAACGTTGAGGTGTCCCGAGAGAGAGAGATTACTACCCTGAACCATTTATTACCAAATCAGAAGGCAAAGAAAATCAAGAAAACCTCTCCCTCTAGGCACAGCTCACATTCTTTGCTTCCTCCTTTGATATCACGAGATCCCCATCTCCTCCTTTTCTTTTCCTTCTCTCCTTCTTTCCCTCTCTCTTTCTCTGTCTAATTTTCTCTCCATGTACGCTGCAGAACCTTCATTCTTTTATATTTCTCTGTTACACTCTCCATTCTTGTAGCATTAGACACAACCATACCTTCTGAGTTATATACATATACATAGATTATACATATCAAAATTACAATGTCGCATTCTGGGAAGCCAATTCACGACCAAATGGGTCTCCACTCTCTTGCACTTCAATTCCAGGACTCGTTCAAGCTTGAACAGAACAAGCCCGACTTCAAAGAACTCGATCTCGGTTCACCCTTACTGAGTAACAATGGTTCCGGTGGCGCCACCACCACCACCACCGCTATCAGTTCAGCCACTTATCACACCCCTTTAGCGAAAAGATCCAATGGAAATGCCACTTCCACCACTCACTCCACCGAACTTGAAGCATTTCCTCCGACACCCACCTCTGAAAACCATAGATCTATCACCAGCACTCGTAATTCAAAGCCGGGTCATCGAAGATCAAACTCCACCGGAGCACCCCTAATATACTCAGGCTATAGCAACCATAATACTAGTAGTGCTAGTGCTAGTACTAGTACTAGTAGTAGCACCACCAATGGAAGTGGTGGTGGGGGTACTAGCTGTGGAAGTGGTGGCGCAAGTTCAATATCATCACCAAACACAACAATTATGTATCCAACTGGAAATATTTGCCCCTCAGGAAAAATTCTCAAATCCAATATGGGTCATCGCAGCTCTAACAGAGCTGATAAATTGGGCTCTGGAACTGCTAATTATGGCCATGGAAGCATTATTAAAGGAGTAGGAAATAATGGTGGAAAATTTGAGACTAATGTGTTTGGAAATGTACAATTGGGTGGGGATTTGGCGGTGGTGAAGAGAGTTATACTGAGTTCTGATCCAGAGGAGGTGAAAATGGCCGGTAATGAATTATATAGAAAAGGGCATTTTGTGGAGGCCTTATCTTTGTATGATCGAGCAATTGCATTGTCACCAGAGAATGCTGCCTATAGGAGTAATATGGCTGCGTCACTGACGATGTTAGGTCGGTTGGGAGAGGCGGTAATGGAGTGTGAAGAGGCAGTGAGATTGGACCCTGGCTATGGGAGGGCTCATCAGAGGTTGGCCTCTCTTTATCTCAGGTCAGTGTGGAAAACCAGGACTTGCAAATTTTGCTGCTATAAACCTGTGCTAATAAAAAAATGGATGTCTTTTAGAACAGGATTAATCCCACATCGTTGTGCAATGCGCTGCAATTTTTTTTAGGAACATGATTAATGTGATTGGTTTCTGTTGTTATGATCTATATTGTGGTTCATAGTGGTATTGGTGTTGATTGGGGGGGTCTATATTAGTGTTGGATGCGCTGCTATTTCCTCCCAATTCTTTGTTGTTTTAAATGGGTTGTTTGGAGTCCTGGATCTCGGAAGTTTTTGTTGGATTATCTTAATGGTGTTGTGTTTTTGTTTAATATGTACAAGCTGTGGGTGGTTGTGGAATTAAAGTAGTTCATGGGTATGATTTTTCAATTCTGGGATCTGAGTGGTTTACATCAATGGGCTCTTCTGAGTTTTCTGTGTGGCTAGCTGTTGAATATCTCTAACTTAAGAGATTCCTTTCCTCAAATTTTTCCATTTTATCTGTGATTTTTTTGAGAATTGACCATAAACCTTACCTTTCTGTACAAATGTATGATGCTATTTTGAGTAGCTTTGGTAAACAATCTCTCTTTGTTGTGTGTGAATGATTCAAATTTGAGGTATAACTCTTGGTTGCATTTGTCTAGTGGGTTAGATCAGCAGACTCTCTTTTGGATTTGACGTAAGTGATTAGACTTGGCCATTAATTCTTTGCTGTTCTTCAATTGACTTGGTTTTTTGGGAAAGTAGTTTTTGGCTATCTGGATTCACTCTTTTATAATTTTTGCCATTTTTCTCCTTAATACCAATTCATGCTCTCTGTTGCCCATGAATATGCTCAGATTATGGGTTTATGTGTTCTTCCACTAAGTCTTGCCCTAGTTGTATACAATCCTTTGACAATGTTTGTCTACAGGTTAGGACAAGTAGAAAATGCTCGACATCACCTTTATTTAGATGGGCAACAGGCCGACTCAGCTGAGTTGCAGAAATTATTTTCCTTGGAGAAGCATTTAAGCCGATGTAAGGATGCTCGAAAAATAGGTGACTGGAGGAGAGCACTGATGGAATGTGATGCAGCGATGGTGACTGGGGCAGATTCTTCTCCTCATGTAATGACACCCTCAGCCCCAAAATTCTTTCTTATTCTAATCTGAAATATTGTGAAACTTCAGACTGCCTGAACCAGTTAAATCTACAGATTGTTGCTTGTAAAGCAGAAGCCTGTTTGAAGCTCCAACAACTGGAAGATGCTGACTCTATCATGTCAGACATTCCCAAGATAGAGCCTTATCCTACTTCCTGTTTCCAAACGAAGTTCTTTGGCATGCTCTCTGAAGCTTATGTGCTCTTTGTCCGGGCTCAGGTTGACATGGCATTCGGAAGGTGAGCTCCGAATAATTTGAATTATGAAAGAAAGTAGCTCTTGGCTCTGGGATTTGTCAGAATGAATGATGGATACCTTGCAGGTTTGAGAATGCGGTTTCTGCAATAGAGAGAGCTGGGCTAATCGACTATAGCAACATTGAAGTGGCAATGTTGCTCAATAATGTGAAGTTGGTAACAAGAGCTCGTGACCATGGGAGAAATCTTTTCAATTCTGGAAGATTCTCCGAGGCATGTGCGGCTTATGGGGATGGCCTCAAATACGACTTGTGCAACTCTGTCCTCTATTGCAATAGGGCAGTTTGTTGGTCTAAGCTTGCTTTGTGGGAGCAATCCGTTGAGGACTGCAATCAAGCCCTCAAGATCCAACCAAATTACACCAAGGCTCTTCTCCGGAGGGCTGTCTCAAATGCAAAGGTGAATTGGTGCATGTGGCTTTTTTCGTACATCTGTCTAATCTGTTTGGCTGAGTTTGTTGTTGGTGGACATACACTTGATTTTATTGGCTTGTGGGTGTTGTAGCTTGAACGATGGGCAGAAGCTGTGAGAGATTATGAAATCTTGAGGAGGGAACTTCCTGGGGACAATGAGGTTTCTAAATCTCTATCCCATGCACGTGCTGCACTAAATAAATCACACAAGGATGTTAATAATGTGAAATCTGGTGAAGTGGAGGAAATTTCTAGTCTTGATCAGTTAAAAGCAGCAATATCTTCTGCAAGTAAATGTTGCCTCATAATTTGTTTGATAACATTCAAATTTGCTTCATAGGTTTTCACTCGCTATCAGTACTTCCTGAGCTAATACTCAAATATTTCAGCTGTTTCAGTTGTTCATTTCAAGATGGCATCCAACCAACAATGTGAACTCATATCTCCATTTGTAGATTCACTCTGTGTTCAATATCCATCCATCAACTTCCTCAAGGTAGGCAACCTAGCTAGTTCAATGCAACTCTGTTTAGGGGAAACATTTCTTCATTTTGATCATCATTCAAAATGTATTTATTCGTCATTGTTATTGAATCATTACTGGGAACTTAGATAAAACCAATTTTTGTTGATTTCTTTGTTCCTACACTAGGATGATCTGGCTTTCAAATGCCTACAAATATGAAATATTTTAGATATCTTTGAACTATTTAATGAACATAATCAGTATTATGTTGTTTATGTAGATGGATGTTGACGCGAGTCCAGAAGTTGCAAAAGCTGAAAGCATAAGAATTGTTCCAACATTCAACATATACAAGAATGGGGGCAAGGTGAAGGAGATCATCTGCCCTACCCATCAGGGCTTAGAATCGCTTGTGAGGCAGTACAGTTTGTAGTACAGCCACTTCATCCTTTTCTCATGCCATTTGACCCTCTCCCCCTGCTTAAGGCAAGATGAGGAAACTCGACGAGCTCTCATGCCATCCAATCTTTCCTCATTTTTGCAACTTTAGTTGCAACATAATCAGCAATTGATAGTTTGATTAGTTTTATTCTTTCCATTTTTTATCTACTTCCGTTGTTTCTTTGATTTTCCCATTTATGTAGGTTCCCCGTCTCATGCATGTGAGTCTCAGTTGTGCTATATCATACTTATATATGTAAAAAGTATTCAGACAGACGTAAAACTTATTTCCATTCTCCGTTTAGTTGAATTAAAGGGATATTCTCTCCCATTCATTTTTAATGATATAGGGATGGGAGACAATTTTTCAGAAAGTAGGGGGAACAGTTGATAGATAAACATTTTTGGATACTATGTTGAATGGTGTGGCAGAAATTTTAGGGAGCAAGCATAGGCTGAATCTCTAATGAGTATGACAATTTGGGAAAAAATAGTTTTTTTGAACAATGGGAAAAAATTAGTTGATTTTTTTCAAAATTGCGTCTTTTTGTGATACAACTCATTGTTTTTGCTTAAAATTTGATAAATATATTTTGAATTGCTGGTTAGTTTTATCTTATTTTTTGCGAGTTCAGGATTTGTGTTGCAAGCACCTAGTTGTATTGGCCAGAAGCATGTCCAATTGAGTAAAAAATGGTTAATTTCTGCTGTAAAACACTCTGTTATTCTTAAAGCGACATTGTACAGGTTACAAAACAGCATCTGTTTGTAAATGATACAGCGTCATTTTTTCTGAACCTTGAATGACACAAATATAACATTTTTTTCTTTTTTTGCTCATGGACACAAATATACCTTAAACAGCAGACAGAATCATTATTATCAAAGCAACAACATTTCTGCGAGCAGGACATGGATGCCTCACTGCTGCTTCGGCAATTAAAGTGATTAAAAAGTAATTACAAACTGTAGAGCCAGGTACTGTTTTTCCAATTTTTGAGTGATGATGATGGGATCTAAAAAGTGATGTTGATTTCTTTGTGGTCTCAGTTCTATCACTAGGTTGAAGAATTTAGATCATTTTTATTACACTTTTATTTAATTTTACTCTAATAAATTATTTAGATTTTTTTTTTTGTCATTCATAAGAGCAATGCTATAAAATTCAAATAAAACCAAAAAAAATGTAATTCAAATGCATATCATCTATGAAATAAGTGGATCTCATTAATTTTTTCAGTAGAGCTCACTCATCTCACACTCATCCAATAGATGATATCCATTTGAATTTTAATTTTTGAGTTTTATTTGGGTTATATAGCATTTTCCCATTAATAAATCATCTAAGGTGAGAGTACTTCACAATAATTATGGCAATAGAATAAAAAGTCCAAGAACACAATCCGATTAGCGGCGATGCTAATATGTTTTTTTGGGGGGAAGGTGATAGGGACTTGAATTTTTAACTTCAAAAAGATAAAAATTTTAGAGCAATGCTGCATATCCCAAATATGCATCTCAAATCAATGAAAATCATTGGATGAGTGGGTCCCATCAATTTTTTTCATTGAGATTCACTCATCCAATGATTCTCATTAATTTGGGATGCACATTTGGGATACAAATTTGAAATACAAAGCATTACTCAAAATTTTATAAGATAAAGAATACCATGAGATCTATTAATAAGGTACAAGGTGCATGCATGTCTTATAAACTTATAATAAATACAATTTAGTAATTACTGTGCACAAGTGTGTAGAACATTATTATATATGAAATTTTTATTACAAAATCGTGACACCACACATTCATATTGTACCAAATATTTACTTGAGACCGAACTGAGCTAAGTGGGCAATAGAATAACATAATGGTATCACAATTATTTGGCCACGCGGGCCCAGTTTAGTACTTGTGCCCTGTACATCACAAAGTCCGATCAATTTGGGTCTATTCAAAGTGGGGAGAGATCCGAGGGTAAGGGTAATGATGGTACTTTGTGTACCACTTGATCATTTGGTTACTGTACTTTTGTGGACGCCACAGCAGGGGTAGATCTGTGTAGATGCAACGGTGTTAATGAAATGAAAGTGACGAGTTTTCACATTCAATTTAATTTGAAGTGAGCGAGCTCAAGTCGAGCTTAACTCTAGTGTTTAGATTCTTGTTCTTCTTAAAAATTTATGAGAATTTAATGTTGGGTTTTTGTGGAGCTTAATTTTTTGTATTGATGTAGATGATAATCCGACTCAGAATAATGTTGAACGGTTTTTAATGAGAAATTTTCTGAGGATTAGTCCATGGAACGAAAGCTTGGGCCGATAAGCCCAGGTTATAGCGCTCATGGACAAGCTTCGTGGGATTCTGGGAGCGTTGCCTCGGGGACAATTTTTTGGATCTGCTTTGTAGTTCGGTGCACAAGACATATAAAAACTCGTTGTTTTGGTGATTAGGGTTTGTGATTGCATTGTAGATGCTCTTTGTAACTCTCCCTCTCAATAGTAAAATCCCTGCAGCTTCGTGGATGTAGGAAAATGTAGGCAAATTGTCGAACCACGTAAAATCTGTGTATTTTGTTTTTTATTGTTTTCTCTTTGTTTTATGTCCTAGATTTGTTCTTCGATTGTGTATATTTGTCTGTGAATTTAAAGCTCGTTTAAATCTCAACATTTAAGTCAGACATTGAGTAGAAATTTCAGTCAAAACTTACGATTGATTTCTTAGTTGATCACACATCCTCTCAGTTGATCTCTTCCCGTATATAAGGTTGATCACATCTTAATTTAACTTTTGTAAATCCTCCTAGTTGATCTGTGTAAATTCCTCTCCAAAATTGATAATATATATCTTGTTCTTCACATCCCATCAATCATGAATTCGGCTCCCACATCACTGAGATCAGATCCTATTGTATGTGTATATAATTAAATACTTGTGAATAGGATCTTTATGCCATTCAAGAATTTTACATGATATCAGCTCATTGAACCAATTCTTTGTTTCCGAAAGTGGCTTCCAAGATCTCTTCTTTACAAGAATCACCCGCCTAGGATCAACCTTTCTTTCAAATCGAAATCATTGACAATCCATATTTTCTTCATCATTCATATAATCCCAGCCAGATTTTAGTCTCCACACCCCTGAATGGCAATAACTACAATTTATGGAAACTGGCTACGATCGTTGCGCTATCCACTAAAAATAAATTGGCTTTGTTGACAACTCTATACCAAAGCCAGAGTCTCCGTTTCTGAACAGTACTGCGTGAACTCGTTGAAACCACATGGTTCTTTAATGGTTGCTCAATTCACTTGAACGTGATCTCCGAGAAAGCCTTATCTATGGCGGCTCTACTGCCGAAATCTGGGCAGACCTTGAAGAACGATTTTCACAAACTAATGGGCCTGGTCTCTTCCAGCTGCAACGCTATATTGCCGACCTCCATCAGGATGAACTCTCCATCGCTGCATACAACACTAAAATGTAAGGTTAATGGGATGTTTTGTCAAATCTCACAAACCTTCCGACATGTGCTTGTGGTGGTACAAAGGCTATTCTGGAATTCCAACAACATGTTCATTTGCTACAATTCCTCGTGGGATTGAATGATTCGTATACAACGGCACGTAGCCAATTATTGCTCATGGACCTATTACATACTGTCAATAAGGCTTACATCTTATTACTTCAAGAAGAGAAACACTGTGAGGCTCTCCTTCCTTCAATGGACAATACCAATACAATTGTCGAAGTCGTCGAACATGCTAGTGTGTTATTCGGATTGGACCTGCTGCTCCTTGACTAGACGATCCACAACTAGCTTCATCACACCCCTCAGCCAAAGCCCGCTTTCTTGGAAAAAAAAAAGGCATAGTCTCTCCCTCCTCTGCTGAGGCCGACCGAGATCCATGGCAACTACAACTTGTGAAATAACTTGGCTCAAATACCTTCTTACGAATTTGGGTGTATCCCATCCCCAACCCCCGTGCAATTTTATTGTGACAATCAAGATGCCTTACACATTGCTGCTAAACTAATGTCATGAGCGGCCCAAGCACATAAAACTTGATTGACACCTTGTACGTGAGTGTAGGAATTTGCGGAACAAAGGATCTAATTATTTGATGAATGGAAAGCTAGCCTTTGAGAGTTTTTTTTTTTTATATATAATGCAGTAGAGTTTGGATTTCACCTCTAATGAGTTATCTCAACTAATGCATGAGGATTATCAATTAGCCGTTACCACTCACCAAGATAACCTCTATGACCACCAATATTTCCTTAAATCCCTATAGTCAAAGAGGACTAAAACACTCAAAGTAGGACTAGCTACCTTCACCTAGTATTTCATTATTTGATGCGTCCCTCTAGCCATGTCAATTATGTTGATTAGAAAAGATCCAACTCAAATATTCAATCATCTCAATGCAATATACATATAGAGTAATGCTAGATGGACTTAAAAACTAGACTTAAAAATCTGACTTGATAATCTTAACCATTGAATAGGTAGTATGTCCCAATAAATGCTGGGACCTACAGTGAAATCAATGGTTGAGATTATCAAGTCAGATTTTTAAGTCTATTTTTTAAGTCTATGTAGCATTGCTCATACATATATGCATACACTATAAAATAATATTTAATACATAATAATTTCATAAAAAATACATTTATGATATATGACATGAATAATATAATATTTAACCAACAGAATAAGATTTTATATATATTTCAAATTTCACCACCAAGTATGGCTTAATTAAACATCAAGGAATTTTAGTCTCATATATTCCAACATCTCCTACTTGGCTACAAACCCGAGATGTTAATTCATAACTTAAACACATAGTAACGACATGTTATTTAAATTATTCGGTTCGAATAGGTTTTGACAATGAGTCTACAACTAGGTTTGTTAAAGTCCGACACGACATGATTAACCAATACGAATTAAGCTAGTTTGGATGAGACCTTAACGAGTTCGGGTGGTAAATAAGTTGACTCATCAGACAAGTTTAATAAACGGATCGTGTTCAGGGTGAGACCTATCAACCCGTTTAAATACAATTAATATAATAATAAATTAATAATTATTTTAAAATTTTAGCCAATTTTTTTTTTAGTGATAGCCACATAAAATATATAAGTTATCATTCCTTAATTCCTATCCCTAATTCTCTCTACCCTTCAACGTTGTGCCTCTAACTAAAGCTCCTATTCCTCTCTCTCTCTCCAGTGACTCAACGAGCTGTTGGAGACTTGGGTTAAGCTGACCACAAAGACTTCGAACAACTGACGACGAAGACTTCAACAATTAACCAGGTTGTAAGTTTTTTTTTCAATTTCAGTTGAACTATCTCTTTTCTCTCCACATTTCTGTTGAACCATCGCTTTTCTTGGTGTGGTGTTTGCCAAAAACAAGTTCTATATAGTTTTTGAACCAAAATTTCCAAACATAGGCATCTGATAGAAAGTTTTTTATTTATTTAGAAGAAAAAAAGGTTTGAATTGACATCTGGGAATTGAAAAAATGAAATCTTGTTTGAGGCATGTTTCTTCTAAGTGGTGTTGGCTTCTTAAAGTTATCATGCTGGCGTGAATAACATATTAGATTGAGCATACTGCCTAACAACTTTTCTTATTTCTTGACATTGGTCTTTCGGTCTTTCTTCCATTAGGTTGGTAGGGTATCAACATTATGTCTGACTTATTATTGGATATCAGCATTCTGCCAATTTTTATTATTCGGTATCAGCATTAGTTCATGATCTTTCTAACTTGTGAAGGCTACTTTTTAAGTGGTTTTTTAACTCTATTTTTTGAGTTGCTCACTTGGACCAGATAACTTGTGTTGAAAGAAGATTTCAACATGCATATATTCATTTCTTTTTTTGTTTTCCTTAAACGGATGGATTCTTCCGAACACAATATCATAGTTTCTAATGAAGAAGATGATGTCGGACATGAATCTAAGATAGATGTAGATCCAACAACTCATACATCAACTAGTACAACTACAAAAAAACGTAAATCTATTCGTATGCGAAAAAAGACTTCAATTGTCACGCCCCAAATTTCACAAAAGCACGATTAAAAATAATTACTTTGTTTATTCCAAAAACACATGCCAGTTTGTTGTAAAAAAATCTAGAAAGGTAACTCTTTAGTTTAAATAATTCATTTTTTTTAAAAAAAAATTGGCAGAGTTTCCTTTGAAAATCGGGTATCTAAATAATTTGTGGGAGCTACCTGTGAGAGCATTAAACATAATAATTATACCTAACTAGTCATTCATATCATATCAATCATATACATCTCTTCTTATGATATCCACAAATACGTCATTACCGTTCAATACTGGAGTGGCAAATGGAGGCCCACGAAGTCCTCCCAAACCCGGGTTATATTCTAATTATCTAAAATTCTTTGTCATGAACATAATATGCAAAATATCTAAAATCTTTATAAGTAAATCATTCAAAAGGTCTCAATCAATACATATTCTCTCAAATTAACCAAGATATTAATCACTTACAAGTCCTCAATAATATATATCATCGTACGTTGTTCTTTACATATTCTAACTAAATATATAAAAATCATCACAATTATCTTTTGCCTGGATACTCCCATTATGTAGTCCACCAACATCTGTCCATAACTGAAAATGTTAAATGATAGGGGTGAGCAACCACACGCTCAATAGGATAATTCTTTTCTCAAGCATTTACAAAGTTTTAAATACCAACGTTTCACAAACCATACGAATAAGTAATGAAAATTTTCTGTACTTTAGTATAAGAACAAGATAGAAGTAGAGCATTTATAAAAATCTCCGAAGACATCATCGTTAGAAATATACAATGTATAAATTAAAGGTTTATACATTTTAAGCCAAACAATCATAGCAAATATCATGCATGCCTCACATACGGACAATATAATCAATCACACTGGTTCACGTATGAATCATCCCTGGGGAACCTTTTGGGTCATGCACCCTAGGGTTTCATTGTCCTTCTTACTTTTTAATGGGAACGTGTAGAGCATAACTTATGACGCCACATAGGCCATCACCGAAAACCATTACCATAATCAATCCCTCTTAGGATTAGTAGCCGCATTGACAATCCACTCCATAGGCCCCAACAATCTACTAACCCTCTGCTTGTCTGTATCAAGCATACGTTTTTTAAAAATTATTAATTTCTATATCCATAAATCTTTTTGAAACACATGTCATAACCTTGACATTTTATCAAACATGTAGTAGACTCAAATCTCAAAATTTACAATTTCAAAGCACCATAACCATTTCAAGAGATTAAGTCATATATATTATGTACAAAATCATAGCATACTTCAAAACCACCAAATCATAGGTTTATTCAAATACTCATAACTAAAATCAAATTAGGATTTCAAACCCACAACACTAAAATCATTTCTATTTCCAATATAATAAGTCATATTATGTACAAGATCGTAGAATACTTCAAAACTCTCAAATCATAAGTTTAATTAAATACTCATAACCGACATCAAACTAGGGTTTCAAACCCATAATACTAAAATCATTTCCATTTACAAGAGAATAAGTCATATACATTATGTACAAGATCATAACATACTTCAAAACCCCCAAATCATAGGTTTAATCAAATACTCATAACTAAAATCAAACTAGGGTTTCAAATGCATAACACTAAAATTATTTTTATGCATGTGGGTTCACAATTCATGGCATACTCAACACTAAATCAAGCTTTATAACATTGTTTTGCCATAAAACACATAATAAGCTTTAGCTAAAGAAAGTATATGAGACGCACAATGTAAATACAAGAAAGAGGAAAACCTCACCTAAGAATCAAGAATTCCAAGCTTAATCTCCAAGATTCTTAAGTCAAGCTCAAGTCATAGAGCCCTTCTTCTGTCTTCTTATTCTTCTTCTTCTTCTCTCTCTTTCTCTATTTCTAAGGTGGGTGGAGAAGTTTTGGGTGAAGATATGAGAAAAATGAGATAAATATGCTAAATTTGAAGTTTTAAACTCAAAAATGTTGGTCAAAAAATACTGTTTATGGCAAAAAAAATGTATTTTGTACAAAATTATAATTTTGCCACTAAACATCTCCAACTTGATCATTATGACTACCTTAAGGTATTTCAACGTTCCAAAAAAAATTTTTAATGTTATTTTAATCTAAAAATATTTATTTTTATGATTTATCTCAAAATCAAAGTCAATTTACACTTGAAATACCAAAATTTTTATTTTACCCCTCTGAATCCTTATATGAGGTAAACGTCTATCTTAATGTTTCTTGACCTACAAGATTCGATAGTAATGTTATTTTGACCTAAAAATATTAATAATTTTTCTTAGTTACCCTTATCAACCTTAAACACCTCAGAAATTAAATTTAACCCGAAAGTCAATACTATGTAACTCAAACTTACGAGATTATACCTTTAACAAAGATTCAAAGTTGCTCTCATCATTTTAATCATTTTGAAAATATTAATAGGTTAATATAATTTACATTTATATGAAACACGGGCTCTCACATCAATAGTATGAAGATACTTTATCGAATTAAATAAAAAATATCCAGATGTGTAACGCCCCAAAAACCACCTCGGGTGACATTACATTCTAAAAACCATTCACCGCATGAGAGCACTAAGTAAATTCATCACGACAAAAGTTTCATTCATCAACCATTCATATTTAAAAAAAAAAAATTTGGGCAGAGTCTCCTTTGTACGGGGAACTCTATCCAAAAACACAACCTGTACAATTATATTACAATTGACCACACCGAATCCACATATGCATAACTATTGACCACACCGGGTCCATTTATCCATCATAAAATACACTTTCATTCACCATATATCATATCCACACTATCATCCCCAAAAGAAAGTAAGCCAAAACATAGCAATTACATCCAAAATATTTAGAGTTCATCTAGTAGCGGAACAACAAAAGATTATATTTTTACATGATCTCAAAATAACTCTTCAATCTAATACAAAGAAGGACCGTCTAGATATACCCCTCCGGATCCACCTACTTGTCTTCTAATCGATCCTCTTTTAAAGCATCACCTGAAAATTGTATTGGTTTGTAGGGGGTGAGCACTAAGCTCTGTAGAAAATTCTCCCAAACTCGAACAAGGTTTGGAGAATAGGTAAAATAGGTCGGTCTCATTTCACAAATATTATATATAACTTTTGAAGGAAAAACATGGCATTTAAACAGATCTCAAGTTTAAGCAACAACAGTAATTGAATGAAAAGTGAAACCAAGTATAATTGACAACCAATTTCCAAAACATAATTTATTCCACCATACACCATTTCCACAAGTTCTTGTGGCATCCCATACTACCCAAAATTCTTGTGGAAATCGTATCTGGTACATTGAACAATACCCATATATAATTTATAATCCATTTCCACCATAAACTATTTCTAACAAGTTCTCGTGGCATCCCATACTACCCAAAACTCTTGTGGAAATCGCCTATGGTAGAATGAACAATAACCCACACTGTATTCGTATCACAAGTATGTCGTAAGATCCCGCATGGTCACAATCGGAGGTCTCATGTCCCACGTGTACGCATACCCCGTGGGCGATAGCGGGTTAGTCCCCGCAAGGCCCTAACCCCACTATGAGTGGTAGAAAAAGTTCCGACCCCTACGGAAGGCGTCTACCCCCTCCATGATACCCGGTCGATAGCAGTCCATGTTCACATCGAACAACCACACATGAGATACAATACCCCCGCTTTTCAAAAATATTCAACCATTTCATCACCATTTTCTCCAATTTTTACCTTTTCGGAATGAGCATCCTTACAAAGAACCTCTCACCCTCAAGGTTTCATTCCACAATTAACCAACAATTCCATAATCCCCAATTTTTCCATCCCACTTCACATGTAACCTTTCAATAAAACAATTTAAGAAAAACACATGAGATCATCGAAATATCATTTTATTACTCAACACAAAACACTAAATTTCTTTTTAAAACAAGACAAAAGAATATCCAAGGAAAAATCCAAACTTCATGAAGAAATAGAGTTTTGAAGTGAGGACATGTGAATGTTGGGTTAGGATATCAAGGGCCGTTGGATATAGAGTTTGAAAGCATGAACGAATGGATCTCAAGGCTTGAAATTAAGAACAACAAGGTTTGAAATCAAGAACAAAGGAATATACAAATATTACGATTCATAACAAACGAGTGTCAAACTTTGGAGTCAAAGTAGAGGGCCAATCAAGTCTTGAAATCACTACAAACAAATATCAAATTTTTGATCTGAAGAACAAATGAATATCAAGGTTAGAATGCGCCAACAATGGAATAACAACTCTTGTAATCAATGACTAAAGAGTAACAAGTTTTGGCACTCAAGGACAAGGAACCATCGAGTATTGAAATTAATAATAAATGAAGATTAAGTGTTGGAATCAAGAACAATGAATTATAATTCCTATGATCAAAGCAAATGAACACAATGTCTTGAATTTAAGAACAAGGAACGAACAAATCATACAATCAAGAACTATAGATACAAGGTCTTGAAATGAAGCACTAAGAGCTATCAAAACTTAAATTAATGCAAAGGGATACAATAGAACATGGAGATAAATCAATTTCTCTTGAGGAACTAAGGTTTAGAGCAAGAAAGTGAGATTCAAGAGTGATTAAACCCTAATCTTGGTTAAAGCATGGATACTTTCGATATAAGAACAAGAATCAACATTATTTAACATGTATATAAGAGTTAGAAGCAAAAGAGTACATATAATTAAACCCTAACCTCAATGTAAGAGAAAATGAGAAAATCTCTACCTTAAATCAAGACTTTAAACTTAGAACCCAAGTTCTTGTGATCTCCTCCTTCCCTTTTATCCCTTCTTGATCTTCCTCTAGAGTCCTAAGAGAAGTGGGTTAAGAGTGGAATGAGATAAATGAGAGTAAAGGGCTGAAAATGGTGTTTTAAACCAGCAAAATCCCAAATGTTACTGTTCACGTGCACTGTTTAAGCTAATTGGCTGTTTTGACATCGCTTCGTTATCTGGGCATAACTCTCTCATCCGAGCTCCGATTGAGATGATTCAAGATGCTATGGAATGATAAGAAAGAGCTCTACAACTTTCATGTTTTGAGTTTTGAGAGATATTGACAGAATCAAGGTATAAATTGGGCTTGAATTTGCATCCAGTGCACTGTTCACGTGCACTGTTCAAGCTAATTGGCTGTTTTGACATCGCTTCGTTATCTGGGCATAACTCTCTCATCCGTGCTCCGATTGAGATGATTCAAGATGCTATGGAATTATAAGAAAGAGCTCTACAACTTTCATGTTTTGAGTTTTGAGAAATATTGACAGAATCAAGGTCGAAATCGCGCTTGAAGTTGCAGCCAGTGCACTATTCACAGCCTGTTTCATCCCTTTTTCATTTCCAATCCATTCCTAAGCCTTCCAACTTCAACTCTAACTTATCCAACATACTTCCCTACATCAAACCTAATGGGTGCAAGTCCTACTACAATTAATTTCTTACTTTTACTCGTATAAAACTAAATTTTTTTAAACTACTATTAACTCGTATTATACAATATTGTCATTTCAATTGAAATAAATTCTAAACACTTATGTCCTTTATTTTAATATACACATGTGGGGTATTACAAGATGGCAAAAGGCGTACTGCATGTAATAATTGTGGTATCAAATAAATATGTGAGTCTAGTCATGTGACTGATAAAATGCATACTCACATGGAAAAATATGTAAAAAAAGACACTGAGGATATTGAAAAATTACTTCTAGCTCAAGGTCAAGAATTTATGCTAATGCAATCAATAAAATTTTGATCCTGAAGAGTTTCGTGAGTTAGCAATTGAGATAATACATAAGCATGATTTACTATTTTGATTTATACAATATGATAATGTTATAGCAATGTTAAAATATATGCTTAAGAGAATATAATGATCCCTTCTAGAAATACTGCAAAGTCAGGTGTGTTACAAATGTATAAGACAAAGAAGGATAATCTTAAAATTGTATTGGGTTCCCTTATTGGAAGAATTTGTTTGACATCTGATTTGTGAACTTCTATATGTTTCTCTCACAACACACTGTGTTGATCTAGATTGGTAGTTACAAAAGAAAATTTTAAACATTTGTCTCATGCCTCCTCCCCACATTGGTATTGTCTTGTTTGAGAAAATCTATAGATTTTTGATTGATTGGGGAGTTGAAAGGAAATTATTTTGTTTGAATTTGGATAATACTTCTAGTAATGATTGTTTTTTGAATTGTTGAGGAATCAACTTATCCTTAAAAATGATATCTTGCGAGATGGTGAGTTCTTCCATGTTCAGTGTTGTGCACACATTTTAATTTGATAGTCCAAGATGGACTTAAAGAAATTGATAAATTAGTGATAAAAAATTGAGTAAGCATCAAATATATTAACATTTCATCGAGGAGCAAAAAGAAGTTTATTGATTGTGTTGCACAAGTTTCATTAGAGAGTAAAAAAGGTTTGCGTGGGGATGTTCCAGCTAGGTGGAACTCAACTTATATTTTATTTGAGAATGCGCTTTTCTATCATTGTGCATTTATTCATTTACAGTTGAGTGATTCTAATTACAGACATTGTCTTTCCCAAGAAGAATGTAACAAAGTAGAGAAGATTTCTAATTTGTTAAGGGTGTTTCATAAAGTTACTTGTTTATTCTCTGGTACAACATATCCCATAACTAATTTATACTTCCCCCAAATGTTCCTAACTCAACATACTTTGAATGAGACATTAATAGATAATGATAGTTTTTAGAGGAAGATGGAAAGTCATATGTATGCCAAATTTGACAAGTATTGGTCAAAGTATAGTATGATTCCTTCAATTGCTATCATCTTAGATCCCCGATAAAAAATTTAGTTTGTAGATTGGGCTTATTCAAGACTTTATGGTGGTGATTCCGACGAGTTCAAGTGTATTTAGGATACTTTGTCTGAGCTCTTTGAATTGTACTATGCCAACTTGTCACATGTTATTCCAAGTACTTCAAGTAATGAGAAACAGGTTAATGAGACTCATAGTCTTGATGATCTCAAAAGCCTTTTTCAGGTGAAATATAATTTAGTTTGTTTGAATTGAATATGATCAAAGGTATTTATTTTATATTCGTAATGGATTTTTTTATAAAAAATAGGATTTTAAAAAACGTGAAAAAAAGATTCTCATGTTTCTCGAGTTATTGAGTTGTAGTTGCATTTTAATGAAAAAGAACACTTGATCAAAAGAATGACTTGAATATTCTAGCCTTTTGGAAAGAAGGGCAGTTTCGACATCCTAACTGTCTCGGTTGATAATGACAATTCTTATTTCTACAGTTGCATCTAAATCTACATTTAGTATCGAAGGTAGAGTTTTGAATAAATATTGAAGTTCACTTTTGCCTAAAACTATCCAAGCTTTGATTTTTACCAGAGATTGGATTCATGGTAAGAGTTGTAAGTTTGATTCCATCTTTACTAGTATTATTTTTCTCATTATCCTAATTCACATGATTATTGATTCATTCATGTTTTGTTGTACTTAGTTGTAGATGATTCATAAGGGAAAATACATGATCATGTTTTCAATCAAAATATGAAACTTAATAAAAGCAAATTCATTCAATGTTTTAATTTTATATCTATCTTTGATTATGACTAAAAAGAGGTATTGAAATATGTAGCTTGTAATGCCAAGTTTTTGTTATTTATCTAGTTATGAGACTATTTAATAATTAATGTTATATAATATTTATTTTAATTTGTGCAGGGTATTAGAATTTGGTTGTTGTCGTGGAGGTGGAGATTTGATCTCTTTCATACATGACACATTTGATTTGTGTGGTCTTTGGTGTAATTTGTTTTTTTTTGGGATTGTGGTTCGTAATATGATTGTTCTTTAGTGTAATTGGTGTTATTTCAGATTGTAATTATGATTTATAATATGGTTGTCGACGGAGTTTGGTTGTTTTGGATTGTGGTTTGTACTTTGTAATATGGTGTGGTATCTCTAAATATGATTTGTTTTTGTTAGTTTGTTAGTTTTTTAAATTTATACAGTTTTTTTAAATAAATAAGAAAATGGGTCAAACGAGTGGTTTACTGTATTAACCTGACCTACCCAATACGACTCGTTTAAAACTAAACAAGTTAAACGAGTTGTGTCGTGTTATCTATTTATTAAAAAGTTCGTGTTCATGTTGAGGTTTTTTACCAGTTTATTAAACATGTTGTGCTTGGTTTTATATGTTTTTCACCCGTCATTCGTTTAACCCGACACGTTTGATACCCCTATATGCAACCATATCTTTTGTACAAAGATAATTAATAGTAATATTTTTTTTTGTATTATATAACTTATATAATGATATTGTAACTCAATGTGCTTACCTTTGGGTCGGTTTTCCCCATTTTTAATTGTTTTTTTTTGTAGCGTTATTATCACAAAAATTACGAATAGACATATTATTTAAACAAATAAGTTTTAGATCAATTAGAAACCATTTCAATTATTCGGCCTAAAAAACAGTCATATTACAAGTAACATATTCAATTTCTATAAAACTTTTAGCTATGCAACCTTGCTTTTTATTAGACCATGAAATAGTAACACCATCAAAAAAAAAAATATATTACCTATGGTGGATTTTTTATCTTCAATATATTACTAGTAAAATCAGCATATCAATAGCTATTAACATCTATATCATCAGCTTGATATGCTAATGAAAAAATAATCTGCATTGTATGTATCTATGTGCATGTTTCACAACTAATCAATAAGATATACCTAAATTGCTTTGATATCGACTAATAGTACACAACATAACATATATAACACTACAAACAACTTCACATAGGGTCTAGATTCATTTCTTGTATTTCTTCTTTGTAGACATTTTCTTCTTTTCCTTCAATTTCATATCCTTGCATTTGATACATATAAATTTCTTATTTAAGTGTACCATTAAGAAAAGTGGTCTTAATGTCCATTTGATTTAACTCTAGGTCTAGTATGCAGTCAAGGACATACTATTCTTATTGAAGTAAATTTAGCTACGATAGAATATATTTCATCATAATTTATTATTTACTTTTGTGTGTCCCATAGCCATTAATCTAGCTTTATATTTATCTATGAATCTATCTGATTTAAATATCTTTTTAAGGATCCATTTACATCCAATTGTTTTTCTCTCTTTTGGTAAATCAACTAGCTCCCAAAAATTATTTTTCTCTACAGATTTTATTTCTTCTTTAATTGCTTTTCGCTATTTTGGATGATCTATTGAATTCATATCATCACTAAAATCAATACAATCATTTGAAATTTTTTCACTATTCAATGCATAATAATCTTTTAAGTAATTAGATGGCTGTCTTTTCATTTGTATTCTAGTTAAAGTATCCTTGGGTGAATTCTCTTTTTTTATTTGCTTTTGTGGTTGTATATATATATTTTTTTGTAATTTCAAATAGTTCAACCAACTTATCAATTTTATTTATCTCATCTTCAAAGAAAATTCATCTGAACTTGGGCAGAACTACCCAAAACTTTTAAGTGAGAAATGCTTAGTTTGTACACGTCCAAATTTCATGTAATGTCATTTCTATTGTTCCAGAGGGTCCTCTATTAAAAATATAAATAGCAATAGAAGTAACCTCACCCCAAAATATAGTACTAAAGTCTACATGACTAAGCATAGATCTAACAATGTCAAGAAGTGTTATATTTCTCATTTTGACTATACCATTTTGTTCAGGTGTATAAGAAATTGTTAATTGTCTTGGAGGAACTTCTCCTCCTCCTCAAGCCCACAAATATAAGCCTTGGACTTCACTAAGTCCACATGAAGTTCTTTCTTATCATCTTCACTAGATTTGAATCTCGTGCTCAGTGAAAGAAACTTCTTCTTTTGTTTAAGAAAATCCTCATATAATTGATTATATGTATCTTGGACATCCTCAACACTTTCAATCTCATCCTTACTGGTAAAGACTTCCACTTCTAAGTCATCTACCAATGTCGTAGGACTTGACTTAACTTCAACACTTGAAGTTTCTCTAGGGTGAGGCATGTGAACCAACGAAGGTTGTTAAGTTTTCTTCATCACTTTGAGAAGATAAGTGATCACTCAATGTGGACTCACTTTCACTCTCACTCACCTTAGCCTTCAAGACTCTCCTCCTTTCTTTGGGCATATCCTTTTTATTTGCACTTAGACATTTTGCAACTACATGTCCAAATCCATGACATTTGTAGTATTGGAGACCTTGCCCTTGCTTCAAAACCTCATGTTGAGAAGATTGTCCCCCTCTTTTTTTTCCCTCTTTAGGAGTTTTGGGTCTACTTGACTTTCCTTACGACTTCAGGGATTCAACACCATTAGTCTTAAAGTATGTTTTGAATTTCCATGCAAGATAGCATATGTCTTCTTCTCCTAAAATGAGATGACTTAGATTTACCCCCTTCTTCATTTATTGAGCTCAAAACAACACCCTTCACTTTCTTGGGTGAAATAAGGTTCATCTTGAAAGTTAATATCAATCCAACTAGGTCTTTCAACCAACACCAAATTCATATTGACACTCATCTCTAATGAGGTCACTTTAGCATGAAATCTCTCTAGTAAAGATCTCAATTTCACTTGATGGCGGCATCGTCGATTTTGGAACGTAATGCGAAGGAAGATTTCAAAATATCGCACAACTTAGTATAAAAATCCCAAAATGTTTCTTCCTCTTTTATCCTCAAAATCTCAAACTGAGACGTGAACCTTTGAAAATTAGACATCTTAACCATTATAGTTCCTTCATCAGATACCACAAGAATGTCCTATTCCTCCTTGGAGGTTACGCAATTAGCTATCCTCCACAACTCATTCGGTGTCCCGACATTAAATATCACATTCAAGTCTTTAAAGTTCGACCCCGCTTGGTCGATCTTGGCTTTCATCCAAGTATTCGGAGATTTCACTTCAACCAACACTTCACCACCTTTAATCGATGTGGTGGAGATTGAAGGGCTACAACCCTCTTGCAACACATACCTAAACTCTGTCGTCTATTGATTTTAAAAATGCTTGCATGCGAGATTTCCAATATGTGAAGTTCGAATCGTCAAAAAGAGGTGATCATGCAATTTAACCTCTTTCTTTTTGAGACTTCATTTGAAACTAATTAGTAGTAACAATAGATGTCTAGAAGGAAAACAAACTAGGTATGCAAGAAATTTCAAAATATGCCCACAATGTGTCTAGTGCAACTCAACAAACCTCGCTCTGATACTGATTTTTGTTTCATGAGGACATGTGTGTGGCTCGTCTCTCATGATTATACACATGGATTTCATGACACTACCTATAGGAAGTTAATAGGTTCTTAAGTTTTAACCTTGGACAACCACCAATTTAAACCTACTACTACCGCATTTACATCTTCTTACAAAGATCAATCAATTATTAGTGAGAATCCCCTTTTAACCACAACAACTCTTTGAACCCATGAAAATTGATGTAGTTAATTTTTTAATTGCACACTTAAACACTCAATCTCTCATGGGGATCCCAACCGATCTATGTATATTTTTCATCGGATGTATATTTTCTGTGAATTGCTAATAAAATTTTGGTTGATCTTCAACTTGCTTTGCCTGATCTATAACTGCTTTGTGCGATCTATGATTTTTGGTTAGATCTAAAATTTTCAAGGTCTGTCTCTCTAAGTAATGAATATAGTCTATTATTTCTCTCATAAATTTCTCTTAAATCCAAGAACAAACTTTATCAAAGAAGGTGTGGACCTTTTCCTTTGTTATAATTGACATTTTTGGTACTTAAACGACCAACCCATTTCATTATTTCCAATCCTATGAAAATACACAACTTACTTTGTCCAAAAATAGCAAGATGCATTGTTAATAAAAAAAATGATTCATGTTTATTTTGATCAGATCTACTATTTTTTTCTATAATTTGGTGTAGTTTCGATGATTTTTTGTCTGATCTGCATTTTTGTTATTTGTTATCTATTGCCCCATCCTGGAAGTTATTGTGACTAATGACTCTATCTTCTCAACCTTGGGAACTAATATATTTGGATAATGTGGATTGATTATTTGGTGGTTGGTCATATGTTTACATAATAATTTTTTTTTTGATGGATTGACAGATGTTTTGTGTTTAAGGGTGTTTAATTTTCGGTTTTGTGACCGGAAAAAACTCATGTTTTGTTTATTATTTTGTATAAAGTTGTTGGTAAGACAATAACATACATTAATGTGTATTTTATGTAATAAATTTGATGTGGGGATTAGTTAATGTTTGTAAGCCAATTTTGAATTCAAATATAGGCTTGGATTGGATATGCCCATGGATAGAATGATAAAATTATATACAAAGGCATTGGTCATTCCATGGGTACAACGGAATTCCAAAATTGCTAACCAGACAATGGATGGGACATGATTTAAAATAAAAGAAAATTTGGGAAGGGGTATACTTTACAAAACTTATCTCTATACTATAAAGAGATGTATCTACAAGTCCTCACATGCCTCCATTCCACAAATCCTAATTTCTGGTGTTTTTGAGTTTTTCGTTTTTAATAATATTTTTGTTTTGTTAGCTTATTGGTTCCTTTTTAACATTTGCAAAATAATTGTATTTGTTTAATTGGATAAGTCATTGTAAGTAGATGTCCCACTCATGTCTCTGCCACAACCTCATCCAGGATTAATGATCAGTTTAAGCTCTATCAGGATAACTAACTTTATCCCTGTATCTTCTGCCGGTAGCTTATCCTCCCAACTTTTAAAAATTAATGTTCAAAACAATGGCACCAAAATCTCTAGCACCTCTTTTTGTTTGTCTCCCTAATTGGTTCAACCTCTATCCCACTACTACACGTTTCTTTCCAACCATATCTTCACATGTTTACCAACTCCATAATTTGAATGATAAGTGGGACTTATACAAAGTTTATGATTTCTTGGTTTGAGGTTCAAAATATAGGAATTCCTCAATTCGAACAACAATGATATTGCAAAAGCTGAATTGATAATGTGTAATGTGGTTACGTAAATCTAAGTAATTAACATTTCCTACACGCTTTCTAGACATGCCTCACGGCTCACTATTTCATTGGTTCATGAACAAAGATCTGAAAAAGAGTAATACCTAAGGTTTCTCCCCTTCTTTTCTATTATTATTATAATCTCGTGTTTTTTATCATAGTTTTCTTGAATTTTCTCAAATTCTATGACGCTTATGCACAACTAATTTGTTCATTTTCATGCCAATGGGTATGGTTCTAATCTTTGTTTTGTATGTGGATGTTCTTTATGTGGTGTTAGGATCGATCTCTCTTCTTTCTATATTTCTCTCGATCTTTATTTTTTGATGATTTCAATTGTGTTTTAGGTAATGACTTCGATCAAGAACAAGATTTGCAGTTTTGTGTTACGTTTTGGGCATGTAGGTGGCTATGATTGGAGTCATGGAGGATGAGGAGGTGCAAAAGCAAGGGAATGAGATGTAAGAAAAAACATAAAATCATAGATTCATAAATTAAATAAAGATGCAAATATATCAATAAACTCAATGGAACTTAGATAAAAAAAAAAAAATTTAGAATAGCTTGGATTGAGGCACGAGTTGAACGCTGTCCTACCAAGAGATAAGTCCCCTCCGCACAGAGTTTTTCGATATTCTTTTACCAAGATACAACAATTTGAGAGAAGTTACGGTGTAGGCATGAACTTCTCTATAACGAACTGGTCACACCCAAGTTAGCACAAAACACAAAAAAGCCAGTAAAGAATGAAGGAGAATATGTATAGCGGGAGTTGTTTCTCTATATAAAAGAAAGATAGAACACATGTTTATTTATACATTAATGGATAGCCATTATCCTTTAAAGCTATATAAATATGTGGGATATATGGATTCAGCGACTAGTGGCTCATGTAACTAACTCCAATGTATATAATGGTTAGTTAAGGCTAGAATATATATATATATATATATATATATATATATTGTAGAGATCTAAAAAATGATGATAATTTTTTGGTCGTCGGTAGGGCATTACTGTAACACCCCAAATACCCCTTTGGACGGCATTACATTCTAAAGACCATTTACAATCATGAGAGCAACTACATAACTTCATATCCAAAAAGAATTTACTTCATCATTCAAACATATACAATAATATCCAAAAGAATATGCCCAACAATGGCATTTACATCTCCAAAAGAATATCAAAGTAAATCTTGCGGCGGAATACAAAATAAACTAGACTTATCAGTGTATAAAAGGGTATCCTAGTCTAATGCAAAAGAAAAGGGGTCGCTCTATGCGTCTACCTCGGGTTCCACACTCCCATCAATTGGAGTCTCCCACTGGGCGGCCTCCTCGGCTCCTAACTCCTCCTCAAGTACATAATCTGAAAAAGGTTAGCAGTAGAGGGTGAGCACGAAGCTCTGTAGAAAATTTCTCCCAAACCCAAACAAGGTTTAGAAAACATTTAAAATTCTGTTGGTCTCATTTCGCAAATATCATATATAAATTTTTGAAGGAAAACATGACATTTTAAATAGATCTCAAGTTTAATCGGTAGGAATAATCAACGGGAAAGAATAAAATAAATTTTTCAGCAATAACCATTTTAAATTTTTAGTCATTTAAGAAAGGCGCCTTCCGATGCATTGTCTCATACCAATGCACCAACAAGAACGACCCACTTACAATCCCATGTATATTGGTTCATCCCCGTACTATGTATGTTGATTGCTTCTCATGAATTTACCCAACGATTATACCTAGTCCACCAATCACAATCACAAGCATTTTAGGAAAGGGCGTCTACCATCCCAATGGCAGTGACGAGTCCCTTCCTAGGAAAAGTATATTATCACTCGTTCGAACTCCAGTGAACGATAATGGTTTCATTACCAAATGACAACCCACTACAAGTGCTAGGAAACCATCTCACCCCCACTGGGATAGACTAACCTCTAACACTCTACGGCATCTCTCGAAGGCAATCCAAGTCCATCACAACAACCATACAAATGAAAAAACCAAAATATACTCAACTCACAACCATTTCAAGGAATTACCAAATTCCACAATTTCACATATAATATACCATAGAATAATTAAGGAACAATGCACAAGAGATCATCATATCATCATTTTGTAATATAATATCAAACACTAAGTTTTTGAAAGTGGAAATAATATACGTTATGATGATTGAAGTCTTAACGTTAATTTGATGTGTTTACAGTTGAATGGAGATAAATATGGCTTTGAAAGACCCTTCCATACCACTTGGGATGAAAGGAGTTTAAAGATAGTTTGAAGGTAGCTCGGGAGCAAAGAAATCAAGAAATTCAGATAAGGAAGCAGAACGGTACCGGTACCATATGGTACCGGTACACAAAGCCTACTGGAATCGGGGTACCTGGTACCAGTACCCAAAACCTACTAGAATCGGGGTACCTGTACAATATAGAGGAAAATCCATTTTTCTTAAAACCAAGGTTGAAAAACATGGCATTTACTGCAAGGATATCAATAATCATGCATTTCATATCATATATATAAGAGTAAGAGTGAAAAGCATACATGTATAATATCCTAGCCTCAATGTAAGTGAATGGAAGAAAATTCTCTACCTCAATGCTCAAGAGCTTTAGCCAAATACCCAAGCTTCAAAGACTCTTTACTCTCCCTTCTTTCCCCTTTAGACTCCTCCTTGGGTTCCAAATGTATGGGTGAGAGGGTATGGAAGAGTGTAATGAAAGGTTAGGGGAAAGGTGTTCTTGAAACCTAGGGTTTGATCTTCTAATTCAGGTGCAAATCTCTTGATGGGTGTGTTCTTGATCCTCCTCTCTTTCACTCTTAAGATTTTTAGGGTTTGGAATGGTGTATGGATGGCTAAGGAGGCGGCCTAAAGTATTTATAGGCCCAAAAAATGTGACCTAGATCGCGGTCCAGAATTATCGCTTCAGCAGACAGATTTTTCCTCCGAATTCCAAGGCAGTTTTGACCCATTTTAAGGTCGAATTGGAAAATATTTGTGATACACACTTTTGTAGACCTAGAGGTTTACTATCTACTGTCAAACTTTCAGATCTCTTGGACATAAAGATAAAAAGTTATGGTCTAAATACTAAGAGGTGTCCAAAATATTTTCTACCCAAAATTTACGTAAAGTGTGTTTTTATTTCGGAGTACTTCCAAGCTTCCAATGCACCTCATATTACCTCTCCCAAATATTTATTTCTAATGTTTCAACCTTCGTGATTCATTTTTACATCATTATATATAAAAGAACTACTAAACTAGTATATTACTATATTACTATACGCATGTGGAGTATTACAATCCACCCCCCTTAAAAAAAGTTTTGTCCTCGAAATTTACCTCAAGTAGCGAAAAAAAATGGATACTTCTCCGGTATTTCTTGCTCCGGTTCCCAAGTAGCTTCCTCCACTCCATGGTGTTGCCACAAAACCTTCACCAATCTGATAATTTTGTTACGAAACACTTTTTCCTTGGCGTCGAGAATTTGCGTCGGTTGTTCTTCATATGTTGCCCCATCTTGAATTTCTATATCCTCCAAGTTCACGACTGGCGTTGTATCCGATTGACACTTCCTCAACATTGACACATGGAAGACATCGTGTACACCTGACAACTGGGCTGGTAATAGTAAGTGATACGCCGCTTTTCCCACAACTTTGATCACTTCAAATGGTCTGGTATATCTTGGCGCTAATTTTCGCTTTTTGCAAAATCGAAATACTCCTTTCTTGGGCGACACCTTGAGGAACACATAGTCCTCCTCTTGAAATTCTAATGGTCTTCGTCTTCGATCCGCATAGCTTTTCTGTCTACTTTGTGCCGTGCGTAGTCTCTCCCGGATTAATTGGATCTTCTCCGTAGTCTCTCGAACAATGTCTGGCCCGACCAAGCTACTTTCTCCGGCTTCCAACCAAGAAGTAGGAGATCTACACGGTCTTCCATATAATATTTCATAAGGTGCCATTCCGATGCTTGTCTGATAGCTATTGTTGTATGCAAATTCCACCAACGACAAATGATCACTCCAACTCCCTTTGAAGTCCAATGCAAAAGCACGTAGCATATCCTCCACAATCTGTATCACCCTTTCAGAATGGCAATCCGTTTAGAGATGAAAAATCGTACTGAAGTGTAATTCTGTGCCCATCGCTTGTTGTAGACTCTGCCAAAATCGTGCCACAAATCGAGAATCACGATCCGACACAATAGAGAGCGGAACTCCATGTAACCTCACTATCTCGCAGATATACAATTGGCTCAAAGTCTCGAATGTATCCGTGGTCTTCATACCCAAAAAGTGAGCGAACTTGGTGAGTCTATCCACAATGACCCACACTACATTATGCCCGTACGATGTTCGTGGTAAACCCGACACGAAGTCCATGGTGATGTGATCCCACTTCCACTCTGGGATAGGTAAAGATTGTAGGACTCCTCCGGGCTTTTGATGCTCAATCTTCACTTGCTGGCACACCGCACATTTTTCCACATACTTGGTGACATCCTGCTTCATTCCCCTCCACCAGTACTGACGCTTCATGTCTCTATACATCTTTGTACTACCGGGGTGGATAGCAAACTTAGATCGATGACACTCTCCAAGAATCTCCTCCTTTAGGGACAAATCATTGGGAACACATAGCTTCTCACCATATCTCAATTCTCCATTCTTCAACGTCCATCCTTCCATCGCTTCTCCATTCTCCACTCTGACTCGAATCGACTCGAGTTCTGAATCCAAGCATTGTAACTCCACCACCCGACGTTGAAGAGTAGGTTGAGCTACAAGGTTGAACAAGCATGGACAAGATCCATCCGCTCCAACCCCTAGATCATAATCTCCAAGGGCATTCCTCATCTTCCATTTACCTATAAA
>CM042197.1:15894535-15930685 GCA_023539305.1 Ilex asprella | reverse complement strand
TCCCCGGATGGTAGTTGAGCGTGAAATCATAATCTTCCAAGTACTCAATCCACCTTCTCTATTAGAGATTCAAATTTTTCTGTGTGAACACATACTTGAGGCTTTTATGATCCAAGAACACTTGAAATTTCTCTCCATACAAGTAACACCTCCACAACTTAAGAGCAAAAACCACAGTGGCTAGCTCCAAGTCATGAGTGGGATAGTTCTGCTCATGAATCTTGAGTTGCCTCGAGCCATAAGCAAATACCTTCCCTCCTTGCATTAGAACACATCTCAAGCCTCGTAGTGAAGCATCGGTGTATACATCGTAGCCTTCCCCACTGCTCGGAATAATGAGAATAGGTGTCATCGTCAACTTCTCCTTCAAGGTGTGAAAAGCTAGTTCACATGCTTGAATCCACAAAAACTTCTCCCCCTTCTTTGTAAGACGAGTCATCGGCATCGCAAGCTTGGAGAACCCTTCCATAAATCTACGATAATAGCTGGCTAATTCCAAGAAACTTCGTACTTCCGTCACGTTCTTTGGTGGTTCCCATTTCATCACGGCCTCAATCTTCGTGGTTTCAACCGCTACCCCTTTCTCGGACACAACATGGCCAAGAAATTTCACTTCCTTCATCCAAAACTCACACTTGCTCATTTTTGCGTATAACTTATGTTCTCTCAATGTTTGTAGCACAATAGAGAGATGACGAGTATGTTCCTCTTGAGTCTGTGAGTAAATCAAGATGTCATCGATAAATACAATGACAAATTGATCGAAGTAAGGCCGGAAGACTCTGTGCATCAAATTCATAAAGGCTGCAGGGGCATTAGTCAATCCGAATGGCATCACCATATGCTCGAAGTGACCATACCGGGTACGAAAAGCAGTCTTAGGAATATCTTCCTCCTTAATCTGCAACTGATGATACCCCGTGTAAAGATCAATCTTGGAGTAGTACTTCGAACCCCTCAACTGATCAAACAAATCATCAATTCGTGGCAACAGATACTTATTCTTCACGATCACCCGATTCAACCTCCTATAATCCGTGCATAATCGTATAGTCTCATCCGTTTTCTTCACAAAGAGGACCGGGGCTTCCCAAGGTGAAGTACTCAAACGTATAAACCCAATGGCCAACAAATGATCCAACTGCTTCCTTAGCTCCTTTAACTCCAAAGGTGCCATACGGTAGGGAGCAATGGATATGGGTTCGGTTCCCTGATAGAGATCAATCCTGAACTCGATCTCCCTATGTGGCGGTAACCCGGGTAGTTCATCTGGGAAGACATCCCGAAAGTCCGACACTATCAACACCACATCCGCATGGAGCTTATCCCGATCATCACCCATCAAGCTAGCTAGAAAACTCAATTGACTCCCCGCCTTAGCTTTCAAGAATCTACTACCCATAGTAGGGAATGGATGAGAAGAATTTTGGTCATTCACAAAACTGAAAACTACTCCTCCTGGCAGCTGAAATGTAATCCGCTTGCGAAAACAATCCATCACCGCCCGGAAAGTGGACAACAAGTTCATCCCGAATATAACGTCATACCCCTTCATATCTAGAGCAACCAAATCTACAATCAATTCATGCTCCCCAATGCCAAGCACACAACCCTTGCAGACTCGGCTGGTCCCCAACCATTCTCCCGTAAGTAAGTCAATATTCAATGCGTGTTCTAGCTTCTCGAAACCCAATCCCAAACTACTAGCATATGCAGTACGTATAAAAGAATGAGTCGCACTGGGGTCAAATAAGATTCGGGCCCAAGAATTATAAAGGAGAATTATACCTTCCACAACTGCATTGGAGGCATCTTCCTCCGGTTGAGTCAAAGCAAATACTCTTCCTTGATTGGCGCCGCCAGGGGCTTGAGCTTGTACCGGTCTTTGTTGTTGTGGTGGCCGATTTGTGGTCACTTGTCCTGTCGCTTGGTTAGCCCTTGGTGGAAGCGATGGACAGTTGTGTCTGAAGTGTCCTACCCCTCCACATGCGAAACATTGATGGGGGTCAGTGTTTGTTCTAGTCTGAGTAGCCCCCTCTCCTCTAACAGCCTGAGGTCTTTGTCCCATTGTTTGATCGGGGCAACGGTAAGGTGCCGCCCTCTGCCCTCCACTGCTACTAGCATCGGTCCGGATCGAGCCTCCCCTCATGTAGTTTTGTCGTCGTTGAGAGTCGTCGATGTCCCTCTCTACTAAGGCATCTCTGTCAACAATATCACCATAATCCCGAATCTTGAGAGCCACCAACTTCTCTCGAATGAACGGTCTCAATCCCTGCTCAAAGCGCTTGGCCTTGTTGGCCTCAATGGATATAAACTTCGTAGCATAACAGGATAGCTCCTCAAACCTTCTCTCGTATTCGGCCACAATCAGGCTACCTTGTCGTAGGGCAAGAAAATCGGTCTTCATTCTGTCTCTGACTGATTCTGAAAAGTACTTGTCTTGGAAGACTTGATCAAACTCCTCCCAAGTGAGAGCATCTATATTCCTTCTTCTTTTCACGGATTCCCACTAATGATCGGTGATTAACCATCAAAAGTACTATTTTATTATATTTAATGATTGGTTAATTGCATATTATTTGTTATTAAATGAGTTAAATTCCTTGTTTTTCTAGTTTAATACTTTTTCTAGTTGTTTGATTTATTTTGCAGGTAAATTGATTGATTTAATGTAATAATGGATAATACAAGTGAAACAACTACTAGAAGAAGAATCATAACTAATAAGGATTGAAGAATCATGAGGAGAATAGGAAGACTTGAAGTTAAATCAGCAATTCAATCCTTATAAGAGTCCAAGTTTGAAGAAAACTCATTTAAAGTTGGATTTGGAAAGTATTCTATAAGATAAGGATTTGACACATCTTCAGTATTTTGATCATAACTTTTGACTCTAATATTCGATTGACCTGATTTTTGCGGGGTTGGAAAGAAGACTCCAAGAGCTACAAAAGTGTATTTCACAAAATTTTCGTGATTCAACCTCTAAATATGCGAAATTTCAGCTCGAAGTTTAGACATATTTTGTACCCGCGAGACAAAAATTTTATGCATGGGATTTGACCTTGCAAGACTTCTATTTGGCAAAGGAATTTCTTCCAAGACAACCCTAAATCTCTTACCTATACCTAGAATTTATTTTATTATAAATAGGGGTTCTCATCTTAGGATTAATAATTCTTTTTCCATCTTTTTACTTTAATTTTAGTTCGTCATGTCTGGCTAGAAGGCTAAGCTAGGGCTATGGGAGGACCTCTCAACGGAGTACGGTATTTTTATTGACTTTTGTACTTAATGATTTATGTTATTGTGTTAATTTAATTCCTAATATTTTAGCAAAGTGTTTATGCTGTAAAAACTCCTGAGTTGTTGTGCCACGTACATCGATTGCTTGAGTTTCTCTGCGTGTAAATCACTGGTTATTCCATGCTGGTAGAATTAATATGATTTCATAAAATAATATGATTGAATGATTATTCAGGTTCCTGGTAGTCTTTTGATTATAACTTTCGGATTGACCACTTGATTTATTAATTGGGTTAACTGACATTTAATTCTTATTTCGAGTCAAGTCTTTGAGTCTTTAATTATTACTATATGAAGTTGAGAGGGAGTACCTAATGCTCTAGTATTTTTATTATTGTTTTAATTACCAAATCCAATCTTCTCCAATCCACAACTTTCCAATTCAATCTTTTTTACTCTTGAATTACTGTTAGTTTTTTGTGTGACTATTCTTTGTTGCAATTCCACGTGGGATCGACCTCGGACTTTTCAAGAATATATTACTCTGCTCAACCTGCGCTTGGGTTTACACTTTTAAAGTTGAAGCAATCGGCCTCTCCCTCTAGTAGATAGATAGCTAAACCGACCCGAAGATCATCGGCCACTCCCATACCCTCACATATCTTCTTGACCCGACTGATCCATTTATCTGCATCCAAGGGGTTAGAGCTCCCTTGGAAAGTAGGTGGGTATTGGGGTAGAAATTCTCTCAAAACCACCATCTGTCGATTCTCGTTCCCGTTGCCCGGTACTTGGGCTAGTGGATGAGCTCCACCATTGTGGTTCTGGTTATTGTTGTTCCCATTCTGGTGTTGCACCAGAGTGGTGAGCTCCCTTAAGCACTGATAGATGTCATTCATGGCATCGGGAGGTGGTGGTGGTGGTGTATTTGCTTGGCCTCCACGACCACGCCCACGCCCACGTCCATATATATCGTCCATCCTGCACATCAATTCACAATTTAGTTCTTTGATGTACAAGACATCCTAATTGTCGATTTAAACCAAAGTACAAGACGCGTGTAAAATTTAGATCAACAATCTTAATCAACCTAATCATATTTCTCTAGTGGTAATTCATAACCTACAACTCCCATGTAAGACCTAAAGTCGAGGCTCTGATACTAACTTTGTAATACCCCAAATACCTCCTTGGACGACATTACATTCTAAAGACCATTTACAATCATGAAAGCAACTACATAACTTCATATCCAAAAAGAATTTACTTCATCATTCAAGCATATACAATAATAACCAAAAGAATATGCCCAACAATGGCATTTACATCTCCAAAAGAATATCAAAGTAAATCTTGTGACGGAATACAAAATAAACTAGACTTCTCAATGTACAAAAGGGTATCCTAGTCTAGTACAAAAGAAAAGGGGTCGCTCTATGCGTCCACCTCAGGTTCCACACTCCAATCAATTGGAGTCTGCCAATGGGTAGCCTCCTCGGCTCCTAACTCCTCCTCAAGTACATAATCTGAAAAAGGTTAGCAGTAGGGGGTGAGCACGAAGCTCTGTAGAAAATTTCTTCCAAACCCAAACAAGGTTTAGAAAACATTTAAAATTCGGTCGGTCTCATTTCGCAAATATCATATATAACTTTTTGAAGGAAAACAGGACATTTTAAATAGATCTCAAGTTTAATCGGTAGCAATAATCAACGGGAAAGAACAAAATAAATTTTTCAACAATAACCATTTCAAATTTTTAGTCATTTAAGAAGGGCGCCTTCCAATGCATTGTCCCATACCAATGCACGGGCAAGAACGACCCACTCACAATCCCATGTATATTAGTTCATCCCCGTATTATGTATGTTGATTGCTTCTCATGAAACTATCCAACGATTATACCGAGTCCACCAATCACAATCACAATCACAATCACAATCTCAAGCACTTTAGGAAAGGGCGTCTACCATCCCAATGGCAGTGACGAGTCCCTTCCTAGGAAAAGTATACTATCACTCGTTCGAACTCCAGTGAAAGATAATGGTTTCATTACCAAATGACAACCCACTACAAGTGCTAGGAAACCATCTCACCCCCACTGGGATAGACTAACCTCTAATACTCTACGACATCTCTCGAAGGCAATCCAATTCCATCACCACAACCATACAAATGAGGAAACCAAAATATACTCAACTCACAACCATTTCAAGGAATTACCAAATTTCACAATTCCACATGTAATATACCATAGAATAATTAAGGAACAATGCACAAGAGATCATCATATCATCATTTTGTTATATAATATCAAACACTAAGTTTTTTTAAGTGGAAATAACATACGTTATGATGATTGAAGTCTTAACGTCAATTTGATGTGTTTGCATTTGAATGGAGATAAATGTGGCTTTGAAAGACCCTCCCATACCACTTGGGATGAAAAGAGTTCAAAGATAGTTTGAATGTAGCTCGAGAGCAAAGAAATCAAGAAATTCAGATAAGGAAGCAGAACGGTACCGGTACCCAAAACCTAATGGAATTGGGCTACCGGTACTCGATACCGGTACAATATAGAGGAAAATCCATTTTTCTTAAAGCCAAGGTTGAAAAACATGGCATTTACTGCAAGGATATCAATAATCATGCATTTCATATCATATATATAAGAGTAAGAGTGAAAAGCATACATGTATAATATCCTAGCCTCAATGTAAATGAATGGAAGTAAATTCCCTACCTCAATGCTCAAGAACTTTAGCCAAATACCCAAGCTTCAAAGATTCTTTCCTCTCCCTTCTTTCCCCTTTAGACTCCTCCTTGGGTTCCAAATGTATGGGTGAGAGGGTATGGAAGAGTGTAATGAAAGTTTAGGGGAAGGGTGTTCTTGAAACCTAGGGTTTGATCTTCTAATTCGGGTGCAAATCTCTTGATGAGTGTGTTCTTGATCCTCCTCTCTTTCTCTCTTAAGCTTTCTAGGATTTGGAATGGTGTATGGACAGCTAAGGAGGCGGCCTAAAGTATTTATAGGCCCAAAAAATGTGACCTAGATCGCGGTCTAGAATTATCGGGTGTACCGGTACCCGGTACCGGTACCCAAAACCTACTGGAATCGGGGTACTGGTACGCTTCAGAGGAGAGATTTTTTCTCCGGCTTCCAAGGCAGTTTTGACCCATTTTGAGGTCGAATTTAAAAAATTTTATGAGATACACTTTTGTAGCCCTAGAAGTCTACTATCTACTTTCAAAATTTCAGATCACTTTTACGTAAGGAAAACAAGTTATGGGCAAAATACTAAGAGGTGTCCAAAATATTTTCTACCCCAAATTTATGTAATGTGTGTTTTTATTCTGGAGTACTTCCATGCTTCCAATGCACCTCATATTACCTCTCCCAAATATTTATTTCTAATGTTTCAACCTATGTGATTCATTTTTACATCATTATATATAAAAGAACTACTAAACTAGTATATTACTATACGAATATGGGGTATTTCAATTACATATGCATCATTTAAGTATAAGTCATATTTAGGAGCATAATTTAAGTATGTCATAGAAAAGAAACAAGCTTAGAATATTAAAATATACCTGTTTTGTGAATTTGAGCCCAAACAAAAATATTTTTAAAAATTAGACAAAAAAGGGCATCTCGATTGACCTAGGTGTGACCTGCCAAACCTGGCCACTAGAAAAAATATAAACTATTGAAAATTTTTATTTAAAATAATTTTAAGAACTTTGGTTAAAATAAAATATCTTATTAAGGCGTTTCGGGACGAGTTGTAGTGTAACAGGGTCCCGGATTCATCAAGAGCAAAAGGGTCATTTTGCACCCTTGTCCAAAATACAGAAATTTTTGTGTAAAATATCATCTTTTCAGATGAGAAGGTTCAGTACACATTTTTGGAGGAAAAGGGAAGAAAAACTTTAGGTTCTTCAAGCTTCAATCCACCAAAAGTCATTCCTAGGCCAAGAATTTTGCAGGACTTCCTTCTAAGAAGTTGTTCCTCTCAACAAGAGCTATGTTCTCACTTATTGGTTCAGCTATAAAGCGAACAAAATCACCTTGGTTTGAGAAAAACCATTCTAGGTATGATATTTTACGAAGATATGAATAAATTTAAGTTTTCTTGTCTTCCTATGTGTTGATTGAATCATTTAGGTGTTTACTTGATGTTAAAAAAATATTTAGTTAGTAGTTTATTTGAAAACTTAAAATTAGTGGTCTAAGTACTTTTGTATTCTTTGAGTTTCTTGACAATTTATTGTTATGGTAAAGGTGTATATTGATTATGTGTTGGATTATTATATTATATCTTATGTTCATGTAGAGAAACTCTTATGGTTTGAGAGTTATGATGAATTGGTAGTTTGTGTATTTGTAGTTGCTTTGAGAAATTGTGAAAGTAATTAATATGAAGCTTAATCAAATTTTCAATCCATTTGAATGGTGTTTTATATTCATGTAGACAAGGTGTTTGATGAAATATTTCATACAATTGAGAAAAATCAAGGCATCTTGGCATACATGAATCCTTGGAACATAGTGTGGGTTGAGCACTTGTGCTATGCATTATGAGGGTCTAGATCATGTGGTGAAAAATCCAAAATCTGGTCAATGACAGTACTCGCCGGTTGACAATGGCGGACCATGAAACGAGACATGGGTGGCATAGAGTTACATGAGTGTGTCATGCATATTGACATTGCATAACACTGAGGAATTACGGGGTTATAGCATTTAAAATGCAAACTTACACATGTTACGCCCTAAATTTGTTCCTTGCATTAGCACTTTATTATACCAGCAGTTGAGCGGACCCATTCATGGGATATCATATTATAAACGAGGCTCCCGATACTTGAGACTTGAGGAAGTCTTAAAGGAAGGAGAGAAAAGGAGTTTAAATGAATATTTGGCCTTGAGACATATTTTGTATGTATGGGCATAAGCCCAAATGACTTGTATTTTAATTTGAAAAAATAATGAATTATTTATCTTGAGCCATTTTAAAGTGTCAAGGTGTAAACCCAATTGACATTTGGGATATTTTTATCTAATGAACATCATATGTGTATATTGAGATAATTATATGTATATGTTGAGAATAAGGGATGTATGTTTAATTTATATGGGTTGTGGCCATCGAGTGAGGGTGGATTGTGAATATTAAGTGGGAAAAGGGTTTAAAAAATAAAACAGGTTATGTCAAAATTTTATGAAAAATTAAAAGATGTGTTAAATGTGAAAAAAAACCTTTCAAATAGGTGGAAAAGATGTCCAAAAGGGGAGTTTAGAAACATTGAACGAATAGGTTAAAAATGGAAGAAAAAAGACTTGAAAAACTTTGGAAAAACGTGAGAAATGAATGAGAAACTAATTTATCGAACATAATAACCTTTCATTTACTTTTCTTATTCTTTTTCTCTCACTCTCCGGGTTTGTGGAAATTCGGGGCATGACAACTTGGTAACATAGCATAGGTTCGAATACCTAGAGACCATGAAATGTTGTTGAACACGATAAGGCCGTTACACATGGTTTTAAACTTTGGTGAGCATTATGTTAAGTGTAAGAACTTGTTTGGTGTATGTTAAGACATGTTATGGTTGTTGCTTGTGAAGTGTGAGTAGTTGGCATATATGTGCTTCTTCTTCTTTTAAATGCCTATGTTTAATGTGAAAAGAAGAATTAATTTTTAATGTGAAAAGTGGAATTAATTTTTAAATTTCTATTGGACTTGTAGACACATGCCACCAAAGAGGACTCCTGTCAGACCTATAGTACCTTGGCGTGGTAGGCCTAAAGCGACAGAACCATCGCTGTGTGGTAGGCCCTGAGCTACTGCTCCTGCTTATAGCATAGTTGAGGAGGTCATCACTCCTGCTCTTGCACCTACCCCAGCAGAGGAGGTAGAGCAGACCATTAGCGTTAGAGCTATGACGGCCATTTTATAGGAGTGTTTTCTCGTTGTACATGAGACTAGGATTGTAAGTGGCGAGACCTGGGATACCTACGTGATGAAGGTATTCCAGAGGATAGGACCTCCTAGATTTGCTGGACAGCCCAACCCTCTAGTAGTTGAGGAGTGGTTAGAGCATATTACCAAGATCCTAGACTCACAAGGGATCATAGATTCTCATTTGAGGATCAGATATGCCTCCTTTCAGTTTATTGATTTGGCTAGTCAGTGGTGGAGAATAGCTACTCACCGGATTAACAGTTTCAAGGAGGGATGAGATGTCTTTGTGCCCATGTTCAATAACCACTATTTTCCTGACACTACACGAATTGGGTATATAGATGAGTTTATGACTCTCCTACAGCGAGACATGGCGGTGACTCAATATGAGTCTCAATTTACTGTACTGGGGAGATTTGCCCCACATGTTATTCGAGAGGAATGACCGAGAGTCCTTTACTTTGTTAGGGGATTGAAGACCTCCATTAGAGATAGACTAGTAGGCCACATTATGGAGACATACGATGAGGCAGTGATGAGGGCCACCAAGGTTGAGAGGGAGTTGGCTGACCTTAGAGGGATTAGAGAGTCTCGGAGCAGAGTGGGGCAGTTACAGCTCAAGCTTCTACATCTGTCCCAGTTTACATCGGTAGGGGACCAGCGAAGTGGTACAGGACTAGTACTTCTTTTGCACATACATCGCAACAATCTGCCCAATTTTTAGCTCCTCGACCTCCTATGTATACTTCTTTCCAGGGGGAGTACCTCAAAGACCCCTTACTTGTTATCAGTGTGGGCAACTGACTTGATCCAAAATATGTACACCCAAGTGCAAGCGGTCAAGCTGTAGTAATAATCCGGTTTGAGTCCGAAGTCAAATCCACAGAGAATATGTTTTGGTGTTTTCAAAGTAAGCTGTAATGAAGACCGATTGATTGCAACCTTTTTGAGTTTTGTGAGAACTGGATGGTTTCTTAAACAAAATATTAAATTCTTTTCAAGAGATTTTTTTTCTAGACAAAATATAAGATTTCAATATAATTAAAGTCACTCTTTAGTTCGAGGTTCAGGATATGTAATGAATTATCCAGCGTATTACACTTGTGTTTTGTAACTCAACTAACTCCCGTGTCAACAGTGAGTTAATTGGAAGATAAGGATAGACTGGGTTAAAGCTCCATCCTTTTTATGAAGTGCAATGGTGGTGGAGATTGAGGAGTTTATCTTAAAGTTCTATCCCAGAGTATTTGTCTCACACAACGGATCTTTCTAGAAGGAGTCATCCATTTACCATAGAAAAGATCCCTTGGTTATACAAAATACTAGCCGGAATTTTTTGCTTTGAATCAATGAATCTTTCTAGAAGGAGTCATCCATTTACCATAGAAATACCCATTTATTACACAAAGAACTAGCTAGGGTACTTGCCTTGAACCAACGGATCTTTCTATGTAGGAGTTATCCGGATCATAGAAATATCCTTTGGTTGTGCAAGTTACCCTAACTTTGCTTAACTCATCCAGTCTCCCACTAAGCAAGTAAATAAAGCATTGAAGTGTGAAAGAAATGCACAAGTATAATATCCGGATGGTCATTACATATTTATCACCTCTCCCTAAAGAGTAAATGAGGACTACTCACTCTTCATGGTTTGGGTAAAGCTAGAAAAGTGAATGGTACTCATCTCTCCAAGTAGAGAAACTCCGAAGTTGATCTTCAATGAAGAATGAGTGAATCACGTTCCACCCTTCTTGGCTTTGGAAAATCTCTAGAAAAGTGGAAGCGTTTCACTCCTCTAAGAAGAAGATGCTCAAGCAATGGAAGTGAAAGAAAAGTAAAAGAAAGCTAGACCTTCAACAAAAAATGAATGAATCACATTCCACCCTTCATGGCTTTGGTAAAGCTCTAGAAAAGTGGAAGATTTTCACTCGTCTAAGAAGAAAATGAGCTCAAATAATGAAGATGCAAGACTTAATTGAAAGCAAGAAAGTAAGAGCATTAATGTAAGGACAAGAACATAAAGTACATGAATTTAACGACAAAAGTAGAGAATTTATCTTCCCAACTCAATAGAAATAAAGACAAGTAGGGAATTAACTTCCCAACTATAATAAAGACTTGAAGTAATTGAAAGGAGCATAAATGTAAAAGACTTGAATTAAAGAACTAGAAAGTAGATACTTGAATTAAAATGAAACACTAAAATACATATAAAGACTAGGTATTCTTCAAGAGGAGAGCTCTTGATCTCTCTCCCCAAGTGTGTCCCTTCAAAACTCCCAAAAAGGGAGTATTTATAGGTAAGGAAGAGCAAGGGAGGGGGTGAAAGAGCAGTGCTGGTCGCCTAAGTCAAGGTGAGAATCAGGGGTTTAGTCAAAGAATTAGGCGATCTGCAGTCTGTCAGTGGGAACGTTCGAACGGTCCCTTCCGTTCGAACGTGAAGGCTGTTTTTGCTTGTATATCTGTGTTGATTTCCAGGCTTCATGTGGGTTGCAGTCTTCTGTCAGGCTATTCACCCACTCTCTGCAGCACTCAGGGTCCTCAAATAACCCCAATGCAGTCGATCATAGCACCCATGTGCCTGAGGATCCTTCTTCTGGCAATAGAGGTCTTCACACGCTATGTATTTTAGTCAACCAGATCGTGTCAGTGCTCCCAGTGGCGTTCGAACGTGGTCCAGCGTTCAAATGTGATGTTGCGTTTGAACGTAGCATGGTGTTCGAACGTTAGGCTTTAATCTCTAAGGTCTGTCTGTAACACACCTTTGCCTCATCTGCCTGGTTCAGGGGAAGCGTTCGAACGTTGATCACCGTTCGAACGGTCTTGTTGTCCTCAAGCTTTTCCTTTGTTGATCAAATACTGCAGTTACACTTAAATGTTGTATTTGTTATCCTTGACCCTTTTTCTCACTTTAACACCTGAAACACCATCATTTGAACTCCATCAAAGAATAATTAGTCTAGAAAAAGCACAATAAAATATTATAATTGAGTGCCAATCAGCAGCCTAGCCATAGAATGACCGATTGCCCCGAGAAGGATCCTAGCGAGGGCCGCAGAACTGGATCAAGCTAGTGGTCATTTCTACCACTAGTACAGGGTCAGGGGTGGAAAGCTCCACAACTTTGCTACATCTGTCACCACGCATGCCATGTTAGGGTCAACTTTCCTCAAGGGCAGACTTCATAGAGCTTGTAGAGGCTACATTACTATCAGCATACTCAAATGCCTCTACCACAGCAACAATTAGGCCATAGACCTCTGGCACCATATTTTCAGTCTGCACCCTCTGCACAAAGTATTGGAGCTCCCAGATAGAGGAGAGGAGGTCAGTAGGGACAGAGATGGAGAGGTAGGCAAAGCCAGACTAATCAAGGTCGTGTTTATGCAGTGGCCACACCAGAGACATCTACTTCTGGACTCGAGGTATATCCCTTGTGTTTAGTTCATGGGTTAGCGTGCTGATAGACTCGAGTGCATCTCATTCATTCATATTTATCATGCTTGCTATGACATTGGGGTTGAACATAGATTGGCTAGATCCACCATTACATGTTGACACCCCAATTGGGGGTAGTGTGATATTGACGAGGATCGTAGAGATTGTCCGATAGAGATAGCTAATTGCATCCTTTATTTTGACTTCATTCTACTTGACATGTCCGGTTTTGATATTATTTTGGGGATGGATTGGTTGTTTGCTTTCCGGGCAATTATAAATTGCTATAGGGGAGAGTGATAGTGTGTACTCCTAAGAGAGATAACTTTTATTTCACGGGAGATCGTGGGGATTCCTTAGTTCCACACTTGTATGATTCGAGGAGTTGCGGAGGTCATAGTTACATGTTGGCTAGTTTGGTAGTAGATGCGGGTGGGACTATATAGAGTGTGTTACCACCCGTAGTAGATGAGTTTTCAGATGTCTTCCCGGATGACTTGACTAGTCTACTACCGAAACGAGAGATGGAGTTTATCCCAGACACTATGCCTATTTCCATTCCACCTTGTCGTATGGCTCCAGCTGAGTTAAGAGAGTTGAATGAGCAGTTGACTGATTTGCTAGGTAAGGGTTTTATTCGTCCTACTATTTCTTTGTGGGGTGCTTTGGCACTATTTGCGAAGAAGAAGGATGGGACATTACGTTTGTGTGTGGACTATAGGAGGCTGAATCGGGTCACTATCAAGAACAAGTACACATTGCCGAGGATAGATAACTTGTTGAATCGGCTTAGGGGTTTGAGATGTTTCTCGAAGATTAATCTTAGATAGGGGTATCATCAGTTGAGGGTACGGGAGGAGGATGTGGCGAAGATAGCTTTTCGCACTCGTTATGGCCATTATGAGTTCGTGGTTATACCATTCGGTGTGATGAATGCCCCGACCTCATTCATGGACTTGATGCATCGCATTTTTAGTCCTTATTTAGATCAGTTTGTTGTGGTGTTTATTGATGATATTTTTATTTATTCACCTACTGAGGATGCCTTTCACCTACGGACTGTGTTACAGATTTTGAGGGAGCACCGTTTATTTGCTAAGTTCTCGAAGTATGAGTTTTTGCTTTAGGAGGTGCAGTTTCTAGGCTATGTTGTGTCAAGTAGTGGGGTATCTGTGGATCCTTCTAAGATTGATGTCGTTATGAGTTGGGAGGGGCCAAATAGTGTGTTTGAGATTCGAAGTTTTGTAAGATTGACGAGGTACTATCGTCGATTTCTAGAGGGGTTTTCTCGTCTTGCCACGCCGATGACTTGTCTGATGCATAAGGGCATTAGATTTGAGTGGACAGATGACTGTGAGCATTTATTTCAGGAGCTGAAGAAAAGGCTGACTTCAGCACCTGTCCTGATTATATCTAAGGGAGGTATTGGCTATGCTGTTTATTGTGATGCTTCACAAGAGGGATTAGGTTGTGTGTTGATGCAGGAGGGTATACTGGTAGCCTATGGTTCTCGCCAGTTGAAGAATCATAAGCAGAACTAACCCACACATGATTTAGAGTTAGTTGTCGTCATTTTTGCACTTAAGAGTTGGCGACCCTACTTATATGGGGAGAGGTTCGAGGTGTTCTCAGATCACAAGAGCCTCAAATACATTTTCACATAGAAGGACTTGAACCTTCAGCAAAGGAGATAGATGGAGTATATGGAGGACTAAGACTTTGACCTTCAGTACCTTCCTCGAAAGGCCAATGTCATAATGGATGCACTTAGTAGGAGACCGTGGAGCACTGTAACTAGTATTGCTATTAGGGAGTGGGAGATGATGGGAGACATTGGTGAGTTTAACTTAGACCTTGCCGAGTCTAAGGGACATGCCATACTATTCAGTGTTTGTCCATAACCTACACTATTGAGTAGGGGTATTGAGGCACAGTTACAGGACACAGAGACAAGGCAGATTCGAGCATGAGTTGCAAGTGCCAAGGGCTTTGAGGGATGGACAGTTCATTCTGACCTTAGTCTGACGTATATGGGTAGAGTCTTTGTTCCAAAGCCTCTTAAGGCTGATGTCCTTAGAGAATTCCATCATTCATGCCTAACAGTACACCCAGGAGACACCAAGATGTACCATGATTTACGCCGCCAGTATTGGTGGACGAGGATGAAGGGGGATGTGGTACAATTTGTATCGAGGTGTCTCACGTGCCAGCAAGTTAAGATTGAGCACTAGAGACCTAAGGGTTTGTTACAACCATTGCTAGTGGCTAAGTGGAAATGGGAGTTTGTTACCATGGATTTTGTGATGGGTTTTCCGAAGTCATCTAGAGGTCATGATGCAGTTTGGGTTATTGTTGATAGGTTTACGAAGTCTGCACATTTCCTACCGATTAAAACAACTGATTCAACGGATGTTCTCAATAGGTTGTATATCCGAGAGATAGTACGACTACATGGAATTCCTGTTTCCATTGTTTCAGACAGAGACCCACGTTTCAGTGCACGATTTTGGCAAAGTCTTCAGACAGCCTTGGGAACTCAGCTACTATTTAGTACTGCTTTCCACCCTTACATTGACGGCCAGTTAGAGAGTACTATTCAGATACCTGAGGACATGCTTAGAGCATGTGTTATGGATTTTAGTGGTAGTTGTGAAGATCACCTTGCTTTAGTAGATTTTGCCTACAACAACAGCTATCAGTCTAGTTTGAGATGACATCTTTTGAGGCATTGTATGATAGGTCGTATCGTTCACCGGTATGTTGGACTGAGGTAAGTAAGATAGCTGCTTTAGGGCCTGACATAGTCCGTGAGACTATGGAAAAGATACAAATGATTAGACATCGTCTATTAACATCACAGAGCCTCCAAAAGAGTTATGTATACATGAGGCGACGACCTCTATCATTTGATGTTGGGGGACATGGATTTCTCAAGGTAGCCCCACGGCGGGGATTGAGGAGATTCGGGTGTAGTGGTAAACTGTCGTCGCGGTTTATAGGACCATTAGAGATCCTTGCGAAGGTTGGTGAGGTGGCCTATAAACTAGTATTATCGCCATAGCTATCTGTGGTTCATGATGTCTTTTATGTGTCGATGTTGAGAAAGTACGAGTCTGACCCTTTATATGTATTAGATTGGGTAAATCTTCAAGTGGAGGGCGATGTTTCTTATAATGAGAGGCCAGTGGAGGTATTGGACTCGAGGGACCAGGTTTTGCAGGGCAAGACCATCCTTGGGTCAAGGTTCTTTGGAACCATCACGTGGTCGAGGAGACTACTTGGGAGTGTGAGGCTGAAGTCTGCGATAGGTATCCAGGGTTGTTTATTCACAGAGGCACATTTCTAAATTTGTGGATAAAATTTCTTTAAGGAGGGAAGGATGTAGAGATCTAAAAAATGATGATAATTTTTTTTGTTTTACCGGTAAGACACTATTCATGCACCATTTGCTGGTAGGACACTACATATCCATCATTTAAGCATAATTCATGTTTAGGAGCATAATTTAAGTATGTCATAGACGAGAAACAAGCTTAAAATATTAAAATACACATATTGTGTGAATTTGAGCCTAAACGAAAATAGTTTAAAAAATTGGACAAAAAGGGCATCTCGGTTGGCCTAGGTGGGACCGGCCAAACCCGACCACGAGCAAAAATATAATTTTTTTAAAATTTTCATTAAAAATAATTTTAAAAACTTTGGTTAAAATAGAATGTCGAATTGAGGTGTTTTAAGACGAGTTATAGTGTAACGGGGTCCCCGATTTATCAAGGGCAAAAGGGTCATTTTGTACCTTTGCCCTCCACTATAAATACAGACATTTTTGTGTAAAAATATCAGTTTTTCAGCTGAGAAGAGTCAGTACACATTTTTTGAGGAAAGGGGAAGAGAAACCTAGGTTCTTCAATCTTCAGGCCACCAAAACTCATTCCAAGGCCAAGATTTTTGCAAGACTTTTCTTCTAAGAAGTTGTTCCTCTCAATAAGAGCTATATTCTCACCTACCAGTTCGGCTATAAAGCGAACACAACCTCCTTGATTTGAGAAAAATCATTCTAGATATGATATTTTACTAAGTTCGAATAAATTTAAGTTTTCTTGTTTTCCTATGTGTTGATTGAATGATTTAGGTGTTTACTTGATATTAAAAAAATTAGTTAGTTAGTAGTTTATTTGAAAACTTAGAATTAGTGGTTTAAGTACTTCTGTGTTCTTTGAGTTTCTTGTCAATTTGTTGTTATGGTAAAGGTGTATATTGATTCTGTGTTGGATTATTATATTATACCTTATGTTCATGTGGAGAAACTCTTATGGTTTGAGAGTTATGATGAATTGGTAGTTTGTGTATTTGTAGTTGCTTTGAGAAATTGTGAAAGTAATTAATATGAAGCTTAATCATATGTTCAATCCATTTGAATGATGTTTTATATTCATGTAGACAAGGTCTTTGATGAAATGTTTCATGTAATTCGCTTTGAAAAAAATCAAGGCATCTTGGCATACATTAATTCTTGGAACATAGTATGGGTTGAGCACTTGGTGCTGTACATTATGAGGGTGTAGATCCTGTGGTGAAAAACCCCAAAATCTTGCCAATGACAATACTCGCGGGCTGACGGGGGCGGACCATGAAGTGAGACATGAGTGGCATAGAGTTACATGAGTGTGTCATGCATATTGACATTGCATAGCATTGAGGGATTACGGGGTTATAACTTTTAAAATGCAAACTTGCACATACCACGCCTTAAATTTGTTCCTTGCATTAGCATTTTGCTATACTAGTAGTTGAGCTGACCCATTCATGGAATATCATATTATAGATGAGGCTCCCGGTACTTGAGACTTGAGGAAGTCTTAATGGAATGAGAGAAAAGGGGCTTGAATGAATATTTGGCCCTTGGGGCATATTTTGTATGTATGGGCATAAGCCCAAATAACTTGTATTTTAATTTAGAAATGTAATGGATTATGTATCTTGGACCATTTTAAAGTATAATGGTATAAACCCAATTAACATTTGTGATGTTTTTTTTAATGAACATTATATGTATATATTGAGACAATTATATGTATATGTTAAGATAAGGGATGTATGTTTAATTTACATGGGTTGTGGCCACCAAGTGAGGGTGGATTGTGATAGCTTATGAAATATTGTGAATATTAGGTAGGAAAAAGGCTTGAAAAACAAAGGAGGTTATGTTCAAATTTTATAAAAAATTAAAAGATGTGTTTAGTGTGAAAAACACATTTCAAATAGGTGAGAAAGATATCAAAAGGGGGGGTTTAGAAACCTTGAAGGAATAGGTTAAAAATTGAAAAAAAAAATGACTTGAAAAACGACTTGAAAAACTTTGAAAAAACGTGAGAAATGAATGAGAAACCAATTTATCCAACCTAATAATCTTTCATTTACTTTTCTAATTCTTTTTCCCTCACTCCTCGGGTTTGTAGAAATTCGGGGCGTGACAGTAATGAAATTATATATGTAGTTATTACATATAACTCTCCCTAAAGAATTTCAACAATCAAAAATTAAAACCATTTAAAATCATAATCATAAAATAAATGTGGGGCCGAAATTATTAATATGAATAAATGATAATAAATTTAATTTTAAATCATACATACTAACATGAGACTGCCAGTGGGGATTGCTTCAAAATCCCTTTATCTTATGTCTTCCTTTTTTTGGGTGAGTTTTATGTTATGTCATTGTTATTATACGAGTTTGTACTTTCCATAATAATCGTTATACTTGATAATTTTACCTTTTTGAAATTCAGGGAAGAATAGAGAAAATTGTAACTGGCAATGTCAAAGCCCTCCAATCCCTTCAAGAACTCATCACATATCCTCTTCTCTATTCTAGCGAGGCTTGAATGCTCGGTCTTAAGGTAATATTATATATAAAAAAATTGTTCTACCTCTACAAATAGTTTAATTTGATAAATATTAGTTTCATTTAATTTAAATATGTTTTGTTTGGAATTTTTTCTATTTTTGTCTTTATTTAATTTCTTCAATGGCCTCGCGGTTTGTGTTCCATGTTCCCCTGGCACCGGTAAGGAATAAAATTCACACACCCCCACAAACACGCGCACACACTGAACACTAATGTTTTAAGATATCATTACTATATGTGATACCTATAGTCAGTAGATTCCTTGCAATTCCAGTTTTAAATGTCTTTCAATTGATTTTTTTTTGGCTAAATTCTATTTTGTGAGATCAGTTTACTTGATCTCATACATTGTTTACTACTGACAGATCCGTACAATACATAGAATAGTTAGTGGAGGGATAGACATATATACTATTTGGTAGAATATGATTATGATGAAATGTTACATTTGAATTAAATAAATCACAAATTTACAAATTAAGAAAAGTGAGAAGAAAAAACATGGATATTATATGTAGATAGGAGATGACTTATTCTACTTTTACTAAGGATTGATATCATACTTGCCCATGCATTGCATGGGGGTTCTACTAGTTACTTTTAAAGTACATGGCCCACACTTTTTAGCTATTAAGTCCACCTTCTCTTACACATTTGTTCACCATACATATTTTTTAAAATTTGCATATTTTTGTACTACATAATTAGCCTTTACTTAATTTATACAAGAGTTGGCAGTTTCTTATTTTTTTATTTTGTTTATTAGATAAGTGATTTCCTAAGTTAATTAATAATTAACCATTTGAATTTTGTAAGGATTCTATTAATATTCTTGCCAGGCAACATTTTATTTTTTCTCCATTTACAGATTCTATTTTCTTCAAGCAGCCACCGATTCTTATCCTCTCTAAGAAGATATTGTATTAATTTTGGTTTTGAAAACATCAACGACGTTTGTTTTGTTTTTTTTTTCTCCATTCAATCATTTACAAATTCTATTTTCTTCAAGTAGCCACCAAAATTCATCCTACCCAAGAAAACATGGTATGGATTTTGTTTTCAAAAAAATAGATACAAAATTTATGTGTTGTTAATTGCACAATCGAATTTTGTAATAATTTAAGACTCACTACTTTCTTTAATTCTCACACACTAGGTTTGATTTTTTATTGATTTTTTATATCACAAAAATAAGTCCTTTTGTACGTATTTTCAAACATTCTTGATCCTTTGCTTATTCTTTATATAAGAGGAACAAAATTAATGATACCTCCCACATGAACAATGAATGGATATCTCTGATACTGGATGAATCCTGAACTTGGGACTCCCAATCTCCTTCCTGCAAAACGAGCAAACTGCCCAAGATCAAAGTGTTTCAATCGAAAGAACTCCGATGCTTAAGTCAATAATGGAACAGAAACGAACGGAAGAAGACCAAAAGAGCTCAGCGTACCTTTCACCTTGGCATCTTGTTCCTTTTATAGGTCCTTCTCGCTCTATGGTTTCCTTGATTTTAGATTCAAGGTGGCATACCTTCCTTTATTCTCGCGATTCAGTTTGGGAGGTTTCTAATATTTCTCCAACAATCCCTTATGTTATCTACAATTTTGTTGATTCGTTTATCTTCATGCCTAAGTTATAAGTGAATCTTTCTATTTCCATGTATTGACGAAAATTGCTCGGTCTATCAAGACCGAGCTCTTTCATTATTCTCCAAACAAGTTAAACAATTCGGTAATAGCCGAACTCTTTCACTACTTGGCCGAGCACATAGCCAAGCCGAACACTTTGCTTTGTCGATCACACTGATAAGTTCAGCTAGGTGTATTGGACGAATGACAGCTATCTTCATCACATGCCCTGCCTTGTCATCATCACATGAGCTCATTTAATGTCTTCACTCGTGTAATAAAGGGAGCCACCTATTATTTCATTTGTTCCCAGAGAACGTCTGACAGATGTCTTTCGTCTGTCAATCGTTTTTTGTACTTAAATCCATCATTACTCACAGCTTTTTGGGACATCCCCCTTGTTTTGGATGTTCAGTCTTTATCATTTAAATACTGCCTTTTAGAATTCCCTCCTCTTTATAAACGATCTATTTTCATCATCTCTCATTAACTCCTCACTTTTGCTTTCTCTGTTTCAACTTTCCATTTGCTATCCAGTGGTATGGATCCTTTGAAACCCTCCGAAGTTTCGGATTTCAAGAAGAAGTACAACATACCTGATGACGTAGGGGGTTCGAGTTGCAGGCAAAAATGAACTCTTAATAGGTACCAAGGAAAGTATTCCTATCTATACTCGAACCATAACCGAGGGTGGAATTCGTTTTACTCTCGACCCCCTTCTTTTCAAAATTTTTTGTAAGTCTTCTTTCCCTTTCCATCTTCAAGGGATTTCAAATTTTTCATGAATTCGGTGCTAAGATAGCCCAAAAAGATAAAGTTATGAAGGACGTCATTCATGCTCGTGCCTCTGCCCTATCTAAAAAAGAGTCTCAGGATGAAGATTTTGCCAAAATCAGTGAGGAGGCAAAGGTTCTAAAGGCTCAAAACCAAAGCCTGATTGAGGAGAAACGGAAGCTTCAGGCAGAGGTTAGGCAACCGAAGGATTCTGAGCATGAAGTGAATGTTGAACTTTCTCAATCTTAATTTGACTATACGATTCTCTTGGAGGAGTTTGACCAGTACAAGGCAGAGGAAAAGGAGAAAAAAGATGTTGCTTTTGATGAAGGGGTCGAGAAGGTGAAGAATGATCTGGCTCAACAGATCCCTCATATTCGGGATGCATACTTCAGCAAGGACTGGCATGCTGCTTTGATTACTGCCGATGTTCTTTCTTCTTAAGAGCTTTTATCTAGGCATTCTCTTCCGAACTCTTCCCAACCTCTTGCTCCTACTGCATGATCATGATCAAAGGATTTTTTTAAAATTTTTAGATGTAATTTGACTGCAAATCTTTCTTGTACTCTTTTGAAAGTTGAATGAAAATCACTTGTCTTCTATTTTTTATTACTTGTTTGAAAAAAATTCTTAAATGTTTTGGCCCTTTCAAAGAGGTCGGCCCCTCGATAGGGAACTAGCTCGATCCCTCGACAGGAACCTTTTATACTTGAAAAATTTTGTTGGCTCTTTTGAAGTAATGGCTCTTGCTCTGTCTTTCCTCAAAGGGCTTTGTCTCTCAACAAGGACCTTTACACTTTGAAAAATTCGATGGCTCTTGAAGTTATGGCCCTTGCTTAGCCCTTCTCCAAAGAGCTTGGTCCCTCGAAAGGGACCTTCATACTTAAAAAAACTCGATAGCTCTTGATGTTATGACCCTTGCTTGGCCTTTCTTCAATGAGTTTGGTCCCTCAACAGGGACCTTTTACACTTAAAAAAATTTGATGGCTCTTGAAGTTATGGCCCTTGCTCGGCCTTTCTTAAAAGTGTTTAGTCCCTCAATATGGACCTTTTACACTTGAAAATTTTGATGGCTCTTTAATTTATGGCCCTTGCTTGGCCTTTCTCCAAAGAACTCGGTCCCCTAGTAGAGTTATTTTTAGTCCCCTTGGGTACCTAAAAGAGTTTCTACTCCGCACTGACTCGCCAATCTGATTGGACTATAATCCATCCCTAGTCAGCTTACATCGTCATGCCTAGCTAAGCACCTAGATTAGATCGGTTGGTTGCGCCTGATTTAAGTTCACAACTTCTATTAGTATTTTTGGCCTCCTTGCCTTAATAGTAGGATGTATATAAAGTGGAAGAAGAACGGGAAAAAGAATCTTCAAAATTTTTTATTAATAACCAGTTCGGTAAATTTGCTAGTCACCAATCAACTCTTATGGGGCACCCTTAAGTTTTTGAAGGTATTTCAGAGTTCTGTCAAAAAAGGTACTTTTAGAAATAAAACTTTCTTAGTTTTGTAGTGTTCCAAGGCGTGGCACAACTCTTTGGTCCATGATTTCAAGCTCATAATACCAGCTGCCCGCAACTCTGGTTATTTTGAATGGACTTTCCCAATTTGCTCCAAGCTTTCCATGATTCGGGTTTTTAGCTGATCCCAGTACATGTCTGAAGACTAGGTCTCCAGGTGTAAAGGACCGGGGGTTAACTTTCTTGCTATAAGCTGGGGATATTTGATGCTGATAAGAACCCTTCCTTATAGCTGCTTATTCTCTTTTCTCCTCTACTAAATCAAGATCTCGGGTGATGATGGCTTTATTACTATTGCTCTTGACTAGATTGGTTCTAAGGGTCATTAAGCCTATCTCTAATGGAATAACTACTTCCATTTCATAAGCTAAGGTGAAGGGTGTCTCCCCAATTGGACGCCGAGGTGTGGTTCAGTACGTCCACAAAATACTTGGCAACTCATCTACCCATCTCCCTTTAGCATTCTCTAAACTTTTCTTGATTTCATCCAAGATCGTCTTGTTGGAGATTTTTGCTTGACCATTGCTCTAAGGGTAAGCTAGAATGGAATAGTAGTTTCGAATTTCATACTGCTGACAAAGAGCTTTGAAGGGTCCACTATAGAACTGGGTGCTGTTGTTCGATACAAGAGAGTGTGGAATACCGAATCTGGTAATGATGTTCCTCAAAACGAACTTCCTCATATCAGTATCTCTAATGTTGGTTAGGGGTTCAACTTCCACCCACTTGGTAAAATAGTTTGTTGTCACTAAAAGGTACTTCTTATTGTCGGGGGCCCGAGGTAAGAGATCCATAATTTCTAATCCCCACTGTGCGAATGGTCACAAGCTCGCCCATGGAAGCAACTCCTGGGATGGTTTTCTTGGTATGGGTGAGAATTTTTGATATTTTTCGCACCGCCTAACAAACTGTTGAGCATCCTTCTGCATGTACGACCACCAAAAGCCTTGAGAGATAGCTCGGTGAGCCAGAGATCTTCCACTTGTGTGAGCTCCACAACTTTCTTCATGTATTTCAGATACAAAGTCAGGAATTACCTTCGGATGTACACATTTCAAGTACAGGCCTCCAAATGAGCATCGGTAAAGCTCATCTCTTGGAGATAACCAGAATCTGACCGCTTTTAGACGTAGCTTATGAGCTTCCTTCTTGTCCTCGAGCAAGACACCATTCTTCAAGAAGCTAACAATCAGAGCCATCTAACTCTAATTAGTTTCACTGCGTAAGACTTCATCAGATCTGGTTGGCAGAATACTATGCTCAGACTGGAACTCAGTGGTAAAAGACCTTTTGGTTTCTTGTTCAATGGCGGAGGCCAGAGAAACTAGAGCATCAGCATGCAAGTTCTTCACTCTTCCAACCTGTTGTATTTAGTATTCTGGTATTTTGCTCAGTTCTTTTTCTACAACGGCATGATACGTCATCATTTTTCATCCTTTGCTACATACTCCCTTATTATCTGATTTATTGCCATTTTCGAATCAGAGAATATCTGGAGCTTCATTGACCCCACCTCGGCTGCTAACCTAACTCTAACTATCAAAGCTTCATACTCAACTTCGTTGTTTGAGACCTAGAAGCCGAGCCTGATGACTTTCCCTAAAATATAACCATATGGCCTCATAAGACTGAGACCAATGTCGACACCCTTTTGATTTGAAGACCCATCAACGAATAAGGTCCAACTGCCGTTGTGCCCAGATTTTTTATTGTCATTAGTATTTTCATTCTGCCCCGAGCTATTTTTTGGTTGGAATTTTACAATAAATTTTGTAAAATCGACCACCTTGGTTAAAAATCGACGTCAAATTCTCTGAGCTCGACTGCTTATTTAGTAACACATCCAGACAGGTCGATTTCTGTAAAAGGGACTTTAACGGCTGATCGGTGAGTACTGTGAATTGGTGAGCCTGAAATAATGTCTGAGCTTCCTAGCCGAGCTAACCAATGCAAGTGCGAGCTTCTCAAATGGAGTATACCACGATTTTGCATCTAAGAGCATCTTGCTTACGTAATAGACTGGTTTCAACTTTCCACAATCATTCCTCATCAATGCCCAGTTAACCGCGTGTTCTAATACTGCTAGGTAGATAAAAAGCCTCTCCTCGGGTGATGGGGTTGAGAGGATCGACGGCGAGGCCAAGTAAGACTTGAGATCGACGAACGCTTCCTTACATTCCTGACTCCAGGGTGCCCCCTTCTTTCCCTTGATTGATTAGAAGAAGGTCCTGCACCTATCAGATGCTCGGGATATAAATCTTCCAAGAGTAGTAACCATTCCAGTTAGCCTCAGTTTCTTCTTCATTGTCCGAGGAGATTGTAGTTCGACCAAAGCCTTTACCTGATCGGGGTTCACCTCTATTACTCGGTGCATAACCAAAAAGCCCAAGAATTTCCCAGATCCACCCCCAAATGTGCACTTCGAAGTGTTTAATTTCATGTTGTATCTTCATAGCACATTGAACGTACTCTTCAGGTCAGAATAGTGGTTGGTGGCCTTTCGACTATAAACCACCACATCGTTAGTATAAACTTCCACAGTACTGCCCATCATATGTGAGAACATTTTGGCTACAAACCTTTGATAGATCGCTCTAGCATTTTTCAATCTGAAGGGCATCACCGTATAACAGTATGTCCCTTCTGGCGTTATAAAGGTAGTCTTTTCCTCATCTTCCTCGGCAAGGAGGATCTAGTGGTACCCCTTGTAAGCATCCAAGAAGCTCATTTGCTCATGATCGACAGTTGCATCAACCAGCTGATCTATCTTTGGCAGAGAGAAGTTGTCTTTTGGGCAAGCTTTGTTGAGATCGGTGAAGTCAACGCAGACTCTCCACTTCCCATTCTTCTTCTTCACCACCACGGTATTGGACAACCATGTCCTATACTACACTTCCCTTATCGTTTGGGATTCAAGCAATCGTGCTACTTCCTATTTTACTGCGTCTTGATGCTAAGGAGCCAAGCTCTTCAGCTTCTGATTGACTGGTAGAAGCTGACTGGCTTGAAGCTAGGGTCAACGATCAAGTGGTGACATGCCACTTCGGACGGTACGCTAGGCATATCACTCGTTCTCCAAGCAAAAACATCAGCATATTCTCGAAGCATGGTGACGAGCACTTTTTTCTGCTCGAGACTGAGAGTTGTTCCCAATAAGAAATATTTTTCCTAATCTCCATCATTGTCTAAAGGTTCTTTAGTCAAGTCTTCAATTATTTGATCCATGACTTCTTTCTCGGCGCCTAAAGGTACTTTAGGTCTTTTCTCGACAGCTTAGTCGATAGATTCAACTGTGCTATCGAATGTTAATTGTTATTTTGCCACCTTGGATACTGAACTCTTCTCCCGAGCTTCCTCTTCTTCCTTGGGTTTGACTGAGGTTAGCAAACAAGTTCTAGAATTGACTTGGTTTCCTCGGATGTTCACTATCCCTTCAGACGAAGGGAACCTCAGCATCTGACGGTACGTTGATGGTATCGCCTTCATTTCGTGTAGCTAGGACCACCCCATTATCGCATTATAAGTTGAGACCGTATCGACAACCAAAAACTCGATCATGATGCAAACTAGTTCATTTTTTACTGACAGTGTGATCTTCCCCCCAGGAAGAAATATTTTTTCACTAAAGCCAATAAGTAGTGTATTTGAGGGCTTAAGATCCTCCTTCTTAAGATCGACCTTCTCGAAGAGATCCATGTACATGATTTATGAGGAACTCCCTTGATCAATTAAGACCCTTCTTACATCGTAATTTACAATTCAAAGTGAAACGACTAGAGCGTCGTTATGTGGTTGATGAACTCCGACCAAATCCTGTTCGGTGAAGCATATGGCCTTGGCTGAGTCCACTTTGATTTTTTTGTTCACAATCTCCGGAGTCAATCACAACTCATAGACGTAATTTCCTTGGCAGTTTTCTGAATATATGCCCTAGCAGAGTTGTTTGTAGACATCTGCGGGTTTGTCGCAGCATGGATCACATCAATCACCCCAGTTGATGTGCTATGATCTCCTTTGAGATCAGTTCTCACTCTGTCACTTACTCCACCTTCGATGAACTCGGTGAGATGACCAGCCTAGACCAGCTCCTCCAAATGTTATTTTAAAGATCGACATTTTCTATCTTGTGACCTACGTCAAAATGATATAAACATCTGAAGTTCGGATTCCTCTTCGAAGGATCTCTAGTTAGCTTGTTAGGCCACTTCAAGAACGGTTTCGCCTTGATTTGATTCAAAATCTTGTATATCGGTTCTTTAAACAGTGTATTTACCACGAGAAAAGGTGACTTATGTGGATAGCCTTCTTTCTCATTCTTCCTTCTGCTCTCTTTACTCGGCTCGGTCTGCTTGTCATGAATGAACTGCCTCCTGCCTTGGTGCTCTTTAACTACATCTCTGGATAAATCATCGTCTACTTTGGCTTACTTTTCGATTCTCGCCATTAGTTCTTCCAAGTCTGTGGCTGGCCTCCTGGTAAGTGACTGGTACAGAAGGTTCTCCCTTTTGGCAACCCAATTTTAAAAGACACAACTGCAATTTTGGGATTGCATCCCTCAACCTCATTCATTGTCTCCCAATAGCGGTAAGTGTACTCTCACAAGGTTTCATTATTCTTCTTCTTTAAAGTCAACAAAGCCCCTAAAATCCTTGGGATGCTTACTGTTTGTAATGAATTGAGCTGTGAACTGCTCGGCTAGTTGAGACCATCCCTCAATTGAACCCTTCGGTAGGATGTCAAACCATTTCATGGGTGACTCCCCAAGACTGCTAGGGAAAATTGTATAGAGCAGCGGTTCGTTCCTTTGGTGAATGGTCATAAGCTATCTGTAATGTCTGATGTGTGACGTTGGGTCGGTCTTTCCATCATAAAGTTTGAAATTTGAGACGGCGAACTTGCTAGGGATTCATCCCTTTTCAATCCATTTTTCAGAAAGGTGATGAATCTGAGATGTCTCCATATTCCCTTGTTACTCTTCTAGCTAGGTCCCTAGCCGACCTCTGTTTTGGATGCCTAAGACGGTTGTTGAGTTCCTCATTGATGTACTGCTTCTTGGCATCCTGCTCCTAGATCTAAGGTTTCTTCTATTGATACTTGTTGTCCTTGGGACTTTTGATTCTCTCCAGTTTCTTTTCGGGACTTTCTCGTCGATTTTCCCTCACACGCTTCTCCTTCCTGGTCATCTCTTTTAGTTTGGCTTTCAATTTTTCATTTTCTTTCATCAAGTCTTTTTCCCTAGCATAAGATTTCCTGAACAGCTTGTCATGAGCATCAAGCCGGTTCTACAAGGATTGGACCAACTTTGCTAGAGAATGGTTTTCCCCCTCGGCACGGAGGGATACATCATGAACTTTGATTTGCTGGTTTTGGTTCTCAAAAGGTTTGAAACTTACTAAGGACAACTCATCATCCTCGTAGGGCCTAGATGGACTTTTGTTGGCATACAACCTTACGTTGCCGTCGGATGGAAAAAATACTAGATCAGAATTTTCCAAGGCAAAATTGACTACGGGTGATCCGATAGCACTTCTAAGTCTCGACATCATAGCTATTTGTTTCGAGGGATGAAAATCTTCCCATAGACGACACCAAAAAATGTAAGAGGCAAAAAATTAATGATACCTCCCACAGGAACAATTAATGAATATCTCTAATACCGGATGAATTCTGAACTTGGGACTCCCAATCTCCTTCTTGCAAAACGAGCAAACTGCCCAAGATCGAAGTGCTTCTTTCGATCGAAGTTACTCTAATGCTTAAATCAGTAATGGAACTGAAACAAACGGAAGAAGACTAGAAGAGTTCAGCATACCTTTCACCTTGGCCTCTTGTTCCTTTTATAGGTCTTTCTCCCTCTAGGTTTTCCCTGATTTTAGATTCAAGGTGGCACACCTTTCTTTATTCTCGCGATTCAGTTTGGGAAGTTGCTGATATTTCTCCAACAATGTCATGATATCTACAATTTCGTTGATTTTTTTTATCTTCATAGCTAATTTGTAGGCGAATCTTTATCTTTCCATGTATTGACGAAAACTGATGGGTCAAGCCCAAGAAGAACCCAATTTATTTGGAAAGCCCAAATTCCAATTAAGGAGCCCAACCTCATTGAGGGTCCACCAAGCCCAACATAGTCCAAGGCAAGTTAAACACTCTGCTTAGCCACGTCATCAAGAGGGAAAGCGTAGGAGCTTTGCCTGCACCGCCAAGGAAGCAGTCCACCCTCACCTTATCCTTGACCGCGTCTTGTGGAGAGCATCACAACTGCCTAGCCCATTGAGGAGAAGTCGTGAGCTCAACCGAAACACTTGCTTAGCTGCTATAAAATAGCCCCAGTCTGTTAGAGGGCCACTATAAATGGCACGCCCCACCAACACTTGGGGGGCATCACACTTTACCTGAGCACATCTCATTTCTCTCCCTCAAAGCTTGTAATCTCTGCTCCCCACTCCCTTGAGTTAATAAAATACCCGGTGACCAAAGCCATTCAAGAGTGGACGTAGGTCTAGCTGACCGAACCACTATAATTCCTTGTGTCTCTCCATTTTCTTATATTTTATTTCTACATTTATTATTCACACTTGACTCGTGGTGCATAAAACAATTTTGTGCATCATCAGTTTGGCGACGTCTGTGGGAAAGACAAAATTCTCACTTCAAAACTTTCATTCTCTTGAACCAATGGCGATCACTACCAGGTCCATGAACCAACATAAAGACAATCCTCCACGAGAGGATGAGATTGCTCCTCCGCCTACCAACCCTGTCCCAAATGCTCCAGTTCCCAATCCACAATAAATGCTGGACACCATGCAGCAGCTGGTAGTCCAAAACCAGCAGATACTACAACTCATCCTCGCTGGACAAGGAGGAGCACAACTTGGAGGTGCGCAGCACGGAGGACCCCTAGGAGCTCCACGTCCTGGACATCAGGGAGCTCCAGCTGCACCACACCTAGGTGCCCAAGAAAGGCTGGGCGCCCACTTTGGAGTCCCCTTAGGCGCCCCACATAGGGGAGCCCAATATGAAGGAGCTCTACCTCCCCCTCCTCCTGCTTCTCATGGTGAGGACCTTCATCCCCAAGAGGATGAGGGCGAGAACCAGAGCATGGAGCATGGAAGTCATTTCCATGATCATTCCAGAGGAGCCCCCAACCATTGGGATGAGAAGATCAAGGAAGTACAAAATCAATTGGGTGACGTCTTCAATGCCATGAAGGCGTAGGGCCCCGAGACAGTAGACTACCTGGTGAGGCGTACAGACACGCCCTTCAAGTCTGACGTAGCAAATTATCCGCTCCCTCAAAAATTCAAGATGCCTTCCGTGGAGGCCTTTGATGGGACAAGAGACCCGCTAGACCACCTCGACACTTACAAGACTCTGATGCAGCTGCACAACGTCCCAGATGAAATCATGTGCAGGACGTTCCCAACCACACTAAAGGGGTCTGCCCGACAATGGTTTGCTAAACTCTCCCCAGCCTCCATTGCCTTCTTCGCTGAGCTTAGCAGGTCATTCGTTTCGCATTTCATTGGAGGACGTCGCCACCAAAAGCCTGTCACACACCTGCTTAGCATAAAGCAGGACCGCGAGGAGAGCCTGAGGAGTTACCTCACTCGTTTTAACGAGGAGGTACTCCAAGTTGATGAGCCCGACGACAAAGTAACGATGACCGCCTTCTTGGGTGGCCTTCGTTCATCAAGCTTCCTCTTCTCAGTAATGAAGCGCCCACCAAAGAGCATGCCAGAGCTGTTAGCAAAGGCCCAGAAATACATGAATGCTGAGGACATTACAAGAGCCAGACGAGGTGAGTCTTCCAGAGCAGGGGAAAAGAGGAAGGAAAGAGAGAGGGACGATAAGAAGGAGACAGACAACAAGCGTGGTAGAATGGAAAGAGTTCCTGCCAAGGACCGGCTAGGTCCTACTCCTTAGAGGGACCGTCAACCCTTCACTCCTCTCAATGCTGCTGTGGGGCACATCCTATTTCAAATCCGGGATGACCCCGCGATAAAATGGACAGGGAAGATAAAGTCTCCTCCAAATCACAGAAATCCTAACAAGTACTGCCGCTTCCACCGTGACCACGGGCATGACACCGATGATTGCTATGACCTCAAAAGACAAATTGAGGAGCTCATCCGCCGTGGTCACCTACGCCAATATGTTGCTGGTAGGGAACGAGCACCAACACCTCACAATCAAGAGATCAGCAGCCCGTGGGAGAGATCCATACCATCTCAGGAGGACTAGCGGGAGGGGGAGAATCATTTTCCGCAATGAAGGCCCACGCCAGGAAAGCAAGGCACTTTGATGAGATGCGCCCATCCAAGGTGCCGAAGCAGGGCGATAACGAGGTCATATCTTTCTCAGATAAAGACCTAGAGGGAATCCAGCACCCCCATGACGACCCCTTGGTGCTCACTATGACAGTGGCCAACTTTCAGGTGCGCAGGGGATCCTGGTGGATAGTGGTAGCTCCGCAGATATCCTATTTGCAGAGGCCTATGACAAGCTCAGCCTGGGAAGGGAGAGACTGCAGCCTATCAGGTCACCTCTCATTGGGTTCTCAGGGGAGAAGGTGTATCCCTTAGGGTCCATCACTCTTCCTGTCACAGTCGGAGCGGCACCCCGCAGCTCCACAGTGATGGTCAATTTCCTGGTGATAGACTGCCCGTCAGCCTACAATATCATTCTCGGGCGACCTGCTCTTAACACATTGAGAGCAGTGCCTTCCACCTATCATCTCATCCTCCGCTTCCCAACCTCAAGCGGAGTTGGAGAGGTCAGAGGAGACCAAGTAACAGCAAGGGAGTGCTATGTCTCCTCCATGAAGACTAGGAAGCCACAGGAGGCGTTGCAAGTAGAAGTCCTTGACCCAAGGGATGACTCCACCACAGAAAGAGGAGAACCAGTGGAGGAGCTCACTCCTGTGGTCTTGGATGAGGAGTGCCCAGACAGAAAGGTATACATTGGCTCTTCCCTTTCTGAAGAGTTGGTTGGCCCACTAATAGACTTCTTGAGACGTAACATGGACGTCTTTGCATGGTCACATGCGGACCTCGAGGGCATCGACCCAGAGGTGGCCACACATCGTCTCAACGTTGACCCAGGCCACAAGCCTGTCCGCCAAAAGCTAAGGGGCGCCTCCACTGAAAGGGCCCAAGCTATGGACAAGGAGGTTGGGAAGCTGATGGATAACGGGGCCATCAGAGAAGTAGCATACCCAGAGTGGCTTTCCAATGTAGTGATGGTCACTAAAGCCAATGGAAAGTAGCGCCTCTACGTCGACTTCACGGAACTCAACAAGGCGTGCCCGAAAGACAGCTACCCGCTACCACGAATCGACCTCCTCATTGACGCCACTGCGGGGCATGAGTTGCTCACTTTCCTTGATGCCTACTCTGCGTACAACCAGATAAACATGTACCCCCCGGACCAGGAGAAGACATCATTCATCACTCCAAAAGGGACCTACTGCTATAGGGTCATGCCATTCGGGCTAAAGAACGCAGGGGCAACTTACCAACGACTGGTGAACAAGATGTTCCAGTCTCAGATCGGGCGAACGATGGAGGTATACGTGGATGACATGCTGGTGAAAAGTCTTGCAGCAGTAGACCACGTTGATCACCTCCAGGAAACTTTCAATGTCCTGAGGTCCCATCACATTAAGCTCAATCCTGAAAAGTGCGCCTTTGGCGTGGGGTCAGGCAAATTCTTAGGCTTCATGGTCAACCAGAGGGGAATTGAGGCAAACCCTGATAAGATCAAGGCCGTCCTTGATATGAAGTCACCCTCCTCAATCAAGGAGCTCCAGCACCTCAATGGGAGAATCGCAGCACTCAATAGGTTCGTCTCCAAGTCTGCGGACAAATGTCTTCCCTTCTTTAAAAATTCTCCGAAAGGCTTTTGAATGGGGGCCTGAAGCAGAGGAGGCCCGCCAAAGGCTCAAAGCCTACCTTGCAACACCTCCCCTCTTATCACATGTCACTCCAAGAGAAACTCTACATCTATACCTTTCTGCTTCCTCATTAGCGGTAAGCTCAGTGCTTGTCAAAAATGGCAATGGAGTGCAGAAGTCAATTTATTACGTGAGCAGAGCATACCGGGGGGCAGAGATCAGATATTCCGCACTAAAAAAACTGGTGCTCGCTCTTGTCATTACAGCGAGATGATTGCGACACTATTTTTAGAGTCATCGTATAGTGGTCATCACAGACCAACCTCTTAAAAGAATCTTGGGAAAGACAGACGTATCCGGTAGACTTCTTAAATGGGCAGTGGAACTAGGCGAGTTCGACATTCAGTACCAACCTGTAACACCCCGTATTTTCTTTTTATATATTTGTATAGATATATATATAATAAAATATTATTGTGAATGTGTGAATATGCATAATAAGGTAAGGATAAACCATATATATTTTTAATACTAGGATAAATACTAGAGACGCATATTGATTGGAAAGTTTGAGTTTTTAAAGACGTTGAAACATGAAAATGGGGATTTGATGAATTTCTAAGTACTTTTAGGTCAAGATAAGGTTTTCATTGAATCCGGAAGGTCGAAAAATCTTGGGAAGGGTAATAGGAAGTGCATTGGAAAATTGGAAGACGGAGGAGGACTCTATCTGCTGAGTGGTACCGGTACCCCGATTCCAGAAGGTTTTTGGTACCGGTACCCCAATTCCAGAAGGTTTGTGGTACCGGTACTGGGTACCGGTACCGGGTACCGGTACACCCGATAAAAATCTGAATATTTTAAATCGCGACGTTGGTCCGACTTTTGGGCCTATAAATACTTTAGGCCGCCTCCTTAGTCGTCCATACCTCATTCTAAACCCTAGATACCTTGAAAGAGAATGAGAGAACTCAAGATCAAAGAGAAAAACAAGAGATTAAGAGTATATTCAAGAATTCAAGCCCTAGTCTTCAAGATTTAAGGTAGGGAGTTTTCTCTCATTCACTTACATTGAGGCTAGGGCATATCTATATATGTAATCCTTTCTCTTTAAATTATACATGTATGCTATATAATCATTGTTTCTTGATACCTTGTGACTATTACCATGATTTAAACAACATTATTGTTTGATTAACCCTTTAATCTTTTTCTTGCTTAAAAACCCTAGATTCTAAAAGAGATGAACTTTTCTTTAAATTGTTCTTCATTCTTGTTTTCAAAACTTTAGCGTTGAATATTGTACATCAAAATAATATAAATGATGATCTCTTGCATATTTTCTTTGATTATTTGATTATATGACACATGTGAGAAAAATTGGAGATTTTGCTATACTTGTGAAATTGTTGTGAATTGAGCATGTTCTCGGTTTCCTCATTGTATTGGTGTTGTGATGGACTTGAATTACCTTCGAGAGATGCCGTAGAGTGTTAGAGGTTAGTCTACCCCAATGGGGGTGAGATGGTTTCCTAACACTTGTAGTGGGTTGTCATTTGGTAATGCAACCACCATCGTTCACTGGAGTTCGAACAAGGGATAGTATAAATTCCTAGGAAGGGACTCGTCACTGCCATTGGGATGGTAGACGCCTCTTTCTAAAGTGCTTGTGATTGTGATTGTGATTATGATTGTAATTGGTGGACTAGGTATAATCGTAGGGTAGATTCATGGGAAGCAATCATCATACATGGTACGAGGATGAACCGAAAATACCTGGAATTATGAGTTGGGTCGTTCTTGCCGATGCATTGGTATGGGACAACGCGTGGGGAAGAAGCCCTTTTTCTAAATAGCCTAAATTAGAATATTGGTTACTGTTGCTAAACTCATTTTTATTCATTTATTTAATTATTGCTACTGTCTAAACTTGAGATCTCTTTTAAAATGCCCCTGTTTTATTTCAAATATTCTATATGTTAATTGTGAAACGAGACCGACCGTTTTCTATGTTTTAAAACCTTGTTTGAGCTTGGGAGAAATGTGGCTACAGAGCTTCATGCTCACCCCCCTACAAATTATATTTTTCAGATTTGGTGCTAGAGGAGGATCTCGGGATTGACGAGCCGGGACATTGGGAGGCTCCACTCGAGGAGAACCTAGATCCCGATGTGGATATGTAGAGCAGTAGCTTCTTTTTGTACTAGACTAGGACATCCTTTGGAAACATTGTGTAGTCTAATTTATTTTGTACTTCCGCTGCAAGATCTACTTTGATATTCTTTTGGGGATGTAAATGCCATTGTTGGGTATATTCTTTTGGATGTTATTGTATATGCCTGAATGATGAAGTAAATTCTTTTGGATATGAAGTGATGTAGTTGCTCCCATGATTGTAAATGGTCTTTAAATAGTAATACTGCCAAGGTGTATTTTGGGGTGTTACAAAGTTGGTATCAGAGCCTAGGCTTTAGGTCTTACATGGGAGCTGTAGGTTATGGATCGCCCCTAGGGAATTAGGATTAGGTGATTAAGATTGTTGATCTAAATTTTTCACTAGCCTTATACTTTGGTTTTAATCGACAATAGGATGTCTTGTACATCAAAGAACTAAATTGTGAATTGATGTGCAGGATGGAAGGAGAAGGAGGACGTGGTCGTGGACGTGGACGTGACCGGGGATGGGGACGTGGTGATCAAGCATACCCACCACCTCCCGATGCCATGAATGGCATTTACCAATGCTTAAGGGAGCTCACCACTCTGGTACAACACCAAAATGGGAACAACAATAACCACAACCACAATGGTGGAGCTCATCCCCTAGCCCAAGTACCGGGCAACGGGAACGAGAATCGACAAATGGTGGCTCTTAAAGAATTTCTACGCCAACACCCACCTACCTTCCAAGGGAGCTCCAATCCCTTAGATGCGGATATATGGATCCGCGGGATGAGAAAGATTTGTAATGGTATGGGGATCGTCGAGGACCTTCGGGTGGGCTTGGCTACTTACTTGCTGGAAGGAGAGGCCGATCATTGGTGGGAGTCAGTGAAGAGGAGGAGGAACACCGACACGCTCGTTTGGGAGGAATTTGAGCAAATTTTCAATGATAAGTATTTTCCAGAGTCGGTCCGAGATAGGATGAGTGCAGACTTTCTTGCCTTGCGACAGGGCAGTATGACTGTAGCTGAATATGAGAGGAGGTTCGACGAGTTATCCCGCTATGCCCCAGAATTTATAACCACCGAGGCTAGGAGGGCCAAACGCTTCGAGCAGGGGTTGAGGCCAGTTATCCGGGAGAAGCTTGTGGCTCTCAAGATCAGAGACTATGGTGATCTAGCGGACAGAGCTGCTATAGTGGAGAGAGACATAGAGGACTCTCAGAGGCGACAGAATTATGTTAGAGGAGGCCCGATCCGTACAGAAGCCAGCAGCAGCGGAGCGCAGAGGGCGCTACCATACCGTCGTCTCGATCAGGTGACAGGACAGATACCTCAGATAACTCGAGGAGCAGGAGGTGTACCGGGGAGGACAACCACAGACCCCCGTCAATGCTTCGCATGTGGAGGGGTAGGACACTTCAGACACAACTGTCCATCACTTCCACCAAGGGCTAACCAAGCGGTAGGACAAGTGGCCACAAACCGGCCACCACAACAACATAGACCGGTACAAGCTCAAGTCCCTGGCGGCGCTAATCAAGGAAGAGTATTTGCTTTGACTCAACCGGAGGAAGATGCCTCCAATGCAGTTGTGGAAGGTA
>CM042197.1:15869367-15882595 GCA_023539305.1 Ilex asprella | reverse complement strand
ACATTGGCCACATACCTGTCGTACGCCCAAGCATTTGGTGGACCTTTACTAGGCATCCCTAAAGGAAAAATAAAAGAAGATAGAAACAAATTTCATTGATCACCGTGAACCATTGGATCTTATTAGTCTTGATGTTCCCTATCCAATTGACATAACTCACCTTAATGTTTCTTATTACTTTGTCGATCCTGATGACAAAATTGATCATTTGATCGGTGATGGAAATGTCCACATCAGTTAGTGTTATTTTTCTTATCATATTATCTTTCTAAGATGTTAAGCATGAATTTCATTTTTTTTTTTGAAGTTTTATTTTAATTTAAGCTTACTATGACTTTGTGTTTATGAATGAAAAGGAATAGATCTTATTTATCAACTATTCAATTATGAAACGAATGGTGAAGATGTTTGTCTAGTAGATAGTGGCACAACCTATGCAATCCTTCGCCATAAAAGATTTTTCTCCAACTTAACATTAGTCGAAGCTAATGTAAATATAATATCGAGTTCTAAAAACCTGATTGAAGGCTCTAGAAGAGCTATTATCATATTACCAAATGGAACAAAAATCCATATCAACGATGTTTTATATTCAGTCAGATCTAGAAGAAATTTTCTAAGTTTCAAAGATATACGTCGTAATGGATTTCAAATTGAGACTACGAATGATAATAGTGGAGAATATCTTTATATTACATCAATTGTTTCTAGCTTGAAGCTTATATTAGAGAAACTTCTTACTTTCTCTTCTGGGTTGTACTATACAATCATAAAAACAATTGAAGAAAACCAGACGATGAGCCAGAAGCTCTCTAATCCAAAGACTTTTGTACTTTAACATGATTGACTTGGTCACCCTAGGTCAATAATGATGCGTTGAATCATCAATAACTCAAATAGACATCCTCTAAAAAACTAGAAGATTCTTTTGCCGATTGATTACACATGTAATATTTGTTCACAAGGAAAATTGGTTATTAGACCATCCTCCACAAAAGTCAATGTTAAATCTCCAACTTTTCTACAAAGAATTCAAGGAGATATTTATGGACCTATACACCCATCATGTGAACCATTTCAATATTTTATGGTCTTAATTGACTCTTCAACATGATGTTCGCATGCTTCTTTATTATCTACTTAGAATGTTGCTTTTGCTAGTTTTCTTGCCAAAATAATCCAATTATAAGCATAATTCCCCGATTACCCAATCAAGAAAACGCCGCTAAATTTACATCTTAAACATTTGATGACTATTGCATGTCTATTGGGGTTGATGTGGAGCACCCAGTTGCTCACATCCATACCCAAAATGGTTTAGTTAAGTCTCTCATCAAAAGACATCAATTAATTGCTCGACCCTTACTAATGAGAACAAAATTACCAATTTTTGCTGGGAGACATGTAATATTACATGTAGCAACCTTAGTTCGTATTCAACCAATTGTTTATCATCAATACTCTCCAATACAACTCGCACTTGGTCAACCCCCATATATTTCACACTTACAAACATTTGGTTGTGTTGTATATGTCCCAATTGTACCCCCGCAACACACTAAGATGGGTCCACAACATTGACTAGGAATTTATGTTGGGTATGATTCACCTTCAATTGTTAGGTATCTTGAACCTTTGACAGGAGATGTTTTTATTGGAATTGATATTGTCATTTTGATAAGAAAGTGGTCCTACTGTTAAGGGGAGGAAACATGTCATCTGTTAAAGAACGACGTGAGCTTCCTAGAACTTCTCAACTTGTGTATTTCTCAATGTGGTGAGGACGTCCTTTTATAGGCATCAAATCATACTCTTGTTTATTGAATATGTAATAACTCTGTGTGGCTATTGAATTTTCATTTATTTTTTGTTCCAAGGTTTCTTAAAAACTTGCAATTGCTAATTATAGTTTTCCCCCATGGTATGGATGTTGTAACTAATAGAGTTGTATACTAAAAACTTACTTTTTGTACTAAAACTCGTTTTATTATTTAATAGAAGTTTATTCTTTTCATTTTATTGAGAATCTATGTGGGCAAAATATTTACATTATATTTAATATATAGTATGCATGTGTGTCTTATATTTTACATTGTAGATAATCTAGTGTGTAAAGTTCGGCTTATGCACAGAAGAACAGATTGTCGGATCCTTGTAGAATATGAGTATAAGTTCACAATCCTAGACGAAATTGAACACACCATCAGTATGATTGTATTGTAATATTCTGACATAGTTTGTCTTGACTGTAGGGCACGATTTGATGTCTCAGATTATTGCGCTAGTACACTTTATGTATTGAACAGAACCATATTAAGGTTATTATCTTTTTACTGATTCAATAAGATAATAAATACCTTATGATTATTATGATTGATTATACTCTTAGTCCCGAAATATTTAATTGTCACGTGCATATAATATTCGTCACTTTAATTCATCAAAGATTGCGATTCATATTGAGTTAATAAGCTTGGCGAATTGGGAGACGATATTTTTTGTGTGGTGTAAATTAATTATTAAAGGAAACCACGTCCGGGTATTTAATGGATTGATGATGTCCTCTTGAGGAAGCTCAGAATTTCTGTCCATGTCAAACCTTGCAGGTGGATTTAATTATCCGGCATGACAAATAAGTTGAGTGGTAATGTCTCAAGAAATAAAATAAGTCAATTAAATAGAATTGTGACAACTGTAATTTTAAACGTGAAGAAATTATTAAGCATATAATAATAAGGAGCTCAAATATAATTTTAAGATAAGGCTCAGGAGATCAGTAATAAGTTTTTAGTGAACGAACTTATTATTAATAGGCTGTAGGATGTTTGTTTTGGGTTGAACATAGAAATCCTAGACCCGTTGGAAGTCCGATCCTTATCTATCCTTAAGGTTTTTGACGTATCTTATATATAGACATTTAGAATCTCTAAATAGGTATCAATTCATTACTCAAGTTTTTTAGAGAGGCTGAAAGAGAGAGCAGAAGTTTGGAGATTCTTGTAGCCCACACTACATTTGGATTTTGACATTGGGGGATATACGACAGAAGGCCATGAGGTTTGTCGAGTAGTTTTTTCATTCATGCTAACACAAGATCAATCTAGGGTGATCTTGAAGGTAAACCATAATTCCACCTTGTAGGGTTTTAAAGAAAATTTTTTGTATTCGATTCATACGCGCTGTCAATGATACTTCAGATTTTCGTTCCAACAATAACTCCAATATTCAGTGGTTATAGTAGTGTAAATATTGATGATCTAGGGAAAATATTATATTATATGGACTTAGTTACGAGTCCCTTGTGTAGGTTTGTTTCTATGCATTTGACACACACACACAGAGGGAGAACTCGAACACACACATTTAATTTCACTGTGAACATATACACATTTAATTTCACTTCTATTTTTTTTTCACTTCGCATTTGAGCTTGTTTTCTTCTAGAGACTTTTGAAGATCAGTATTGCTTGCTCTTTTTTTTTTGGTGATAAACGAAGAACAAAATTTCATGAATATGCATTAGGATTTAATACTCTACTTTTTTTTGTGATCTGTATTTAATACTCTACTTTTACTTTCTATGTTTAATAATTCATATTAGTTATGATACACACACATACATGTATTTATACTTGGAAAATTGTAGCACATATCTAGAGAAATAAACAATGCAAGGGAAACTCTTTCGATTCAAATGTAATTCTTGGATTCAAGTAATCTTTAAATGCAAATTCTAAAAGGCATTATGGTTATTCTAAAAGTCATCTAATTTTATTTTATAATCTTAAAAGGCATCTAATTTTCATCTTCTTGTCATAATTGTAGAATTATTTAAAATGGTAGAAGACGTGCAACTGCCTTGTTATTTTGGAGTGCCAATATTATATCAGGCTATGAGGGAGTTTTTTTATGATATTCCTCTTAAACATGTCATAAAGGTAGCTTATGACACAAGTTACTTGTCATTGGTGAATAGGTTACATGATGTGAAGGGTTTAAATTGGAATAAATACAATCTAAAGCACATTAATGGATTCCCTTCTACATTGGGACACAACACAACAAATCGTTGACAATGATGGTGTGGTGGCAATGTTGGATGTGTTTGATAATGAAGTGGTCATCAGTGTGGATTTGTACGTGAAGGAAGAGATTAGGCCCGATGAAATTGGTGGAAGTCAGAAAGGTTGGAGTGATTATGGTCCTTACTCTTCACTTCTAACAGAAGAACCGTATACCCTAACAGTTCAACCTTCTAGCATGACGGATGATTATTGCACCTCAGTGGTTACGCAATCTATGGAAGAGTATAATCGATATAGTAATGGCCCCAACAATTATGGTGATTGTTCATCTTAGATACACCATAATGTGGTGCCCTTGTGCAAGCATTGGTATTGCAACAGATTTCTAATCCTACATATCAAGGAATATGTGCTAATGAACACAATGAAGAGTTTAAATAAGAATATGTGGGGGAGGAGTTATTAATGGATGAATTGATGATGATGGTGTTGGTAATGATGTTGAGCCTAAGGCTGAGGTTCATATGCACAAGCCTGAGTCATCCTTCTTCACAAACATTGACTCAAGTACCTAGAATGAGGTCAACAGATTTTTCAAGTTACAAGAATTGAAAATATGGAATCCAACAAGACCTGAATCGTCAAAAGGTCTTTTATTTAAGAACAAAAAAGATTTGGAGATGGTAGTGAAATTATGTTCACTCAAAATCCATTAGTAGTACGTTGTTGTCGATTCAAACAAAAAGTGATGGGTTTTGAGGTACAAGATGAATAAATAATGCGGATGCAACTAGAGACTATGTGTGTGCTTCATAGACAAGCATGGAATGTTTGAGATCACAAAGTATGAAGGACCTCACAATTGTTTCTACCTAAGGATGAATGAGGACCATTGTCAGATTGATGCGGAGTTTATATCATAGTGGATCGAAGGTGTTGTTTGGGTTACACTAGAAATAATAGTTCATGATATCATAGAGTTGGTGGAAAAAAAATACCTCTATGTAATAACGTACAAGAAAACATGGCATGCGAAGAACAAGATCATTGCAAAAGTTTTCAGCGACTAGAATTTTTTTTACAACATATTGCCAAAGTTTATGGGTGCTCTTGTAAAGTACAACCTGAGAATGATTGTAAGGTAGCAGTATGAAGATCGTGCTCCCACCTATAACAAATTTAGCAAAGTGTTCTGAGCCTTCAAAGTTTCCATTGATGGATTTGTTCACTGTCAGTCAATAATTAGTATTTACTACACACAATTTATAACAATGTACAAGATTAGAGTAGTGAGCTTTTTAGCAAATCATGTGCTGAAGTCATAAAAACCTAATTTTTCATGGATACTAGTATGGTTGGACATGCACTGCACAATCCTTCATTTATTGTCATATTACAACTTTATTAGTGCCAAGTCATTTTGATATTTTGCACAATAGTCTCGTCCACTTAAATTGTTGAACTACTGACACAAAAGAACACTGTTGAAAATTTATGGCCTTCTAAATCATTTTGCTACATTAATGTTTGAATTGACTCAACATTGTGGTGTGACATGAGCACACACTGGTCTTTCAGTAACTTCGCTTTTTCAACAAAACAATGTTTGAATTGAATCAGCTGTTCTATAAGTCATGTGCTGAAGTGACAAAGCCCTGATAGTATACAATCAGGGTTTTGAAACCACTATATAAAAGCTTGCTCCTTTGAGTTGATTAAATTATAGAGGAATTTCCAAGAATAAGAAAGTGTATCTTTTTGTAACTCGTTCAATTACCTAGGTCGTTTCATCATGGAAAACGAATGACTCAATAGGTGATGGTTAAAAGAAAAAAAGAAAACCTTGAATTTTGAGAGTTTGTTTGAGAAATTGATCACTTTAAGAAAATAACAATTAAAAAAAAGAATCGGTTGATCAACAAAGATCATCACCTCACCATAAATATGTATTGACTCAAACTCTATAACTCGTTCCAAATTGTGGTCAAACGTACTCAAGAAATAGATATTATTTTAACACTCAATTAATAAATAATAAAATGTACTCAAGACAATTGAGATGGTTTAGGGGAAGTTACTACGATTTTAGTGATTACAAGAATTACATGTGCAAAGTCTTAATTGTAGACGGGTAAGTAAGAAAATATACAAATCGATAGCATTTTCAATTTAACCTATTCAATTAACCCAAATAACTCGATAGTAGACAAACCTTTGTTTTAAGTCAAAATCTCCAATTAACGAATGAGGCTACTTCATCCGATCAAACTGACTACTCACTTATAACTAAATTAAAATTAAAAGCAATTAAATAAAGCATCATTGTAAATGAAAGCAAAAAGAGAAGAATTGAACTTGCAAGAAAAGTAAATTAACTTGTATTGAAATTGCAATAAACATAAATCGTTCACATAAGCAAACCAAAAGTAATTGTTTTGTAGGAATTTAATACTTGAATTAAACAAAAGATTGTAAAGTAAAACACTAGAAAAGGCTTGAAAAAGAAGAAAATCTAAAAACCCTAGGAAAGAGAAAAGAAAAAATGGTGAATTAAACGTTGGAATTGGAGCCCCTTCTCTATTGCTAGACTTGGGTATTTATAGGAGGTCTTGTACTAAAAATCCTACTTTCTATCCACTAGTCAAAGACCTTGAAATATTCAACAGATTGCCTTCTTTAGGAATGTAAATTACCAATTTTATAGGAACCTACCGATAGGAAACAAAAAATGAGCTATCAATAGAACTGTTCAATGTAATTTTCCTACTAGTTGTCTTGCTCTACTACTGGTAGAACCCTTCTCTATCTTCAACCTACCGGTAAAAAGTATTAAACTAACTGTAGAATAACTTTTTGTTTTGAACCTATCAGTAGGATTGAACTCCTACGGGTATAATCAACTTTTAGCCTTCGTTGTACTGGTAAAAGACCTATAAGCTGAAATGGTATTTTTCTTAATTATGCTTGTGTAGCCTTGGCTTCACTCCTAGACCTCTTGGCTTGTCCTCCAAGTTCTCTATGGCATTGAAATATGTGCAATTCTTTGTCCTTTCACCAATTCAACTACAAACACACAAATTTACTATAAAATTCAAAATTAATTTACTATAAATACAAAATTCAACTAAAACAGGATTTAAATGATTAGCATAACTAAGATGAATGATTATGAGGCTTATAATATACAATATTATGCTCTCTTATCACACACCTCAACTTAGATTTTGCTAGTCCCTTATCAAAACAACAAAAATCAAAACTTCCTAAACATTATACTATGAATTCCAAAGCATCCTCAATCACATAATCAATATCATCAAATTGAAATACATATGCTTAAAGAATAAATAACACACCAATGGAATCAAAATACATCATGTATGTATCCGCTATGTGTTTTGGGTACAAAAGAACAAAATCGTTGTAGTCTTCTACCCATGGGTTCTTTTACTTGGTTACTATTACCCAAAATAAATTCCCAAGGTTCTACTAGAACTTATACACTACTAGACGACTAAAAAGATGAAAAAGAAAATAGAAAGGGTAGGTCCATTAATCACTCCCCTCCTTCTTCTCAATAGTGCTCTCCATGACCATGCTTAGAGGTGTGGCGGAAATTGGAGTAGCATGTGATCCAGAAGTGGATGGTATGGGTAAAAGTATAATTAGGTGTCGCCATCTCACTTGGAATCGCCTCTCCAGGAAAATCTAGGTCAAATAACCTCCTCAATATCCCCGTGCACACATCCACCTTAGACTTAATTCTCTCCTGAGCTCTCCTCATAATCCTCTCCTCACCTCTCAATATCACCAAGTTGTTCCTCCAACTTAATCACCCTTTGATTAACAGTAGCCCAAGGAAAGTCTCTATAGCAGATTCAGTAGCCGTGGAAGGAGTGGCCTAGCCCTTACTCTTTAAACCACTAGCCCTCAATATAGTGGAGCTCTTCCTCTCTTCTACAATACTAATCGGGCCCAGCTTAGGAGGTCTCATCGTGTCGGATGCCATCTTTTTCTCCCCATCTTTCAAGAAAATCTAGGTAATCATACTCTCGAAGGGCATGTTCCACTTCGGCTTGTTTGTGGTGTGGTAGTCTCGCAACATGCCCCAAATCATCAAGGCAACGTCAATCCTCGACCTTGATATCAAATCGTAAAGCAGTACCACCTTTGACATCCCTTACTACTTCTCAAAGCCCTTGGGAAAAACATTATAGTGGAGGATATTATTGAGTAAACAGTAATCCCGATCAAAATTCCCATGTAAAAAAATACATTTGAAGTCCTCGGGGTTCCCATGCATCTCCTTAACATACTCAGCGAGGTCTTTGGCAGAAAAGTGGCATGGATGTAATCAATTTCAGAAGGATTCGGCCTCTTATAGCTAAGATATTCAGCTATAGAGGTAAGAGTAATATCAATCACCTTACCCAGACCTTAGTCCTTAATAGCATCAAATCTGCCTATACTAAATTCAAACCCAAACAAAACTCACAACATAATGACAAAACATAACCTTCAATAGGCTTAAAGAAACTCTCTAGCCCTTTGTCAATGATATCCTAGACTACATTAGTTTTACCAAGAATCTCCACATCCACCATCTGCTCACACATCAACCCATGCCTCCCAATCTTCTCTTTATACCCAAATTTCATAGGCTTCTTAGCCACGAGAGGTGCATCCTTTTCCTCCTCAGACCCCAACTCTACCACCATCTTACTTTTCCCCTTTTGCTTAGTTGTTGATCGATTAATTGGAGAACCTGTCCCCTTAGCCAACTATGTGGCCTTGGCCGGGGATGTCCTTTGGCCACTAATTGTCCTGGCCATCCCCACTAAGATCAAATGAGTCGTGGAGATTAAGAGAAACCACAGTAGGAGTATGACCTCAAAGACTTCATCATATGAGGGAGTTGAAGCCAAAAAATTCATTGGAGCCATCTCGAATATGAAGAACAAAATGAAATCAAATGAGTGAAGGAAGATAATTAAGGGTTCAGAGAGCTTCCTTAGCGTTTTTTGGAGTTAGAGTGAGTGTTTAGAGAGGTGGATCTCAAGGATTTAGGTCATGGAAAGATTTCCTACCAATAAAAACCCTTTTATTTTTTCAAACTGGACAGGAACCTACTAGTAGGAATAAACTTTCGACCTACCGGTTGCTGAGTTCAGAATTTCAGAAGTTTTTCTATTTTTTTTCTTTTTTTAGAATTAATTTAAAACAAACTAATTAAATCTAAATCTTAAAACTCAAAATATACCCAATTGAAGCCCTAACCACATTCCAATGTGCCACACATTCTGAAGTATATGCAATGCAATTTATTATACAAAATAACAAATACAATGCTAAGGAATTTAAAACATAATAAACAATCTAATGAAATGAAAAATCAGAAATACAGAACCATTTTTGTAGGTAACATGAATGCATTAAGCCCCTGCACTAAGCCTTTAAACACCAAAGTTTTCTCTAGTGGACAAGAGCTATCTCGTGAAGGTTTTCAGCGAAGATACCTACAAACTTTAGTTTTTATCTATCCGGCTTTCAATTTTTTTTAATTAACATGAAATTAGGGATATACCATATCTACTCAAATTAATTAACACAAGGTTTTTCTAAGACTTCAAGGCTATGCAAGAATATTCACCATCATGTTAGTCCTCAAAACTCGTGTGTGTGATATGATCATGCAACTCAAGAGATTCATCTATCCAGATTCATATTCCTATTAACTATCAAAAGTTAGTTTCAATGCCAAAATTCGCCAAGGTTTTCACACTCAAAAGAAATTCTCTGATTATCATGACTGTTCCACTCGTACGTATATGTGAGAATTGGGAAAGGAACTCGAAAAGGAGGGGTTCCTAAAGACAAGGGACATAAGGGTCACTACTGAGAGAAAAAGGAAAAGGATGGATGCGGAGGGATAGAATTGACACTACTAAGGCAGGAAAGAGAGGGAAGAACACTCACAAAGAAAGAAAAGGAAGAGGAATAGCAATTACTCACCAATGAGCATGATTCTGGTACAGAGGAGGGGTTGTTGGCTATTTTCTCTGGTTGATTCTAAGTAATTTATGGCTTCCAGAAAAATTATGGGTTATCTAGCTAAATTAATGTACAAAAAGTCAATTTATCCAAAGGGTTCAACTGGTCTCCAGTTGCCCAATACCCGACTTCACTCGGGATTTTCTTTAACCAAAGAACAATTCTAGTTTGGGGTTTCTCTCCATACCTTGTAACTCATGCGAATTGTTTAGCAAGTCAGTATAAAATACAATCTAGAAGTTATCTTCCTCACTTTCAGAATTAATCAAACACAATTAAAGAGGATCAGAATACACAAAAGTTTCAAAATTCTCCTCCACACATTCATCCACCAGGTTTGTCTCACAAAACTCTCCTTCACCCCTCAATTGCTTCACTACATGAAAAATATTAAATTGAGCCATCATATTCCCAAAAGAACATTTCATCACACCACTCCTATAATTTATTAATGCATTGGATGTTGCAAAGAATGAGCGTCCAAAGATTATGGGAATATGTGCAGTGGTTTTAGCAACTGGTGCAATGTCCAGTGTTATAAAATCAACGAGAAAGTAAAACCTATCTTCCTAAACTAAGACATCTTCGACTACCCCTCGTAGTACCTTCAAACTACACTTTTCCAGCTGAAGAGTAATTGAAATGGGCTTCAATTATACCAAGCCTAGCTGCTTATAGACTAAGAAAGGCAATAGATTCACAATCGCATCCAAAACTAATAATACTTGTTTGATTTGACAATTATCAATGATAATTGCAAAGGTGGGATAGTCGGGATTATTATACTTGAGTGGCGTGTTGTCTCGGAGAATAATACTTACCTGCTCTGTCATGAATGCCTTTTTCTCAACATTCAATTTTCTCTTGACAATGCACAAATCTTTTAAAAACGTAGCATATGATAACACTTGTCGGATTGTATCAAGGAGAGGAATATTGATTTTTATTTGTTTAATAAATCAAGAATTTCAGCTAGGTTGGCTTGTTTTGTAGGCATTCTCAATTAGTGAGGGTAAGGAGTAGGAATGTGACAAACCACCTCATTAGACCCAACAACCTTGTGCAGCTCAATTGACTCACCATAGCATCACATGTTCAATCAAGATCAAACGGAGTTCATTTAATCCATTTGTTAGATTATCATTAGACAATGATATCACATGGCAGTGTTAACATAGTATCATTATTACATTGAATATCTTCTCCTATAATAAGCATTTCTACAAATTGGATGCTGTTTGATTTTATTTCATTTTGTCTTAAAATCTAATAAAAAAAATCAAATAAGCCTTTTTTCTGTAATAAATAATCATCGAGTCCTATCATATTTCTAGGACCATCAAGTCCTATTTTTCGTAGTTTGTTTCCGAATCAATCCATGACTTCATCAGTCATATATTTTTTTTCAATATTACGTTTTCTTAGTAAACCCTCAATTACACTTTAGTTCATAATGTCTTTATTAAACAATTATACCATTGTTTGCAATTTTAATAGCTTTTAACTTACCAAAAAATTATTATAATATTTTACTACTTGTAAAAGTAAGGTAAATCACAGTTTACCGCCTTGAACTATTACATTTGTTTTACTTTGCACTCTATACTATAAAATTTCTCATATTGTACCTTAAAGTATCAATTTTATTACGTATCACTCTAATAGATAACAGGTGTCAATTTTTTAATAGTAAATGCACATGTATGTGGTCTGTACTATCAATAAGAAACTGACTATGCAAATGTGCAGGTCAAAAAATAAGAAAAACACACATCTATGACTTTGCCCTTCTTAAATTTTAAATTTTTTTCCTCTGGCCATTCTTTTTTTTTGTTCCTAATAACTATTTAGTTACAAAAGAGGTAAAATTAAGTAATTTTAGGTATTTGATGGGAAGTTCTTAGGGATTTTCCTCTCTCCTTTGACAGATTTTCAAGTTTTCGGTCATTTATTGAAATGATATGAAATAAAACTAATACTTTAAAGTACAATGTGAGATATTTTATTGTTGAGGATGTAAAGTGAAACAAAGATAATAGTTTAGGGGGTAAGGTATAATTTACTCTAAAAGTAAACTATTTTTAGTTAAACTTGTGCAACAATTTTACTTTCTAAAAAATAATATTTGTTAGGCAACCTAATAATAAAATAGATTATAAGTCAAATAAAATAGACTTCTATTAATGATCATATGAGAAAGATCTATTTTTTTTTATTTTTTTTCAATCATTTATTTATTTTTAAGTTTAACTATTTTTAACATAATGGCATGTTCATAATTAAAACTAAATGAAAAAAAGAGAAAGGAATGATGCTAGAACTAGGACTTCTTTGAAATTACGTAATGATAAAAAAAAAAGATATTACATTAAAAGAGTCTAACTTCGTTGCATTATTAGAAAAGTAATAGGCCTCAATGATTTTTATCACACAAAGTAAGATTCTTTATTTGTAAAAAAACAAAAGACAACTCAATATGTGATCTTTTAATCATTGCGGGTGCTAATAAGAGTTAGATATACACAAATTTATTTCTTTTGCAAAGATATTATTTATAATACCCTAAAATGTAATGGCACGTGAATACTTTTTGTTCAACATATAACTGTTTTTTATTTGGGGGTAATAGAACTAATACGACTGGTTGATAGGCTAAAGAAATACTTATTAGTGAAAAGCATAAATAAACTTAATAGTTTAAGCATGAAAAATATAATTTTCATGTTTATGAGTAATGTTATTGTTAAAAAATTGATTTAATTTATTAATTTAATGCTGTGTCGATAATAAAATTTTATTTAAAAAATTCATGAATTATAATTACAATAATACTATTGACCCATATTTTCACCACATTATGACGACAATAAATTAGATTAATTTTGGGTTTTTTAGATGTGAGTACAATTTTTTAGACTTATTTAAGAAAAAGTGTATGAATAAGTTGTTTACTTTATTCAGCGCAATTTTAATAAAACATCTTGTATTCAAGTACAAAATTCAAATAAAATCAAAATTATTTTACCAAATTATCCTCCATCAAATTATGCATGATTGATTGGCAATTATGTATCTAATCAAATGTGAAGATTTTATTGGATATTATCATTCTTTTAAATTTTAAACTGTATTTTTTGTATTCACTTTGTCTT
>CM042197.1:15857027-15867860 GCA_023539305.1 Ilex asprella | reverse complement strand
TTTTTTTGGTTTTTTTTGGGCAATGCATTAAAAAATTAAATAATTTTATATGCAATAAAAAATTAATATCGTCTCTTAGTTTTTGATAAGTCTGCCAATCGTGTCGAATAAGGAGGATTCGTATCGAATGTTAGCGGGCTCGTATCCGGGGCGGCTCAACAATATTAAAAAAAAGTTTGGATTTTAGGTTCCAAATTTTTAGAAGGCCTTATACTTTTAAGTACATTATTAACTCAAAAAAAAAATTAAATCCATTAAATTTTAAACCCTTAAAAAATACCTCGAAAAATTAAGTACAATCAAAATTTTTATTATAATAATTTAGATCCATGATCCAATTCATAACATTAGAAATCTAAAAAAATAAATAAAAAGTAAAAAGTACTCAAAAGTCAACTTATATTTACCCCTATCCCACTCTCTATAAAAATAAAAATAAAACATTAAAAAAAAGTTAAAACATTACTAGCAAGTCTTTCTTCTGTGTCTCTCTCATTTTAATTTTTTAGAAATTAATATTAAAAAAAAATGCTATCATTTAGTGTTTTCGCTTTAGGCCTCAAAATTTCTTGAGTCATCCCTGATTCGTATCAAAAAAATACTCAACCTATACTCGATTTGTTTATTAATTCGTTTCTAACGAACTATATTATATCGGATTTGTGTCGTGTATGAATCTTGTATCAATGGTATATAAACAAGTCATGCTGTGTGCATTTCTTTGTACTGGTTTCACCAATACTTGATTCGTGTATTAATCGTAATGTGTCGAATCTACTCGTTTACTAAACAGGTGGCTTAAAGGAGACTCAAACCTACTAATTTTGTGTCGTGTTAATGGGTCATGTCATATTTTGACACCTCTAGTTTTTTATATCAAAATTGACTTTGTAGAGTTAAATTTTTTTTCTTTGAACTATAAATTGTCTTTTGATATAAAACAACGTAATTTTATAAAATATTACTTGTAACACGAAAAATTGTTGTGGCCAATACAATTTATTTTTAGAGTTTTTCTTTTTTAAACTATAAACTGTTTTTTAATTTAAAATAAGATTTTAATGTTTTATGAAATATTATATGCGACGGGAAAATTAGTTGCCACAAATAAAAAAAATTCTTTTGAGTTTATCAAATATTATTTGTGGCAAGAAAAATAGTTGCCTCAAATACAAATTTTTTTTTGGATTTATGACACTATTTACGGCAAGAAAAATAGTTACCACAAATAATAACAATATAATTGATACAAACACGTTTTTTTGTGATGGTGAACACAACCGTCAGAAAAAATTGTCTCAAACATGTTTTTTGTGACTGTAAACAGAACTACCATAAAAAAGAATTCAATTGTTACATCAATCCATTGCATCATTCAATTGTTTAGTTAGACCTAAGAGTTACACTATTTAATATTATCACATAATTATATTAATTATACACACCAAATTAAATGAACTAAAAAATTACACCAATGAGGTACATCATATAAAGATACCAAACAGATAAACCAATGACTTGTAGTATTAAACCAATGTATTACACTTAACACTCACACCATCTAGTGACAGCAAAGAAATAAAACGACATATACTAAATAATTTTACCAAAATTTTTAAAACAATTTTAAAACTTGAAATGTGAAAATTAATCTAATTGAAATAGTAATTCATAATTGACTTCCAAAAATTTTTGTCTTCCAAATCTTTGCAATATTTTAAATTTTCAAATTCGTCAAAGACCGAAGGATGTGATCTATGCTTCGTGACCTTTTGCCTTTTTCCTTAATGGAGCCGAAGGTGACGCTTGGGATCAAAATCAATTTTGCAATATATTTTTTTTCGGCTGGATGATTTTTTTGGTCATTATCTAAAAAAATTGTGCTAAATCTAAAATTTTGAAGGCTAGCATTACTCGGTCCCATTAGTTACCATTTTCCTTTCTCTCCCCACTCTGTCTCTCACAAAACAAAAATGTCAGACTATTTCCCCGGAGAAGTGCTTATTGAAATCCTCTCCAAACTCCCCGCGAAATCTCTCCTCCGATTCAGGTGCGTTTCTAAATCGTGGAGCTCCCTCATCTCATCCTCCGATTTCATTACCACCCACCTCACTCACTCCACCACCACATCCCACCAGCTCCTCATCAAGCATTTCTCTCTAACTTCCTACCAAGAAAACTACTCTCTCTACTCGGACTCCTCTGCAACCCTCGAAAACCCTCTCGAACTCAAATGCCCATTCAAACCCAGATCTAAAACCTTCTTCAGGCTGGTCTCAACCTGCCACGGCTTGCTCTGTCTCTCCGATGACTTATTTGGCTACGCATACACACTCATCCTATGGAACCCTTCAATCCGAAAATACTTTACTCTTCCCAAACCTCTGGTCTGCTTCGACACACACGGCCCTTATATGTTCTCTCTGGGGTTTGGTTTCGACCTCAAAACCAACGACTACAAGGTGGTTCGAATCGCTTATTTGCAACATAAACCGGGTTCATGGGAACCCAGTGCTGGTGTGGATTCTCTGATGTATGGAACTGAAAAGGGTTACCTCGTTCCTCCTGTGGTCGAGGTATTTTCTCTCAGCACCGGTTCTTGGAAACCCATAAGCTCTAATGTTCCACCCTATAATATGGTGGAGTATTGTTGGTCTTCTGTTTTCGTGAATGAGATGATTCATTGGCTAGGATATTCTCATAGAAAGGACCGGGACCATAGTTATTGCAATGTGATAATGGGGTTTAATGTGGGTGATGAGATTTTTAAGGATATAAATTTGCCCAAGTTGTTGGTCTATGCGTACCCTCTCAATTTATCGATTTCGGTTTGTGGGGAAATGATAACAGTGTTTCAATATGACAGTAGGCTGAAGAGTAAAAGCTGTTCTGTGTGGATTATGAAAGAGTATGGTGTGGTGGAGTCTTGGAGCAAGCAATTCACTATTGAGATACCAAGTCTAGGTAGAGGGGTGTCTCTTGGATTTAGAACGAATGGTGAGCTGTTGATGGCTAGAAGTGATGGAAAACTGGTTTTGTATAATCCCAAGAGCAAGGGTGTGAAAAAGATAGGGATTCGTGGTGGTAGAGACTCCTATTATGTAGGGAATTATGTGGAGAGCCTTGTATTGCTGGATAGAGGATCGCAGATAGATTCTTATGATGAGGCTATGTTTGAGGAAGAACCTAATATCAGTGGAGAAGATGGAGCCATGGCTGATTCGCTTGAACGGAATTCATATATGCATTATGCTTTTGCGGCTGTTTTTCTCAATCACTGATACATATTCCTGTAGATTTTGTGGTATAGACTTAGCTACCTATAAACCTCAAATCCAAGCATTGCCTTGCTATATCTCTTTTGATTGGTGATGTTTTCGTGTCTGCTATACTATTAGGATTTCTACTGTTGCTTTTGTTTGGTATCTAGACATGATGATAAGAAAACAATGTTATAGCATCAAGTGCCCCTGTGGGTAATAGATAAATGTTAGTATATGGTATTACTCTGCTTTCTTTTTTGAGTGCAATGTTCAGTGACATGGTATAGTGCTTAATTGTATTTTTATTATGTTTGTCAAATGCTACTGTTCATCATGAATGGCGATGTCTTAAAAAAAGTAGTTTGGTTGCGTTATGTAAAATCACTTAAATTATTATTGTAAATTCCTTCTATGGGGCTTTTCATTGGAGAGAACTTAAAAGACCATCCATGGATTTCCCTGTATGGTTAGAGAGAATGTGTATGGGGTCATAGTTAAATGTCAACAAATGTCAGTACTCTGCTTATTATGAGTGCAATGTTCTATGCCATGGTGCAATGTTCTGTGCCATGGTACAGTTTTCATTTGTATTTTTATTTTGTTTACCAATTTTTACCATTCATCATGAATGGCAACGTTTTAAAGAAAGTAGTTTGGTTGCATTGTTTTTGTTGTACACAAGCCAAGCCTTGGGACAATTGTGATAATGACTTTCATGATAATGTTTATCGTTTCATAAGATCTTTGTTGGCAATCTTTGTGGGAATTGGTTGCGCAGACTATTCTTATGTTTTCCTTTCTTGGGGCTTTTCCTTGGAGAGAAATTAGAAGACAACTTCCTTGTATTTTAGTATATGGTTGCAGAGACTGCTTCAAGCTGATGGACTTAAGCTAATAAAATTATCAATCAGTCATTCTACCTCCTTTATGCTTGTAATTTTTTTCTTATTTATCAGGTCAATTCATCTTCTATTACTTTTTATGCTATTTTTTCTCAGCAAATACATAGTTACATACATGTTAGTGGTGACACCCTTCTGATGCATTGAACTAAAGGAGTTTATTCTTTTCGTCGTGGAGATTCATGCTATTTGTATGTTATTTTGGCAAATGTTTTAGTGACTGAAATACATTCTACAGTTATCATATCTGTCCTAGTTACCGTGGGGTTGTTTGGACATCCAATAGAAGTTAACATTGAAGAAACTATTTTTTGTTTGTAATTAGACATAAATTTGCGTGGTAAAATGATATCGGCACATTGACTAATGTTCTAATTGTTAAGGGTTTGACATCTGTTTCCTTTTGTGCTTAAAGTACATGATGTGCCCCTTCTAAGCCACATAAAACACTGTAGTCTAGTTTGAGTTTAAGTTTTCCCGAAACGTCCAAAAGTTTGCTTGGTTTATGTTTGTTCCTACTTATTATTTGTTTCTGCTAGAGTTTGGTATGGCTGTTGTATTGATCTTAGAGGGTAGAAGACGGGCGATATACTGTCAACATGACTAAGGGCAATGATGTTACTAATCAAATTAGAAACTTACGAACAGCAACTTGAAATTACTGCATTATTACTCAAGTATGATGGGTAGTGTAAAATTTCTGATGCTCACCGTTGGAATTACTCCAATATTACTGTAATAAAAAAAATCGTTTTGATACCATTTTATTGGAGTCAAGAGGCTTAGACAAAAAATGAAAGTAGAGGAGGATATAGACACTCAAAGAAAAAACAAATTTCATTCAAATTGATCACAACAACAACTTTAATTCTTCACATACTTACTAAAATCTACTTACCTACACAAGAACACCTGTCCTATTTATATAGGTCTAAACCATTACTCTTAGCATTACACTAACACACCATTATCCCACTAACTCTTGTAACTCCTAAAATATTAAAATTCACTTTCTCCATTTCTTGGAGAATTAACTGACCTCTAATACAATTTATTCATCCATTCCATGGTATATTAACATACCACTATTATCATTAAGACAACTTATCAAGATATCTTGGTAATATAATAAAACTTTAAAACAAGTTTATTTTCCAACATTCCTCCTTAAACTTGATTTTGCATTTTCAAGCCTTTATCTTGCAGATTACTTCATGATAGAGGGGCCTCATGGAATTATTGGAAACTTTATGGATTGGAGTATCACCTCCTTCAATTGCAAGAATATTTAAGAGTGTGTTTAGATCGCAGGTTAAGGTGGATAATATTAGTAGGATAAGAGAAAAAAAAATATGTGGGGTCCATTTATCTTGTATTTGGTAAGTAAAAAAATGTACCGGAAATTCCATTTGGATTTATCCCAACCCGATTTGAAAAGTCAATTGACTTTGAGATATTGCATTAGACTTTGGTGAACCCTAAGAGTGGTTCTCCGTGGTTTTTCCCTGTAACGGTTTTCACGTCAACAAATTACTTGTATTCTTTATTGTTTTTACATATACACTTGTAATTTCAAGCACAAATGGACACTAAGTGTTTGATTATAAGATTGTTTGAATATCTATGCATTACATAGTTGATTTAGTGGGTTTGTTGCCCTTGGGTTAGGATTCTTGGGAGATATTGAATGTTAATTGTTTAATTGACATATTAAATACACTAATCTTCATGGGTGTTAAGAGTGGTTTTGGTTGAAAAGGAGTTGTCATGTTAAAGTATAGGTAACAAGAGTGTTTTAGGTTACACACATGAACAGACCACCAACACTTCATCTGAGGTCGTGTTTGTGAAGGGTAATCCAAACCCATCACCCCCCACGGGTAAACACAAGTCCTTCAAAGGCTAAAAATGGTAAGGGTAGGAATTTAAAGAAACTGAATATTAAGGAAACCCAAGCCAATCATAATGAATGTTTCACTTGTGGAAAACATTACATTGCATAAAGAATTGAGATGTCTTGAATAAGAAGCTTATATATCTAGCAAACCAATCTAAGACTTTAAACGATCAAGTCATTAATTTTTCTAAACTTTTGGAGAGGTCAAGTGATTCTAAACATACTCATGCATCATTTGTTGTTTGTGGGCTATTCAAATATAGGAAAATCACTTGTTGAAATTTATAGTTTGAATCATGCAAAGTATACTAAAACAGTAATAAGTAGATGTGAAACCATTACATAGAAGTGTTACACGAAAAATGTTACAACAGTGTTACAAAAGTGTAACAACAAACAATTACAAAAGTGTAACATGCAAAGTATAACATCAAACTATTACATGGAACAGTTTGTATAACCAATGTAAATACTAATCCGATTTCAGAACAGAAGTTGTTATTGAACTTTAAGTAGATCAATGCTAGTGTTTGACATTATATCCTTAATACATATTTCGCCCCCACTCTTAGTACTTATGGAATATTGAGTGTCTGCCTCCCAGGATACAATGATCTTCCACGAATACAAGTAGCACTCCAATCTATTCGTACAACGAACCAAAACTTTGTTGTATACTCTCTAAACACATTGGTTTAATGCCGAATGCATACTGTCTGAATGCCTTAATGGACTGGTGAATGAATGTATGCAGAATGGAAATGAGCTTGGTATTTATAGACACTCTGGTGACTTTCCGGACAGTCACCACACTAAAAGACACAACCCAAAAGATGAAATGCTTGTAACGCCCCGCATTTTATTTTATATATGTATATAGATATATAGTAAATAATTGTTGTAAAAATGTGAATATGTGTAGTGATGTGTGTTTGAATTTGGTAGATCGGAAAAGTAGAGATTTAGAATGTTAGTGAAAATAATAGTTGAAATTTAGTTTTAATAAGTGAAAATATGAAATTTTATATCCTAGAACTTGTATTAAATAGGTTTGGTATAGAAATATGTGTTGGAGAGGCTTGGGATGGATTTGGTTGGCTTAGGAATGGATTGAAAATCGAAAAAGGGATGAAATAGGCTGTAAATAGTGCACTGGCTGCAACTTCAAGCGCAATTTAGACCTTGATTCAGTCAATATCTCTCAAAACTCAAAATACGAAAGTTGTAGAGCTCTTTCTTAGAATTCCATATCATCTTGAAACATCTCAATCAGAGCTCGGATGAGAGAGTTATGCCCAGATAACGAAGCGATATCAAAACAGTCTCATTTAGCTTGAACAGTGCACATGCTGCAACTTCAAGCCTGATTTAGACCTTGATTCAGTCAATATCTCTCAAAACTCAAAAATATGAAAGTTGTAGATCTCTTTCTTATAATTCCATATCACCTTAAATCATCTCAATCGGAGCTCGGATGAGAGAGTTATGCCCAGATAACGAAACACTGTCGAAATAGTCCAATTAGCTTTTTTGCATTTAATGTCTTCATTTGCATCCTAAATTAAAATATAATAATGATGAGTACATTTAGGATTCAAATAAGTATAAAAGGCTTTAAGAAGCACCCTTGATCACCTTTTATTTGCAAACATCGCAAAACTTCATTAATAGCCAGTTTGGATGGGTAAAATAAAAACTTTAGTGTTTCGGGTATACGTTGACTTTGGTTTTGAGATAAATCATAAAAATAAATGTTTTTAGGTTAAAATAACATTAAAAATGAATCTGGAACGTCGAAAAACCTTAAGATAGTCATATGAATCAAATTGAAATATTTAGTGGCAAAACCGTAAATTTGGAGACAACCCAAACAGCACATGAACAGTAAAAATCGGGATTGGTGTGTTTTAAAACCTCATTTTCTCCCATTCTACGACTCCACTCTCACCCCAACCCCCTTAGAACCCTAGGAGAAGACAAAGGAAAAAAGAGGTCACTAGAGCTTGGGTTTGACTTGGAACTTTGGATTCAAGGTAGGTGTTTTCTCTCATTCACTTACATTGAGGCTAAGGTATATATATATTTATATATATATGTTTTGGCTATCAATGATATCCTCTCTTAGGATTTTTTTTTGCAAAAATGACATGTTTTGATCAAAGTTAGGGTTTAATACTCATAAAATCTCTTTTCTAGTTTTAAAACCCAAATTTTTGGAGAGTGATGTATTTCCTTCTTAAATGCTTTCTTTATTATGAATTTTGAAAACATAGTGCTTTGTTTTGGGTAGAAAAATGATGTTATTGTGATCTCATGTATTTTTCTTAGTTGGTTGTGGAATTGTTGCATGATATATTTTGGGAATTTTGGATAGATGCTTGTAAATTGAGATAAATGTTAAAATTGTATGTTTGGTTGGATTGTTTGCGATCCACATGAGTGAAAGGTTCCTTGTAAGGATGTTCATCCCTTCCCAAAAGGTTTCCAGTAAGGACGCTTGAGAAACAATGTAGTGATTGATGAGAGGTTCCATGTAAGGATTCTCATCCATTCTCAAGAGGTTCCCGGTAAAGATGCTTGAGAATCAAAGGTGATCAAAAAGGGGGTGGAGGTTACCACAAAGTATGCCACCCACCGAAAGAATTGTTGGGAATTGTTTATGACCATTAATGTTATTATTTGTATGTGGTGCTTGTTTATTCATTTAAGCAATATTTTTAAATAAACTTGAGGTCTTTTTTTAAATGTCACTACTTTATTTCGAATTATGTATCTATGTTATGTTAAAAATGAGACCGACCTTTTTAAATACTTTTCTAAACCTTGTATGGGTTTGAGAGAATTTTTCTACAGAACTTTGTGCTCATCCCCTACCGTTAACAGTTTTTAGATTACCTACTTGAGGAGGACGTAAGGGTCGAGGAGCCCCCTACTTGGGATACTCCACTTGACGGGAGTGTGGATCCCGAGGTGGACGCACAGAGCGACCACCTTTCCTTTTGTACTAGACTAGGACATTCTTTTGGAACATTGTGTAGTCTAGCTTTTTTTGTTTATTCCGTTGTGCTTCTTTTATTAATTTTTGAGATGTAATAGTCATTACTTGGGCTTATTCTTTTGGATAATGTTATAAATATTTGTAAATGACAAATGAAGTCTTGTTTCTTATGGAATTATATTAGTGCTCTCAGAATATGAATGGTTTTAGAATGTAATGCCGTCCAGGGTGTGTTTTGGGGCGTTACAAAGTTACAACTAGAAGGCACTACGTGTAACTGTTCTCCATGAACAGTCACACCTTAAAACTTCGGACTGGACTCAAAGTTTCGGATAACGCCCAATTTAATTAATTAAATTTTCTCCAAAAAGATAGGACTTGGTCTAAACTATACCCACACCCGAGCCCGATCCAATCGGGTCGTGGTCGTGGCGAGGCGGGTGGCGCGCGTGTGTGTGGTCGATTCGAAGGCATGTAGGCGCTCGCTTTGCTCATAAAACTGTGGTACCCCTTGAGGCCCAACCCATAGAGCAAACTTGGCCTATATATGCCCATGTTGAATCTCTTCCTCAACCAATGTGGGATTGGTGTCAAATCCCACATTGCACATCATTTATTTTCACATTTCAAGATGGTCACTTTGGAGCCTATTTTCTCATTCATTCTTTACTCGATTTGAGCAAGTGAATATACTACATTCTTCTCACGGAGTAGAATATGAACCCACAAAAATTTATTCAAAATAACAATTGGGTCCCACTTTAATTTTGGGTCAAAGTCGACAAAAAACTCAGTTTTTACACCAAAAATCTGTTTTGCTTCCAATATCATTATCTAAGGGCTCAGATGCTAGAGTGTACACAACTTCTTCTACTCCCAAGATCAAGATTGATCTACATACTTCCGGATAGAAGAAAGTTAGTCCTCCACTCATTCCCCAACCAAACTCAAGTTTTTGGAAGGGAAAACAAGTTTGGGTGACTAGAGAAGAGTTTGAAAGGCTTAATGTATCAACTAAGTTGGATTCTTCAACTAAGAAGTAGGTGAGATGAGACGTACGTGTGTGTGTATATATATATATATATTGATTTGTTTTATTATAAGAAAAACCAAAAACAATAGAAATTGAAAAAACTAAAAAGATTTTTTATGTCAAGTTTGACTTTCTTCTTAGGATTTATGGTAATTGCTTTTTCTTTGTTATTGCATATTTATGCATATTTTTATGTTTATATGTTATTTGAAAATTATAAAAAACATTGGAAAAAGAAAAAGAAAAAAGATTTTGTTTTGTTTGTTTTTTTTGGTTGATCATGATGATCACACTTGGGATTGATTTTACGTGTATCCATCCTTAAATAAAAGTTTTGTGCATTACTATGAGATCTATTAGGGGATACAGATCTTACTGGTTATGAATCATAGCGTGCTTGGTTAATGTGTTATTTGTGAAAATTCATAAACCAAGTACATGCCAACCATTTTCCTTTAAATGACTAATGATCTTACAAGACTCTAAGTATTGATAATAGGTGAAAACATGGCTAAAGGTTAGTAAAGCCTTAATCCTTAAAAGATGCCATTGAGGCCAAATTTGAAGAGGTGAAGCATAACATAAATGACTGAAAATAATTCCACTTGAATTGTTGAGAGTACTTATGCTTAATGATTATTGTTTATTTGTAAAGCTCAAAGAGCTCATGCTAAACATGTTTAGAAGCATATTTGTAAAATATAGAATTCACAATTGTGTTAATTGAAACCATAAGAGTA
>CM042197.1:15827507-15842018 GCA_023539305.1 Ilex asprella | reverse complement strand
AGCTACACTATAATAAGGCTTGATACTGATGCTTACTTGGAGGGGAATACGTCCGAGACACACTAGCTTGATTTTATAAACCTACTTCCAGTTGACTCACAACAATGCATAAACAAATCAGCTCTAACAGCCATTTCAGCAAGAACAAGATAACAAACAGAAAGATATACAATGAGACCAAACAACAAGAGGAAACAGAAGACAAACAGAACAGGATTGGAAATGAAGAAGGGAAGGTCTCCCCCCCTCCCCCCAACAAAAAAAAACAAGTTCTATCATAAGCCTTTAAAGGAAATCAAAGCAAAACAAATTGCAACTGATTTTGTACCAATCAAAGTGGGTGTCAGCAAAAGATTCACCTGCTACTAAATAAACAGCAGATCAGGAATGCTAACTCATCCAAAGAATGCCTAAATTCCCAAGTATTTCTCACAGCCATGACACTGTTACAGATAATGACCAGTAATTTTTCCCATTTTGAGCATGCAATTCTAAAAAACTCCTCTGCTTTGAAGAAGAAAACTTGTCATTATTCCATCAATATATAGAAGTGCATCTCAAGTCTCATCCCTAAGCATAAAGCCAAACATAGAGAAGTATTTTATAGAAGAATAACCCTCAAGGAAAACAGATTCAACTAAAAGTGCTCCAAGATTCAATAAAGCTCTCGCTCAACAATCTCATAACAAGCTAGCTAGTACAAGCCAACTATTCTTCAAGACCTTCAGTTGCTAGACTGGCGCAGCTCTGGACGAACGAAATCCGCATCCGGAGGCACTGAGATGTCAACGGTGGGTCTCAACTGGGCACAAACTTCAATGGCTCCATGCACAGGATCCGAGAGGAAGTTACTGATGAGGTCCCGGTTGATAGGAGTACCATTGTCTACATCCACCAAGGCCTGTTGTGTGAGAATGTAATCAAATCGTGGAGCCCACTTCCTTGATCCAAGTCGTGCAGTTGTTGAACAATTGTCTACCATGAAAGAAACCCCACGAGCATGCATAAACGGATTCAAAGAGTCCACTGACTCAATCACACTTTCATTTATAATCTCCGAGTAGGAGTGCCCTTTCCTCCTCAGAATCTCAATCTGTTTATGACATCATTCCAAAATAAACCAAAAAAAAAAAAAAAGGTTTGTTAGGTAAGCATGCAGATAAATAAAGTCTTATTGAAGCCTCTCTTCAAATTTGGAAAAAAAAAAACAAGAAAAGAAAGATAGAAATGTGCCACATTTCCTGCAATAAGTACAAAAATGGGCCCTCGAATTTTAATAATCAAACTTAATTTAATTTAACAGAGACCAATCACATGTTACTCGTATCTTCCAATAATAATTTGGAGGAACCAAGTCCTCCTTCAGAGAGCAGACAACTCACTATCTCAATGAGCAGCATAAAGTAGGTCCCCTTGATAGTATAAGCCACTTGAACTTTAGATTTTTAATAGAGAACTCACCTGGGCCATCATTAGCGCCACATAAACACCTGCAGTAAAAGGATATAAAGAGCCAAGGTCACCTGCAGGTCGCGCTGCTCTAACACGTTCACCAACTTTCCACATCCGAGTCTGGTCAATCTTCCCCATTGGGAAAGCGGGTAAACCATCCTTTTCCTGTGAAGTGTGAAGAAAAACATGAATAAACATTTGCAGGGAACTATTTTAACATTTGACAGTCTCTTTGACTACCATGAAAGTCAACAGATAATGAAATGAAACATACATAACAACGGCGTCCAGCCAACACAACACTCCTGATCTCACTACCGCTGGCTACATCTTCATAACATTCATATAAGATGTCCATGCAGGGATAAAAAGAAGCACTATATGCAGCCTCAAACTCTCGTTTACCATCTTCTGACAATGAACTGTAGACAGCCAGCATGCCCTGTGAGAAGGAACAATGCAAATGACACAAACAAATGGTAAATATTTTGGATATATAATAGGTTAAGCAGGGTTAACAGGTGAAGTAGCCTGCAAAATACCTAGGCAGTGATTTTCAAAAATCTCGAACATACGGGAACTCAGGAAGGATGACAAAGAGAAAGAAGGGGAGGTTGATTGTGGGAGGCAGAGATGAGGAGGAAGGAACAAGGATGAACTACATAGGACTTGAGAAAAACACAAACCTTGGTTGATATTGTCCTTGAAATAATCCCAGTGATGCACTCAACGGTATTTTTGTATGCCAGATCTTCACTCATTCCATTTTCAGTGTACCTTCTGAATAAGCACTCAACAACGCCATGCACCGCACCAAGTAAAATTCCTATTAATCAAATGGGTGAAATCAGACATCATTATGCAGCTAAAAACAAAATCTGGAAGAAGGAAACCCCGCTCACCTCGCTCCCCAAATATGTCACTCTTGTACTCCTGCTCCAATGTAGTGGCAAACGTAAAAGGGGAACCAAGGGCAACTGACCATCCAAGAGCAACATCTGTGGCTCTGCCATCAACATCCTGTTGACAGAAATACAGGTAGCCTTACAACCCTATACAAGGAAAAAACAAGTGTTTTGTGTGGGCCACTGAGAGACAGGTATATAATCAGAGAGAGATTGGCACAGAACTAGAGACCTGGTGGACTGCAAAACTGGAATTGATCCCCGCACCATTAATCTCCTTGCCCTGAACATACAATCTCCGAACAGATGGACCCATTCCCTTGGGACACACAGCTATAACACTGATGTTCTTGGGAAAATCAAGGCCCAATGACTGCAAATGGCCAAGAAGAAAGCCATGGGAAAGCCCCAGTATGCTGTTGGGCTTCATGTGAGAGAACACTGACTCATAATTATCAGCCTGCAACGTGATGAATCTCAAATAAGATAATGATGACAAGAAATGAAATGCAATAAAGGACAAGCAAAAACGCACACCTTCTGTTCAATATGCATCATCATATCTTAAATTACTCACTTAACTTGCAGAGGTTTAAGAAGTCTCATAATCCATTTCTTCCACCGAGATGCAACTTTTACAGCCCAACATGTCAAGCTCCTATTAGTTTTAAGTTCGCATGTCAACTTTATTTCGGTTTTTTCCACTCTGAAGGATAATGGATCCTTCTTGCAAAGTATATCTTTAAATTTAGGATTAATTGCACTAGAGGTCCCCAATGTATAGAGTTTGCCTTATTTTGGTCCTCAATGTTTCAATTGCATCATTTTGTTCCCTAAAATATTGAATATGTTTTTATATAGTCCTTCAAGCAGACAATATCTAAATTCCTAACGATTTTGTATCATAAACTTGTCACATAATACCTAAATATGGACAAAAATAATTTTGATAGTTCTTAAACAAAATATAAATAGCTCTTGACAAAAAATATGTAATATGGGTAGTTTTTGACGTAAATTATGATAACTCACGATCAAAACTGTATAATTTAAGTAGCTATTTAACCAAAATTTGAGTAAAAAATTGGTCAAGGGTTACCTAATTTATTTTTTTGTCCATATTTAAGTATCACATGACAAGTTTATGATAAAAAAATAATTAGGAATCCAGACACTGTCTACTTGAGGGACCATATAGAAACATATTCAATACTTTAGAGACCAAAATGATACAATTGACACATTGGGGACCAAAATGAGATAAACTTCATACTTTGAGGACCTCCAGTACAATTAACCCTTTAAAAGATACCTTTCATGTTCCTTTGGTGGAATCCATGAAAGATTATTTAAACAGGTAATCAGCATGCAGATTCACGAAACTTTTAATATCAGAAATAGAGAGCAGTATTGGAAGAAATCAGATTATTTGCATATGCTGCATGTTTTTTGCCTGCTGACATAGAAATCACTAAAAAATAACACCCAGTGAGTCCCCATAAAGGGTGTCTAGGAGGATAAATAGGATAGATACCTAACCTTTGCCATTACTGCATTAGAAATTTAAAAAATTTTAGAGAGCTAATTACCTATGTAGCATGAAATAATCACGTCGATAAATTTCTACCATAATGTTTCACAAGAAATCTATATCTGCAAATGCAAAACATAGAAATGCAGAACCAGACCAGCAGAGCTTATATTTTGGTCAGTCTACCAACCTGGGCTGCATCTGAAATTAGGAGCAGCACCAAATCGCTGCCAGAGACAGTTTCCCAGATGTCTCCTAAAGTCCCATTCTCTTCTGAGAACCCAGCAGCACGTGCCTCAGCAAATGAGCGAGAACCTTTCCTTAGACCAATCTATACAGTGCACACCCCACAAAGTTGTATTTTTAGAAGACAAACTACTTCAAGCACACAAGAAGTTATTGCAAAACATTAAAAAATACTGAAAAATACATACAAGATCAATATTGCCATTAAGAATCATGGAAAATAAATATCACCTTGACCACAATATTTGAATTTGTTTCAGCAAGAGAATCTCTCAAATTCTGAGCTTGAGCAGGGCCCTAGTAGACACAGAAGCAAAACCCTAGTCTTAATGAAATTAGAGGAAGGCATGCATCTATACCATGAAAAAAGAGAAACAAGAGCATGCCAATGGAAAACCTTCAAAGTAAATATAGAAAGATTTTCACATTAACATCTTCTCAACAGTATACCATGAAGTGAGTTCGGCCTAAAAAATCAGGTTAATTTCCCTAATGACAATTCTTGTTGAATAGTTCTAAATCATCATCAAATCAAAATAACTTCTTCAGTGCAACCACCATTTTTCCAAACACCAAATCAATTCAAGCATCTAACTAAGTGGAATTCTAAACAAATTCAAAAGCATGTCAAACTTATCCACAAGAAGTTTGCAATCTCATTGCTATACTTGATTAAAAAAAGACGAGAGAAAAATGGAGAATCAATACAGTGCAAAACTTAATACTCCCATTCAAAATGGAAATAACAGCACTTAGAACATGAAAATGAGGCTACATATCATCTTCATCGTGTTTTAGTTATGTTATCTTGCATATAATTATTTAAGTAGCATTAGATCTTTGAATGAAATATTAAAATACACTTGCCTCCTATCTAGAAGCCAAATTCTGTCATTAAGAAAGCAAACTGACTTTTCAATTTTCCAAAAGTATAAAACTATTAATCACATGAAGGGCTACAAATGACAAGATTGAATGACGATAACAGATCCAGCCCGTCAGTTAAACAACATTATGCTAAACCAGTAATGCTATTAGGACATAATTAAAGGGCATAATGCAATGTGACCAATGAAGTGATAGGGAATGAATTTAATGATGGGACCCATTGCAGCATCAAATGCATTCCACTATCAATCCATTTGTCAAAATGTATTACATTCCCAAATTATGTCCCAATAGCATTGTTCTATGCCAACACTGGGTATACCACAAAGGCTTATTTATTTTTCAAAATTCTAAAAGACTCTAGAGTCTAGAAATTGTCATAAAAAACAATGGCTTCAAGAGGAATACAATGGAGGGTCATCTTTTTTTTAGGAGGGGGTTAAATAAACGAAATTTTTATTGATATGAGTGAAAGCTTTACAAAAAAAGCAAAAAGTTACAAAAAATCCCCATGCAGAAAGAACAGTGCAAGGGAACTCATAAGATCTAAAATCAGTAGACATTGGCATCAATTAGTTCAAACTATCTAGAAACATTATCCAGACAAGTCAACAAGCATTTTCCAGCAGCAACTAATTCGTCAACGCAGTCTACTAGCTGAACTCCAATTTCCCATAATATTCCTAACTTCAGAAGAATTTGAAACCTTCAAAGAGATCAACCTGTATGTCATCATGTCATTAATAATCTTCAATGTTGTACAAGGGTCCTTGAAAGAGTTACAAAATATTCTCAAATTCCTTTCACGCTAGATGTAGTACACTATTGCGGATAAACAAAGCCTTGCAATAGTTTTTTTTTTTTTTTGTGATCTTTAATCTCCTTAGTTTTCATAATTGCAAAAAAAAAAATTTGTAAATGTTGAAGCTCAATTAAAACGTTATTGGGGAACAGGAAACATCTCACCCTCCAAGCCACTAAACCTCATGCACATATTTAAATGTATTTTGGCTTAATTAATATAGCAGATTTCTTTTATGGAGACCTTAGTTTTTAATCTTCTCTCTTAACATATTGAGAGAAAAAGAAATGAACATACCATCACATTCAAGAAAAGTTTTTAAGCATTTTATTTCCTTATACTTCAGTTCATCACAGAAACAAATGCAGGGCAACAAATGTAACAACTTTCAGCTATTAGATTTCAAATTCAATAATATCCGCAATCAAACAGGACAACATGAAAATCCAACAATCACATAAATACAATGCAAAAATATGCAATCAAATAATCATCTTAAATAAAAGTAACAAATCAATCAAACATGCATAGGTATACCTGAGAACCCCAACCGATAACGCCAATTTGTTTGATCCCCTTGAACGCATCAGGTAATAAATTGAACAAATCCCTCCCTCCTTTCACAATATACTACAAAATAAACGTTAAAAATACACAAACATATATAAGTACGCACAGAGAGATACAGTGTCTGGTTATTAACAGATAGAAAATGTACCTCGTCGTGACCAGCGAGGGTGACTTTCTCTTTTTTGAAAACAGAGGTCTCGAAATCGAGCAAAATCGGAGACATAGTAGCCGGAACGGAGACCATGCGAGCCCTGAGAGCCAATCCAGAGGTTGGATTAGTAGAGCCGTTGGCGGGAAAGGCTCGAGCTTTGAGAGCTTTTAGGGCTGGTTTTGAAGATGACAGAAACCCAAAGTTCAAATAACGGAGGGCTTTTGGAGCTGAAGAGGACGAAGCTGTGATTACGAAGTAGCTAGAGAAGGAGAAAGGCTCCGCCGACATCACTGACTCACTGCGTCTATGCGTGGGAGAGAAAGGGAAAGTGAAGCATATTTATATATGTGTTAATTATATTTTGTCCCCTGAAACTAATGACGTTTGTGTTATTTTACCCCTTTAATTATCATATTTCCTAACATTGTCTTTTTCATAATGGTTTTTAGTTTCATAGTGCCCCAATAATTTTTGCTCATTAAACATTTGCCCAAAAACAATTCTACCGCCCATTGCCATAAGCAACCCAAAAATCCCAACCCACCTCCCATAGCCACCAACAAATAATAAAGTCCATTGTCATTTTACCCATAAACAATTCTACCCCCAACACCCACCATAACCCCTATCACAATTTAGGGGTGGTAATCGAGTCGAGTCTTCCGAGTTTTAGTATGCTCAGACTCGACTTGAATTATAGAAAAGTTGTTCAAGCTCGTCTCGAACTCGAACTCTAACACCAAGTCCAAATTTTTGTTCAAGCTCAAGCCGAAATCGAGCCCAAAGTCTAAACCTCAAGTTCACACTTCACAAAATTCAAATCTCAAATTTAGAAGTTTCAAATCAAAAATCTCATATTGAAATTGAAAAAACTTCAAACATCTCAAGTCAAAATTCATAAATTTCACAAATTATAAACAAATCCAACTGAAACAATACCCTAACACCAAAAAACTCAAAATAAATTGTCCAAGCTTCTATGGATAAGGGAAGAAGAGTATATAGGATCTAAAATAGAGAAGAAGGAAAGATAATGTAGAAATGGGGAGAAAATCATATTAGTGAAGGATTTGAACAAAGAACATAGGGGGGGAGGGAGAGAGCAGAAGAGGGGGAGAAAATCATGTCTTTAAAAGAGTTGGATTAAGAATAGAAAAGAGAGAGAGTGACGGTGGAGTGTTTGTGGCTCAAGGCAAAGAGAGAGTGTGAGATCTTGAGTGCCAGTGATAAGACACTGGAGTGTTTCATGGATCAAGGTAAAGAGAGAGACAGAGGGGGTGGGAGAGTCCAAGAGTGGGTCAGAGCGACCGACACCACATGATGGTCTATTTTTCATTTTTCTTGGTTTCTTTATTTTACCCATTATAACCTAGGAATCTTTATTATTTACAGCTACACATAATAGAAATGAATATAAATTCATAAACTATAAAACGAGCCTAGCGAGCTACTCAGACTCGACTCGAATTTTTTTAAAACTTAAAAAAGTATTCGTATGTGGCTCATTTTATAAAACGAAGCTTCAACAAGCTAATAACGAGTCAAACTCGAGCCCAATCCGAATTGCTTAAATCGTTATCATTCCTAATCACAACCTATGAAATACAGATACTCCATTCAGGTTAACGTATCCGCCTCAGATACGTATCAAATATGATATTCGTCAGATACTTGAAGATACATACCAGATACACATTAAATGTATCTGAAGGGGTCAATAAAATTTGATTATCATCTGGCAATTGGACTTGGACATATGGCAGGTCGCGCGTGCTAAAAAGAGTTATTTGGAATGACTCTACTATGACTGTGGAGAGGATAAGATCTGACCGAGCAAGTAGCTAGACTATCCCGACTGAGCTATAGCTGGTTCGACTGAGTAGAGCATAAGACCTAACCAAACAGGTAGCTAGTCTATCCCGGCTAAGCTGAAGTGGGTCCATCCGAGCAGTAGATAAGATTTGGCTGAGCAAGTCACTTGACTATCCCAAAAATATCAGAGGCAATACTAGCCAACCAATAAGAAAATTGCCTAAATCGTAGAAACACATAATTAACATGTGACCAAAATCAACTAATGAGAAAAGGAAACTCTGTAAAGGTCAAGCACGAATTAAGAAATGTTTGATTGGAATTTAGGTGTGCCACCATATTCCAATGAGGACTATAGTCCTAAATAATAGGGTACAAACTCCTTATAAAAATAGGTAAAGCTTAAGTCTAAAATACACACACTTTCTCGATTAAATTAAATACACTCTCTTGTGTCATTACTTTCGACCGGTACTCTACCAGTCTGTGGCAGTTCGTTCATTTTGCAGGTAAGGGATGACCTCAAGTGCTCATTTCAGGTAAATCTCCTTATTCTCATAGGTGCAGATTTTTTCCCTTACAATTGGTGTCATATGTGGGAAACCATGATCAAAGTTTCCTTGAATTACAAATGTATTAGTACTCAATTAATCTGGCCATGTTCCTATAACAAGTATTGCGGATAGATCTGTATATGCAGCAATAGATATCGTGAGCATAATGTACAAGAGCTATGGTTTGGTGAACGAGCATCTGGAACATTCATCATGTTTTTTGTAAAACCTGAGCATGCATGTGTACAAAAAAAATAGGAAATATGTATTATAGTGCATGTTTTAATCTGGCCATGCAAGCCTTGGGAGTTGGTTAAGGAGATAAGAGGAGGCTAAGGGATTAGAATGAAGCTAAGCAAAATCAAAAAGTTTGACAGAGAAATTGTGGAGAGAGAATAACGAAGAGAAGCTAGAGAGAGAAAGTTGAGAACTTTTACTACAAGGCATCATCCACAATTCTGTGATAGGATAAGTTTGTTTTCATTTTCAGTAACAATTTTCTAAAGTTTCTTTAGTGGCAGTGGTGTATAGTGAGAGAAAATTAAAATCTTGTTTAAGCTTGAAACTTGAATTTTTAGGTATTCAAAATTTTGAGTTTCGGAGGTGAAGGGGGGGCCTAAACCACCATTTTTAGAGTCAAGGAATCCATTTTTGAAGTTCGAATGGAGAAAAAATGAGGTTTGGTGGGTAAAAAATTAAATTAAAAATCGTGAAAATTTTTAAAAATGACAAACTCGTCACTTTGGAGCTCGATTTCCACTTACCTCGTGCATGATATGGACAAACAAAATACATGGATGGAAATAAGATAGACATAGGTTAAATTTAGGCATTTGAATCACCAAAAAAGGTTGAGAAACGAGGGAGAAATTAAAGTCCAAAGTTGGCCCAAATGTTGAAAAAAATCTAATATGTACATAACCTGCCAAAATGAGTTTGTGATCACCTTTGAGCTTAAATTTGTGGGTCATTGGGGGCTATTTAAGGAAACAATTCTATGAGGTTTAAAACTAGGTTGAGAGTGGAGGATATTGACATTGGTTTGAGAAATTTTGGTGCATTGTGGAGAGAGAGAAAAACTTGTAAAATTGGGTGGTTGATTATTTTTTCAAAAAAATAGGTAACAATTGAGAGGGAGTAAGAAGATGATGAACAATAGATTTTTAGGCCAAACTTTTCAACGGCGATTTGAGGCGCGTCGGGTAGCTTTTTGAGATCTTGTCGATGTCAATTGAGTATGTGTATGAAATTTCATTGAAAAATAACATCGTTATATTTTTTACTATTTCGGATTGAAAAACAGCGCAAGATAGGGTTTCTCAATTCCGGATCAGTCAAAACTTTTTAAATTTATTTTGAAATCATGTATTAAATTATTTATGAATTATTAACATATTTTAAAACTTATGATTGATTATTTTGAATTTGAACTAGAAATCAAGGATCCGTATTAGGGTTTTTAGTGTGTTAACGCACAGTGGTCCGAAATTGATACATTTGACTGTATAAAAAGAGATGTCTGATTCCTTTTAAACTAACTGTAAGTGGACATAGGTTGAGTGGTAATAAGGGTTTACATTCTAATCTGAGGTTGTAGAGGATACTCACTGAGTTGGTAAACGCTTAAGGTGTCAATTGGTCTTTGGACTTTAAGTACTGTAGTTAAATTGTGGTGAATACAAAACGTCACAAAACACATTCCCGTGCATTGATTTGCATTAGTTAAGTTATTTTTGATTTCTATACTCATTTGTGTTAATCCATGTGTTAACTGTTAGGGTCGGAGGCTACTACATTGGTTGTACATAAGGATCAACCATAAAGAAAGGAAGGGTGTCTGTCAGCGGTAAACGTGAAGTATACTGTTTCATAATATTTGAAAATAAAAGTATATGACATATCAAGTATATTCTCTTGTATGTGAGAAATCAATTTTGTAGAATTGATTTGAGTTGAGTTGTTTAAACTATGGATCAAATGTGTTTTTATGAAAAGCTTATGTTTTGAGTATTATCCATTATGCCGAGTTGTTGATAGCTTGACATGACTTACATGTTGATTTGGACATTGTGCAGTTCTCGTGAGATAACTTGACATTGCTTAAATGTTGTAGATAGCTTGATATTACTTATATGTTGTTGTTCGACTCGCTGCTTATGTGGATATTTACATATTTTGATATATGAGGATGATTTGAGTTTCAAAGTGAGTTGCGTTCGCTTTGGTTGTGATTTGCGAGTTATGAGTATCTTTTGGGTAGAATTATGTTTGATCCATACTTTTGTTTTATTTCCTTTGATTATAATGTTCAGTACACTCAAGAAAATTATTGGTTTCAGGATGCCGAAGTCTAGAGTGAGGTCTACTACAGCACTAGCATGGTAGAGATGGGAGAAAAACTAAGGAATCTAGTTATGTACATACTGTACAAGAGTGTCTGTTTTCCCTGTTGTTTGTTGTAAAAGTATGGAATCCCTAATCCTTTATTTTGGCAAAAACAGCACCTTTGTGTACCTAGTATATAGTTTTCTATTTTGATTATGGCATTAGGTGGCATTATTGATTTTTAAATGCATTATTGCATTATAAATGCAGGTATTGCCACGTGTTGTGTTACGCTTCCATCTCTAGAAAATCAAAGAGGGTCTCTCAAGATAGAGTGTGTCAATTTTTGGTATTAGAGCTAGTGTCTATAGATTCTATAGACATATTAAAGTCTATTGCTAGTTGTGGACCGTAGGAAGTATGTTGGTGAGTCGGTAAAGTGGGTACAAGTTCATAGTCGTGTTCTAAGATGTCTAGTGATGGCATGGTGCATATATGGATGTCCATATTATTTTATGTAACTGGATTTGAATTCAAGATATAGAGCGATGGAACCAAATTACTACGTTGAGGACGTAGACTCTGATACATTTGATTCAGTTGAGGGGTCAATTCGATCAAATCAAGAGGTCTATAGTGGATCTTATGGTGTAGAGGAACAATTTGATGCAAGGGTGAGAGAGACTAGAAATCTTGAGTGGGAATTAGCATAGGCTAAAACAAAAAATTCTCATATTTCCTTATTTGAGCATTTTAAGAAACTTGGGCCACCAAGTTTTGCAGGGTCATTAAACCCAGCTGAGGCAAAAAAATTGGAAAAAGACTATGATGCATATCTTTGATATTATGTGCCAAACTGATGAACACAAAGTCAGTTTTGCTACCCTTATGCTCACAGATGATGCTTTAAATTGGTGGGAAGATACAAAGAGATTGATGACCACTCCGACACAAGGAGCTTAGGATACAACTCCAATAAAGGTTACTTGGGCTATGTTTAAGAAAGTGTTTGATGAATGATATTTCCCACAGTCATACCGGTATGAGAAAGAGCAAGAATTCATGGAGTTATCACAAAGGAAGATGTCTGTAGTTGAGTATGAATCCAAATTCTCAGCATTGTCTCATTTTGCATTGGATATGATAAAAACTGAAGAATCCAAATGTAGCATATTTCAAAAGGGACTAGAGTATTCTATTTGATTGCCACTTACAACTTACTATGCAAAAGAAGTGAATATGGCAAGACGGGTGGAAAAAGAAGTGAAGGAGAAATTTGAAAACAATGGGAAGGAGAGACAAAGTTAAGCGGAAAGTCATAAGAAATGTAAGTATGAGGCAGGGCAAACTAGTAAATATATTGGTAATTTTTCTAGGAACATTTAGAGGATGTAGCCTTTTAGAAGTCATAATGTAAACTGAGCTGGGAGAACATTTTTAGGGCAGAGATAGATTTCATCTGGACAAATATTCAGTAGCCAATCTAATCAAGGATCTTCAAGTGAGTAGAGTGTACATGCCATTTGTTATCTATGTGGGGCAACAAGTCATTTTATTAAAGATTGCCTACAGCCAGAACGAGGCATTGTGTGTTTTAGATGTGGTGAATCCGGAAATATTGCTTCGCAGTGCCAATGAGGGTCTGCATCTATGTCATCTTCAGTTGGTAGTGTGAGGACTGGTGGTAATGTTTCTTCCAGTAATTGTGGGCGTGGGAGATGAGACACATTTTATCTCCGGTAGAAATGCATGTGTACTGATAGATCTAGGATCTACACATTCATTTGTGTCATGTGCATTGCGCATGCATTTGGACCGACTCTTGACATTTTTGGATACTAGTTTAGCTCTTTCTACTCCAGTAAGAGAGGTAGTGATAATGGAGAAGGTATACAAGAGTTGTGTGTTACATGTGGGTGACAGAGATTTATATGTTGATCTTGTACCTCTTGATATTCAAGATTTTGATATTATTTTGGGGATGGGTTGGTTATCAACATATTATGCTACTATAGATCGTTTTAGGAAAGAGGTAATATTTAAGCTACCAAATGAAATAGTTTAGATTTTCTGGTGATCGAAAAGTGACCCCTACACGTCTAATTTCGGCTATGAATACTAAGAAATTATTGAGGCAGGGTTGTCAAGGATATCTTGCATATATAGTGGACACCAAGAAAGAAGAGGTACAACTTAAGGATATTCTAGTGGTTCAAGAGTTTCCAGATGTATGTTCAAAAGAGTTACCTAGACTACCACCAGAGAGAGAAGTGGAGTTTACCATTGAACTAGTCTCAGGTACTCTATCAATATCCATTACTCCATATTGCATGGCTCCTACTGAGTTAAAAAAATTGAAGATACAATTACAAGATTTACTAGAACGGAAATTTATCCAACCTATGTTTCACCATGGGGTGCTCTTGTCTTATTTGTGAAGGAAAAGGGTGGGACTTTAAGATTATGTATTGATTACCGCCAACTCAATAAGGTAACAATACATAACAAATATCCCTTACCTCGTATTGATGAGTTCTTTGACTAGTTGCAAGTCGCGAGAGTATTTAGCAAGATTGATCTTAGGCAAGGTTATCATCAATTATAGGTAAAGAGTAATGATGTTCCAAAGACAGCTTTTCGGACTAAGTATGGTCATTTTGAATTTCTGGTAATGCCATTTGGTTTTAAAAATGTGCCAGCTATTTTTATGGATTTAACGAATCGGGTATTTTAGCCTTACTTGGATTCATTCGTTATTGTGTTCATTGAAGATATCCTTGTGTATTCTCGTAGTAAGGAAGAACATGAACAACATTTGAGGATTGTGTTACAGACTCTACGAGAAAAATAATTATATGCTAAATTAAGTAAATGTGAGTTTTTGTTGGATCGGGTTGTCTTTTTGGGACATTTAATTTTAGGTGATAGTATCCTTGTGGGATCCCAACAAAGTAGAGGCAATGGTCATTTGGGAGAAAACCAACTACAGTAACGATGATTCGCAGTTTCTCAGGTCTTGTTGGATATTATCGTAGATTTGTACAAGAATTTTTAGTATCATTTGACACGATTGACACGGAAGGATGTAAAATTTGATTGGAGTGATACGTGTGAACATAGTTTTCAAGAGTTAAAGCAAAAATTAACTTCGGCTACAATTCTGAGTATATCAATGGGTAGTGGTGGATTTGTGATATATAGTGATGACTTTCATCAAGCTTTGGGTTGTGTGTTAATGTAACATGGTAAGGTGATTGCCTATGCCTCTCGACAAT
>CM042197.1:15800702-15827407 GCA_023539305.1 Ilex asprella | reverse complement strand
TGTGTTAATGTAACATGGTAAGGTGATTGCCTATGCCTCTCGACAATAAAAAAACCATGAAAGGAATTATCTTACTCATAATTTGGAGTTGGTAGATATTGTTTTCACTCTAAAGCTTTGGAGACATTATTTATATGGTGAGACATGTGAGATTTTTATAAATCACCAAAGCTTAAAATACTTATTCACTCAAAAGGAGTTGAATTTGAGGCAAAGGAGGTAGATGGAATTAATTGAGGATTATGATTGCTCGATACACTACCATCTAGGGAAAGCTAATGTGGTGGCTAATGCACTGTGTAGGAAATCATCGAGGAGATTGTCTTGCATTCAGTGTAATCGTATGAGTAATATTTCTGAATTGAGAATGATGGGAGTGGATATGGTATTAAATGATACACACGTTCTACTAGCACAATTTAAAGTTAGACCTATACTGGTGGAGATCAAGATCCACAATTAGAAAAGATTAGAAAAGAAATGCAGAATGGAAGTAAGATAGATTTTGTAGTTTGCGGTGATGATATGTTATGCTTTGGTACTCGACTTTGTGTGCCAAATAATACTACCTTGAAGAAGGACATTCTAGATGAAGCTCATAATTTTTTACATGCTATGCACCCTAGCAGTACAAAATTATATCAAGATTTGAGAGAGTATTATTGGTGGAATGGAATGAAGAGAGAAATTTTTGAATTTGTTTCTAGATGTTTAGTCTATCAGTAGGTAAAGACTGAGCATCAACAGCCAGCAGGTTTATTGCAGCCTCTTCCTATTCCAGAATGGAAGTGGGAACATATTACCATGGATTTTATATTGGAACTCCCACGAACTCAAGGCGGGCATGATTCCATTTGGGTTATTGTGGACAGATTGACAAAGTTAGCTCACTTTTTAGCCGTCAAGTCTACTTATTTGCTTAAAAAGTATGCTCAAATTTATGTGGATGAAATTATGCGTTTGCATGGTGCTCTTGTATCCATTGTGGCAGACAGAGATTCAAAATTTGCATCCAGGTTTTGGTCTAGTCTACAGCATGCCATGGGTATTACCTTGAAGTTCAGCACAGCCTACCATCCTTAGACGGACGGGTAGTCTGAACGTACAATTTAAACCCTAGAGGATATGTTGCGTGCACGTGTGTTGGAATTAAAAGGTAGTTGGGATACTAATTTGCCTTTAATGTAGTTTGCTTATAACAATAGTTATTACAGTAGCATTGGTATGGCACCAAATGATGCACTCTATTGGAAAAAGTGTAGGACTCCAGTTTGTTGGAGTGAAGTGGTGGAAAGACAAATATTGGGTCCCGAGCTAGTGCAAGTAACTACAAATAAAGTCAAAGTAATTCAAGATCGATTGAAAGTTGCTCAAAGCAGACAAAAGAGTTATGCTGATAAACGCAAAATGTTAGAGTTTGAAGTGGGGGATCAAGTATTTCTGAGGATATCACCTTGGAAAGGTGTACTGAGATTTAGAAAGAAGGGAAAACTTAGTCTGAGATATATTGGGACTTATGATATTCTAGGAAGGGTTAGGGCTACAACTTACCGACTGGATTTACCATCAGAGTTGTCTCGTTTGCATAATTTATTTCATGTTTCCATGCTCCGTAGGTACATACCTGACCCATCTCATGTATTGGTTGAGCAGTATTTAGAGTTAAAAAAAGATTTAACTTATATTGAGGAACAAGTACACATTTTGGCTCGTTGAGAGAAGGTATTACGTAATAAAGTCATTTTGTTAGTAAAAGTATTGTGGCGAAGTCATTCTATTGAGGAGGCTACCTGGGAAGCTGAGGAGAATATGAAAACTCAGTATCCTCATCTATTTTCATCAAGTAATTGGATTTCGGGAGCGAAATTTTATTTAGAAATGGAGAATTGTAAAACTCGAGCATGCATGTGTACAAAAAAAATGTAGGAATTTTTTTTATATAGTGCATATTTAATTATGTATCTAATTATAAAAAATATTAAAAATATAGAATAGAATAATATCAAAAACTTGAATTTGGAGGAAATTATCAAAATATCACCAACCAATGGAAGTTTCACAACTTGCAAGGAGGGGGTGTCTTGCTTCTCTTCAATCTGGCCATGCTAGCCTTGGGAGTTGGTTAAGGAGATAAGAGGAGGCTAAGGGATTAGAATGAAGCTAAACAAAATCAAAAAGTTTGAGAGAGAAATCATGGAGAGAGGAGAGAGAAGAAGGAAGAGAAGCTATAGAGAGAAAGTTGAAAAGTTTGGCTACAAGGCATCATCCACAATTCTGTGATAGGTTAAGCTTGTTTTCACATTCAGTAACAATTTCCTAAAGTTTCTTTAGTGGCCATGGTGTATAGTGCGAGAAAATCAAAACCTTTTTTTAAGCTTGAAACTTGAATTTTTGGGTATTCAAAATTTTGAGTTTCGGAGGTGAAGGGCGGCCTAATCCACCATTTTTAGGGTCAAGGAATCCATTTTTGAAGTTAGAATCGAGATAGAATGAGGTTTGGAAGGTGAAAAATTGAATTAAAAATCATGATAATTTTTGAAAATGACTAATCTGTAACTTTGGAGCTCGATTTCCACATACTTTGTGCATGATATGGACAAATAAAATACATGGTTGGAAAGAAGGTAGACATAGGTTAAATTTAGGCATTTGAGTCACCAAAAAAGGTTGAGAAACGAGGGAGAAATTAAGTGCCAAATTTGGCCCAAATTTTACAAAAAACAAGTATGTACCTAACTTGTCAAAATAAGTTTGTGATCACCTTTGAGCTTAAATTTGTGGGTCATTGGGGCTATTTAAGGAAACAATTCTATGGGGTTTAAAACTAGGTTTGAGAGTGGAGGATATTGGCATTAGTTTGAGAATTTTGATGCTTTGTGTAGTGAAAGAAAAGCTTGTAAAGTTGGATGGTTGGTTGATTTTTCAAAAAATTTGTCAACAATTGAGAGGGAGGAAGAAGATGATGAATGGTAGATTTTTATGCCAAACTTTCCAACGGCGATTCGAGGTGCATCGGGTAGTTTTTTTTAGATCCAGTTGATGTTAATTGAGTATGTGTATGAAATTTCATTGAAAAATAGTATCGTTATATTTTTAGCTATTTTGGATCGAAAAGCAGCGCAAGATAAGGTTTCTCAATTATAGATCAGTCGAAACTTTTCAAATTCATTTTGAAATCATGTATTATATTATTTATGAATTATTAACATATTTTAAAACTTATGATTGATTATTTTGAATTTGGACTAGAAATCTGGGATCTGGATTACGGTTTTGAGTGCGTTAACGCACAGTGGTATGAAAATGATGCATTTGACTCTATAAAAAGACATGTCTGATTCCTTTTAAACTAATTGCAAGTGGACATAGGTTGAGTGGTCATAAGGGTTTACATTCTAATCTGAGGTTGTAGAGGATACTCACTGAGTTCGTAAACGCTTGAGGGGTCAATTGCTATTCGGACTTTCAGTACTAAAGTTAAATCGTAGTGAATATGAAACGTCACAAAACACATTCCTGTGCATTGATTTACATTAGTTAAGCTATTTTTGATTCGATAATCATTTGCATTAATCCATGTGTTAACTGTTAGGGTTGGAGGCTACTACCTTGGTTAAACATAGGGATCGGCCGTAAAGAAACGAAGGGTGTCTGTCTGTGGTAAACGTGAAGTATACTGCTTCATAATATTTGGAAATAAAATTATATGATATATCATGTATATTCTCTTGTATGTGAGAAATCAATTTTGTCGAATTGATTTGAGTTGAGTTGTTTAAACTATGGATCAAATGTGTTTTTATGAAAAGCTTGTATTTTGAGTATTACCCACTATGCCGAGTTGTTGATAGCTTGACATGACTTACATGTTGTTGATTTGGACACTGCGCAGTTGTCGTGAGATAGCTTGACATTGCTTAAATGTTGTAGATAGCCTGATATTGCTTATATGTTGTTTGACTCGCTTATTATGTGGATATTTGCATATTTTGATATGAGGATGATTTGAGTTTCAAAGTGAGTTAAGTTGACTTTGGTTGTGATTTGCAAGTTACGAGTATCTTTTTAGCATGGTTGAGATGGGGGGGGGGGGAACTAAGAAATCTAGTTATGTACATAATGTACAAGAGTGATTGTTTTCCATGTTGTTTGTTGTAAAGGGATGGAATCCCTAATCCTTTATTTTGGCAACAAAGGCACCGTTGTATACTCGGTATATAGTTTTTTATTTTGATTGTGGCATTATTGATTTTTAAATGCATTATTGCATTATAAACGCAGCTATCGCCATGTGTTGAGTTACGCTTCCATCACTGGGAAACCAAAGTGGGTCTCTCAAGATGGGGTGTGACAGTTTTTCAATATTTTTGCCTTGCGTGGTGGTTGCCGTCTCATGAAGCAAGACGAATTACGAATCTTCCAGAATCTTGGACTACTGGTTGTGGTATTTTGCTTCCATGAAATTTGTCTTTTTTTGACCAAGTCAATTGCCTTTTATTTGGGCCCCATGTGACCAGCACAAAGAGATACACGTATGGGGCTTTCTGGTTCTTCTTAGATACCGAAGTACTTTCAAGGTTAGTTTACCTATCATATGGGACTAGCTAATATGTGACTGGTCATGATTGGGCGTGATAAGCCTAAAACATGATACATATCTTTAATAGCATTGAATCATCTCGACAATATAACAAAGAGATCTAAGAGGGGTCAATTGTTTGATACCGTAAAAAGTAACCGACATGGGGGTCAACATGATACATAATATATTTAATGTAGTTTAATTATTTCGACAATATAACAAAGAGACTCAAGAGGGTTAATTACTTGAATGGACGCAAGAGTCAACACCAGGTGATGGATTTTTTTTTGGTTTATTTCACATCTTAAAGCTTATATTTTGCCAAAGTTTGCATCACACGTGACACTTGGTGTCTCAAAGATGATCCAGTCTATGATCCCAACAAAAGGAAGCACTTGAACAAAGCAGTCCGCCAATGAGAAAGAGACCCAAGAGGATTGGAACTCAAGACAACAAAGAGATCCATTACTCGATAACTCAACTAGAAGGACGTGAATTAGATGATTATGAGAGGAGTCGAAGTGTGCCACTTGATTCCTAGAAGATATAACCTACATTAATAGAGATTGAATCAATAGAAAGAAAGTTCAGCAAGCTCAAAATTCAGCTGGGTGGCAATCACACCCCTTTTTAAAATAATTTTCATGAGATCGGGAGACATGAATGCGAGGTCCAATCCAGACATGGCTTCATCCCCCCCCAAAAAAAAGCTCAAACACATGGTTTTCAATCGATTAAGCAAGCAACAAATATTCATTGAAATTTCGGTGCTAGATTTGTCAATGGCTTTAGATCAAACCTCAAAGAGTGGTTGTTCCCAAGTGGGGCATTGTTCACATTGTAGATTTTTGAAGATCACCTGCTGCGATCATTCAACTCTTTTGTGGCTTCAAGACTCCAAGGAATATTCTCTTGGCCCACATGACTTTTATAACATGAAGAGTTCTTATAAAGTTCTGGTTAGAATGTCTATTTGAGCCTGCTCAAGGCAAAGCTTATGTCGACCATCATGTAATACATGGGTTATGGGGAGTAATTCTTATGATACCAAGAATTAGCCAAGGCCAAGCTTGGCCCAGTAACAGATTGGGGGCTGACCTTCAGTAAGGGCCCAAGATGTAAAGTTAGAATCTAGGTTCCAATCGAGACATGTAAAGTCGGTTGAATGAGCTGACCTCTCATTCTGTAGCTTCCCAGGTGGTCACCTCAACTCAAACACCTCAGTTCAGATGTTACAAATTAGATGTCCTAAGTTGGACCTCATAGCTCAGACCTTCTAGTCTGTGAATCCTACATCGGGAGGCGCAAGTCGAGAATTGTCACCTATGTGACCCTGGTGTGCACTACGACAATGACAACTCACACCTTCTAGAAAGCCATGTCACATATATAGAATGTAGCCTCTAATGGCCAAACATTCCATCACATGGGTTATAACAACCCCAAGGGAATCATGTTAATCACGAAAGGATCTTGACGGTTATACAAGGATCATGATGATTATGCTAGGCTATAACATACTATAAATGGAGATCAAATCACTCACATTATAATCAATCAATTAAGCATACGAATATTGACTCCCTAAGATTTTGTAGCCTTCTTCCCCAAGTAATAGAAAACTCCCCCAGGAGCAAGACACTGCAATAGAGTGGATTAATTAAGCTTTTGAGCTGGTGAACCACTATAAATATGGTGTCTATTGATTTGTACTCATAGCTATCATTCCTGAATTTATTATTCAACCACCAAGAGCCTAGAAACTCAGGCTGGATATTCCAATGAACCCCCACCAATAGATCTCTAATCCATTACACCATTAGTTTGGCAACGTTTATGGGAAAGATTGCTTTGATTCCTTCTAAAATTTTGCTGATATTTAAGTAATTGATGGTCTCTACGTGAAAAAAGAGCAAAAATCTGGCAAATCCACTACGTTTGCAGAACCAATAGGAAGCCACCGTCGTGGGATAGCAAAGAATTCCAATAAATCCTCTCCCGAACGCAGAAGACAATTTACTGATGGAAGATCTCCCTCTAAAGAAAGAGTTTGAAGCACTACGACAAACAAATGAGTGCCTCAAGAAAAATAGGGATCTAGTAGCTCTAGTACACACTTAGAATCTCTATAGGGCACAACCAGCCCAAGATGGTCCCCTTCATGGGGAGCATCACCACCAAAATCCTTTGAAGAAGATTACAAAAGAGAATGATCTCAGTCACTCTACTTATAATGTGCACCGTAGAGACCCAAGAAATAGGGAACAAGATGAGGTCTAGAGTCAAAACATCAGAGTCTATTGAGATGAGCATATACAAGCTCATTCCCAGCAAAATGGTAGGGACCAGTTCTGGGAACGACGTTTTAGGGAAATTCAGTAGGAGTAAGCCATATGAAGGAGACGGTGAAGAGTATAACTTTGATGACTATGGATGCTCTGGTTCTGCAAATAAAGTCACTATTCATCTTTGAGGAGCTACATTTTCTCTCCCCCAAAAATTCAAAATGCCTTAGATCGAAACATTTGACAGGACGAAGGATCTAATTGACCACCTCAACACATACAAGAATCAGATGGAACTACATAGGTACAACGATCCAGTGCATTGTCGAGCCTTTGTCATCACCCCCGAAGGTCTCATCCTTGGCTTGGTTCAATAGGCTAGCCCTGACTTCAATTTCTTCTTTTAGAGAGCTCTCAATCTCTGTTGTTTCCCACTTCATAGGGTCCCTAACTTACTGAAAGCCTTGCTACCACTTGTTGAGTGTGAAGTAGGGTCCAAACGAGTCACTACAGAGCTATGTTAAAAAATTCAACTTGGTGTACCTAAAAGTGGACACCCTCGACGAGAAGTTTGCCCTCATAGCCTTTATTGTTGGGCTGAGAGTACAATCAAAAGATTTATTATTCTCAATAGCCAAAAAACCATAGGCTAGTATAACTAAAGTTAAGATCGATCTCTAAGGAAAGGTGGAGATCCTTCCCTAAAGAAGAGAAGTGACATTAGAGATTGCCTGGGCCCCCCCTAGGGGTTATAGTTGAAATATGTCCCAAACCAGTTCATTCTCCTCAAATCGACTATCTCTCAAGTGTTGTACCAGGTCTAAAATGAGAAATTCTTTAGATGGTCATCTCGAATGAAGGTGGACTCCCGCAAGCAAGATGTGACGAAGTACTGCAAAAATCACTGAGACTACGGTCACCACAGTAACGATTATATTCAATTAAAAAAGGAGATCGAGTTCCTGATCCAGCGAGGTCAACTATGTCGTTTCATAGCGCATGACAATCAAGACCAAGCTAACCCACCACTAGCTCCACAATAATAAATACCTCCTCAACATCAGCAACCCTTAGGTGAAATTAGGGTTATCTCTGGAGGATTTTTCGAAGGTGGGGAGACAAGCTCAGTAAGGAAAACCCACATAAGGAAGACTTTAGTAGAAGACGTATTGGAGGTCCAGTCCGTGCTTAAGTCACCTCGACTTAGCATGGATATTACATTCTTTGACTCATATCTTGAGGGTTGCTAACTCCCTCACAATGATTTTAGCAAACAAAACTATCCACCGAGTTCTTATTAATAATGGGAGCTCGGTTGACATCATTTTTATGTCAGCCTTTGACAAGATGGGCATTGGCAGAGATAAACTTGATCCAGTAAAAACCCACCTGCTCAGGTTTTGGGGGAAAGAGTGGTCCCCCTAGGATTCATTCAGCTTGTTCTTACGATGGGACACCCTCATGTCAGTATACAATGACTGTAAGTTTCCTGATCGTAGATGCCCCTTCAGTCTATAATGTCCTTTTGGGAAGACCTTCCCTCAATGCCTTGAGGTTCATCCCGTCTACTTACCATCGGGTGACGAAGTTTCTAACCAAGAATGGTGTGGGTATGGTCTGAGGAGACCAACTCGTAGCAAGGGAGTGCTACATGACTTCGATGAAGCAAAAATAAATTGAAACTATATAGCTAGATGAGCTCGACATGAGGAAGGATCTAGAGACAAGGTCCACACCTTTAGAGGAGCTGGAACTTGATCAACTGAATGATCACTCGGGACACCTGGTTTATGTCGATTCTAGAGCTCCAGGAAGTAAAAAACCTCTTCATTCTGTTCCTAAAAGCAAACATCAAGGTGTTCGCTTAGAAATAAAAGGGCATGCATGGAATTTACCCAACAATCATAGTGTATAAACTTAGCGTTGACCCAATCTACAAGCCCATGAAGCATAAATGAAAAATCTTCGCCCCTGGGCGCCATAAAGCCATAAACGAAGAGGTTGCTAAGCTCCTCCACACCAAAGCAATAAGGGAAATTGATTACGCAACCTGGTTGGCAAATATGGTCCTCGTGAAGAAAACTAATGGCAAGTGATGGCTCTACATTGATTTTACCAACCTAAACCGTGCTTGTCCAAAAGATAGTTTCTCATTCCCATAGATCGACCTGATCATAGATGCCATAGTTGAGCACGAACGACTAATCTTTATGGATGCCTTCTCAATCATTTGTAACTAATTAGGGGACATATTGTTACAACGTCATGCCATTCGGGCTTAAAAATGCAGGGGCCACCTATCAGTGTTTGGTGAATCGTATATTCCAAGGATAGATTGGGTCATCTATGGAGGTTTATATGGAAGGCATGCTGGTGAAATCACTGAAGGCTAAGCTCCACATCCAACACCTTAAGGAATCCTTTCAAACACTCAAGAAGTATAAAATGAATCTGCAAAGCATGCCTTTGGGGTCTCCACAGGAAAATTCCTAGGCTTCATAGTCAATAGCGAAGGCATCGAGGCCAATCTAGAGAAATTTCAAGTGGTGATTGACATCCAATCACCCACAAATGTAAGGGAAGTCTAAGGGTTGACATGAAAAATAGCCACATTAAGCCATTTCGTCAGCAGATCGAGCAACAAGTACCAACCATTCTTCAAAGTACAGAAAATAGCTTGTCATTGGAATGATCAATGCGAAGAGGCATTCAAAAATTTTAAGAAATACCTCAACTCACCTCTAGTTCTAGTTAGCCCTCGGGAAGGCAAAGTCCTTACCTTATACCTTGTTGTGTCAGATTTCTTCACAAGCGCAACTTTGGTAAGGGAACAAGACAAAGCTTAATAGCTAGTCTACTATTGTAGTAGAGATTTGAGGGGGCAGATGAGAGATATCCAAAGGTAGGGAAGGTAGTTCTAGCCATGGTGATAACAACAAGAAGGCTCAGGCCTTGCTTCCATCTCATACAATAGAAAACCCCATGGATCAACTAATAAAACAGATCTTGCACAAGCTGGAGTCGTCAGGAAGGCTATTAAAATGGGAAATCAAGCTTAGTGAGTTCTACATCAATTACAAGCACATAACTGCAATTAAGGGGTAGATTTTAGACGATTTTATTACAGAATTCACTATTCCTATAGGCCAGGAGGCACCTCAGGACTCAAATAACCTCATCCCTAACCTCCTGACATGGAAACTTTTGGTTGATGGGGCATTCAATGCACAAGGTAGTGGGGCTGGTTTGATCCTAACCTCACTAGATGGAATAGACCTAGAGTATTGCCTCGGTTTGATTTTAAGGCTTCAAACAACAAAAAAGTGTATGAGGCAATGATCGTCGGACTTAGGTTAGCTCATTCTATGGAAATAAAATAGCTCATAATATATAGTGATTCATAGCTGGTGGTAAAGCAAATTGAGGAGGCATAGGAAGCCAGGGGGAAATGATGGCACTATTTTTTAAAAAGGTGCAAAAGTTGTTGAAAATATTCATTCAGTTTAAGATTGTACAAATTTCCCAAGTTGAGAATTCCCGAGCAAATACTCTAGCTAGACTGGCTATCGCCTCACAAGAAAGCCTAGACAGATTCATCCTAATTGAATGCCTAGCCGAGCCTTCAGTAAGCTCTGAACTAGATGAGGTTCTTTCTATTAAGACACAGATGACTTCGATGGATCCAATGCTAGCTTATTTACAAAAAGGATTCTATTTTCGAATTCTAAAGAAGTAGCTAAGCTAAGTACTAGGTCATCCAGGTTCATCCTCATCCAAGGAAACTTGTACAACAGAGGTTTCTCTTCACTTCTCCTGAAATGCATATGAGAAGACAAATCGAACTACATCTTAAGAGAGATTCATGAGGGCATTGATGGAAACCACATCAGAGCTCAGACCTTAGCCTATAAGGCAGTGAGGCAGGGGTATTTCTAGCAAACAATAATCAAGGACGCAAAAAAGCTAGCTAAGAAATATAAGGTTTGTCAACTCGATGCAAACATCTCGCATTGCCCGTCAGAGCTCCTCAACTCAATGATGAGCCCTTGGCCTTTCCACCAGTAGGGTTGGATATACTAGGACCTCTCCCAATTAGCACGGGGTAATGCAAGTTTGCTATAATAGGGGTCCATTATTTTACTAAGTGGGCCGAGGTAGAGCTCCTTGGGAAGATCATAGAGCAAAAAATTCAAAATTTTTTCTGGAAGTCCATAATTTGCAGTTTTGAGATCCCAAGGGCCCTTGTCTCAGACAACGCAAGGTAGTTTGACAATTCAGCGTTCATAGGATTCTACACTGAGCTCGACATAAAAAACTACTTCGCTGCACCAGTTCATCCACAGTCCAACGGATAGGAAGAAGTCACCATCCGAACCATTAAAGTAGTTCTCAAGACTAGACTTGAAGCTTCAAAGAGCCAACGAGTAGAACATTTTCCTGGGGTACTATGGGCTTACAAAACCACTGTCAAAACAGCCACAAACGAGACACCGTTTAGTCTTACCTATGGCATTGAGGTAGTAGTTCTTGTCAAAATAGGTACTCCATCTCTGAGAATAGAGCTCGCGGATCCTAAACAAAATGACAATCATTGCTAGTTAATCTCGACCTATTAGATGAGAAAAATGAGTAACTCCCTGTAACGCATCACTGACTATCAAAGGAAGAAAGCAGGGTACTACAATAGGAGGGTTAAGCAAAAAAGTTTCAAAATAGGAGATCTTGTCCTAAAGAAACTCCTTAGCTAGAAAAGACCACGCACATGGGAAATTAGGACTCAATTGGAAAGGATTTTACATAGTCACGAAGGTGGTCAGGCATGGAAACTACGAGCTATAAATTGAAGAAGGAAAAACCCTACCTCACTCATGGAAAGCAGACCATTTGAAGAGGTTTTACCAGTAGTAAGGTGATGCTAGAAAGCAAAAGCGAAGGGGTCCTTTGTAAAGATTTTCAGCAATAAATAAAAGATTAGGATAATTCCTTTAGAGGATGCGATGAGTTCTTAAACTCATAAAAGTAAGATAAGCTCTTTAGCTCATAAACAAACGATGAGTTCCTTGGCTCATAAATATAAGATGAGTTCTTCATCCCATAAAAATAATTAAACTAACAAAAATAAGATGAGCTATTCAGCTCATAAATAAACGAAGAGCTCCTAAGCTTTTAAACATAAGATGAGTTATTCAACTTATAAAGAAGCGATGAGTTCTTAAACTCATAAAAATAAGATGAACTCTTTAGCTCATAAACAAACGATGAGCACCTCAACTCATAAATATAAGATGAGTTCTTCAACTTATAAAAAAAACGATGAGTTCTTAAACTCAAAAAATAAAATGAGCTCTTCAGCTCATGAATAAACAATGAACTCCTTAGCTCATAAATATAACAAACGATGAGTTTTTAAACTCATAAAAATAAGATGAGCATTTCAGCACATAAACAAACAATAAGCTCCTCAGCTTATAAATATAAAATGAGTTCTTCAACTCATAAATAAGCAATGAGTTCTTAAAATCATAAAAATAAGATGAGTTCTTCAGCTCATAAATAAATGATGAGATATTCAACTCATAAATATAAGACGAGTTCTTCAACTCATAAATATGCGATGAGTTCTTAAACTCATAAAAATAAGATAATCCCTTTAGCTCATAAACAAATGATAAGCTCTTTAGCTGATAAATATAAGATGAGTTCTTCAAGCTCATAGAAACAAGATGAGTTCCTAGACTCAAAAATAGACGATAAGCTCTTGAGAACTCTTCAAGCTCATGAAACCCAAGTTTGGGGGGGGGGCACACAGACCTCAGACTCATAAACAGACAATTTTGAAACAAATGTTTCTTGAAGATCAAGACCCTTCTTGAAGTAGGGGCCAAGGAAAGAGACATATCTCCACACCTCAAGCATGAAGAAAGGAAAAAAATACTAATTAAATAGATGGAATTTTTCAAAATCAGTTATCATTCAAAACTAGAAGAAAGTTACATAGCTAAAAGTTCAATATCCAGAAAGTTACAGTGCTCAAAGTTCCTAAAAGTTAGAAACGCTAAGCATTTGCGGCAGGAGTAGTGGTCTCTTCAATGACTCTAGGCAACTTGGTGTCAATAATATTCGCCTAACCTTCAAGAAGAGTAGGAGCTAGGTTTGACTGACCCTCAAGCAAGGAAATAGTTGGTTCGACCAACCCTCAAGCAGAACAGAGGTTGAGGTCATTGCCTCATCTAGAACAACCACTGGTAGAGAAGGATTAGAAGTCGCCTGATTAGTACTTGCAGCTTCTTTTTCTGTCACTCATCCCTCCTTAGCTAAAGGTCCCTTTTCTTCTACAAGAGGAGACTCAAATTCAAAGTCAAAGTTCAAGTCAAGAAATTTCATCATAGCTTGCTTCTAGAAGGCAAAGTAGCCCTTGGCCTAGGCAGGCATTCTCGTCTTTCAGTTCAGAGATAGCGACATCCCTCTCAGCCACCCTAGACCTTCTCTGACTCAATCTCCTTAAGGTAGACAAGATTGATCTCGCTCAGCTATTTCAGCTTGTTCAACTCGTTCTTTACTACCTTTTCGCCTCCCAGGCCTTCTTTGCATTTGACCAAGCTTGTTGAATATCATCCATCTTTAGTTTGACTTCTAAGTTCAAGACCCCGATCTGCTTCTCAAGATCGTTATTCTCGAAGGCCAACTCAACAACCTTGGCTTAGAAGAATTGAGGGATTGTTTGGCACCTTTAGCAACCTTTTCCAAAGCTCAAGTTCTGTTCATAGAGCTCCGACGTGTATCACAATCTACAAAAATAAAAGTATAAGTATATTTAAGTTAAAGGTTAGCAAGAGGATTCCATTAGGCCTTGAAGATAAAGGTCAGGATCATACCAAAGTTGCCCCGTATAAGGCAGTAACAGCTGAGGTAGAAAGAGACATTAAGTAAGCCTTCTGGATTTCGGCTTCAGGGTTGATTGAGAAAATGACACTAGCAGCCAAGTTTACGCCATCCAAAAAGTGAATGCTCACCTTTGGCCTTACTAGTTGTGGGACTTCCAGATGTGCCATGAGGCATTCTCGAGGATGTTTCCTTCAGAGTCAGCATTGGATGGGGATCAGGATGAGAAGGAGTGGCTTCAACAGAGGTCCCGATCAGCTCCTTACATCCATCTTATTGCTATGATATAAGATCCCAAAAAAGAGAGACTCGAGGGGTCAATTATTCAGTATGATGGAAAGTTCAAAGACTTTTGGGAGAACAAAAGGTAGGACTTATCCAAACTCCATCTAAAATATATTTTTTCGAGGAGATGTGCATATTAGAGAAGATACTTATGAGGGTTAATTACTTGACATACAACCAAAGTCATCAATCGGTGAACAATAACATTATTTTGATAGGAACCGAAGTTTGCCACTTGATTCATAGCAGACATGACCTACACTGGTAAAGGTCAGTTCTATATCAATACTAGTGAGGCCCAAAAATTCAGCTTGATGATGCACAAAATTTTCTTGTGCAAGATCAACAGTCAAGTATTCGAATAGTTGCAATCAATGAGCGATATATAAGCAATTAATGAAAGAACAGTACATAAAGAGTCAACACAAGATTTATAGTAGTTCGGTCTAGGATGACCTACGTCCATTCTCCGGAATGGCAGCTGTGGTCTGGTGTTTTATTGATTAACAATGGTTACCAGAGAGTTACTCTGGGAATACTACAGTGTTTTTGAGAGAGAGAGAGAGCAGTGTGCATATCGGATTCGGAGGCCTCTCCTCACTGTTGAGAGGGTGTACATTATATAGCTAGGGTTAGGGTGGTGAGGCGGTGTTATCAGTAAGAGGAGCTCTATTATTTTAGTAAGTACAACTTAGGTAGGAAATCTCCGTATCCTGTCTTTCTCTCCCTCGTGCCCCTATTTAGTCGGAGGAGGACTCTCAACTGGATTGAACTTGTCTTGTGTTGGTCTTGCATTGAGACATGAAGAGGAGCTTAAGAGGAAAGGACAATGGGGAAGCCGACACCCACATGGAGTTGGGCAGCGCCCACTTGGCTTGGAGTAGCATAGGCGACGCCCCACTTGGAGGAAAGCCCTGGGTGGCTCCCTAGGCACATGGGCGAAGCCCCCTTGGGCCTTGGGCGACACTCCCTTGGACCTTGACGCGGGCCTCTTGCTTCCTTTGACATTCCTTGCACTCTTATGTGATGGGTCGACCCAACTTCATCTTTGGCTTCCTTTAAGGCTTTATAGGTTTATTTAAATTGGGCCTAGCCCAATCAAATTCAGGCTCTTCATAGCTCATGAGCGTGTGGATGGCGGATTTGATATTCAATTTTTTGCATATTAATTTCGAGATGTAGCACTTCGCAAAAAAAAAAAAATCGATCATCATTAGCTCGTGATTTCATCATATATTCCACAAAGTATTAACTGCCCAAAGAAGGCCTATCGAATACTTTTTGCTAAAGAACTGTCCTTATGATGTAAAGAAAAGGTTAAATGTCAACATTCGTTACTGAATAAAAAGTGGGGCATAAAAACTTAACTTCGTCTATGACAGCCCACCCACAATTCAAGCTGTCTTCTTGGGGAATTCCCATGGATGTGATCATTCACCTTTGTATGACTCTATCATCATGTCAGAACATAAGAAGGTGAGAGATTACTAGCAGAAGTCTCTTTTTCATCAGCGTTAGCTCGAAATTGATATCGGCTTTCAGTCACTATTTCCTACCCTACACAGGATCAAAAACATAATCATCCAGCTCTCATTATAAGCTCATAAAATAGTCGATGGACATTGATGATACCAAAAACTAATTCGAGAATCAGCTCGGATCACCAGGTCAGGTCGAAAGGTTAGAGCTCAGGTAACCGGGCCTAGAGAACCAGAGCTCAACACCACCTAAACCAGAGAATACCAAGACGATGTGAGGACAGCTGGATGTACTACGAGAGTCCCATAATAGAAGGAATGAAAGAAGGAAGCTAGAGTTAATGCATAAAATCTCAACTAACCAAGATCCTCCCCTAAAATCAAGGAGAATCCCAAGAGAGGACGACAAAGATCTCGCTAGATATTCCCTAGAGATAAGAATTGCACTATAAATACAGTATGAGGCCTCCATCGAAAAAGAGAGAATCCTATTAGTATCAAAAACATCTTGTAAAAAAATTCTTAAGAGGAATATAGATCCTAGGAACAAGAGCCTCCATTGAAGAGTGGACTAGCCGAGCTCCCCAGCCACTGAACCATTATATTTTCGTTGTGTCACATACACCACACCTCAGGTAATCAACATATTCACCGATCATTCTCACCAGCCTTGTAGCTCAGTTCCATATGAAATAGCACCATTCACGTCTTCTACTCACACCTGTGGTTTTACACCATCAGTTTGATGCCGTTTGTGGGAACGACTGTTCTCATTTTTTACAAATACGCTGACTCTTCAGCGACTGATGGTCTCAACCCGCAACATGAGCCAAAGTCAAACTAATCTACCACCCAGGCAAGAGCACCAGGAGGTCATCAACGACCGACAAGCGAAGGACAACCCAGGGAATAACCCCTTAACAGGAGACCCCCAGATGAACAATGAGCTAGAGGCCCTCCGCCTCGTCAATCAGCGCTTACTGCAACAAAACGAGGAACTGTTGAAACTCTTGAAGTGCCCGCGGGAAGCACGGCCAGCACAAGAAAGTCCGGATGATCCTCCTCATAGAGAGCAATGTCATCTCAACCCCCTCAGAGAAGTTAACGAAAAAGTAGAAAATAGCCAAACCAGGGAGGGAGATCCACACATACCCCCCAGGAATGGCCACAACGAAGAAGTGCAGAACCAGAACAGCGGAGGGGAAATGAATGATTTCATCCCCTACCAGCAGGACAGAAGAGAGCAGTATTGGGAACAACGTTTCGAGGATATCAAGTAGGAACTCAGTCACATGAAAGAGGTAGTAAGAAATAAGGCACCAGTTACAATGGACGCCCTGGTTCAGCAGACAGAATCCCCCTTTACTGCCGGGGTATTGCATTTTCCTCTACCTCCAAAATTCAGAATGCCGCAAATAGACTCCTTCGATGGAACAAAAGATCCCATAGATCATCTTAATACCTATAAGAACCAAATGGAGCTACATGGGTATCAAGACCCTGTGCGCTGCAAGGCCTTTGCAATCACGTTAAAAGGTTCTGCTCTCGCGTGGTTTAACAGACTCCCACCAGCCTCCATCTCGTCATTTAAAGAGCTCTCGGTGGCCTTCGTGTCCCATTTTATATGGGCCCGAATCTACAGGAAGTCGAGCTATCATCTCCTAAATGTGAAACAAGGGCCCGAATAAAACCTGAGGTCCTATGTCCAAAGGTTTAATTCAGAGTCATTAAAGGTGGACGTCCCAGACGAGAAATTTTCCATCACTACTTTCATAGCTGGGCTGGGAGTGCAATATAAAGATTTGATATTTTTCATCTCCAAGAACCCCCAAGCTAGCATGGCGGAGGTGCTAGCCAAAGAGAAAAAATACATAAATGGTGAAGAAGCCCTCCTTTCTAAGGCAAAGAGTTCCTCCACCCAGAAAGATAAAAGGCACGAAGAGAAGAAAAAGGACCGAAGTCCCAGAAGGGAGAAAGAAAGGAGAGGGGAAAGGTCTCCAAAAAGAGATAGAGATCCCTCCCCAAGAAGAGGGGAGACGTTAGAGATCGCCTAGGACCTGTGCGTCCAAGTTTGCAGCCTAGATACGTACCTCAGGAGCTCCCACCGCTTACTGCAGCCATATCACATATCCTCTATGAGGTACAGCACGAGAAGTTCTTAAGGTGGCCACCCCGGATGAAAGTGGATCCAACGAAGAGAGATCCTTCAAAATACTGCGATTACCACTGGCATCATGGTCATCACACTGATGATTACATTCAGTTAAAAAAGGAGATCGAGTTCCTAATCCAGCGAGGGCAGTTGCGTCGCTTTATAGCCCGTGACAACCAAGACCGAGCTCTCCCCCCTCTGCCACCTCTGCAGCAAGTGCCAGCATAACACCAGATTCCTGGGAGAGATCAGGGTCATATCGGGAGGGTTTGCTGGGGGAGGAGAATCCAGCACTGCAAAGAAAGCCCACCTTAGAAGAATGAGATCAGGTGAAACCCTGGAGGTCGGAACCTTATCCAGGACCCCGCGCCTTGACATGACCATTACTTTCTCGAATTCTGATCTAGAAGGATGCCAGCATCCCCATGATGATCCTCTAGTGATCAGAGCTGTAGTGGCCAACAAAACGGTCCATCGAGTCCTGGTAGATAATGAAAGTTTAGCCGACATCATATACGCACTAGCGTTCAATAAGATGGATATAGGAAGGGAGAAACTTGAGCCGGTGAGCGCCTACTTGCTAGGATTCGCAGGGGAAAGGGTATTACCCCTTGTGGTCATCCAGCTCATACTCACCCTAGGGGACCCCCCTTGTCAGGCTACGACGACTGTCAAGTTCCTGGTAGTTGTGGCACCCTCCGCCTATAACATGCTGCTAGGCAGACCCTCACTCAACACTATAAAAGTCGTCCCTTTTGTTTATCACCTGGTAATGAAGTTCCCAATGGAAAACGAGATTGGATTGGTCCGCGGAAACCAGCGTATAGCGCGAGAGTGTTATATGGCCTCAATGAAAAAGAAAGAGGTAGAAAATATTGAGTTAGATGATCTCAATGTAAGGGATGAGCTGGATACCCATCCAACACCGTCAGAAGACCTAGATCCCATACAGCTCGACGGAGAGCCGGAACATCTCGTCTATGTGGGATCCAAGCTAAATGCAGAAATCAAAGATCTCCTGATTCAGTTCCTCAAGAAAAAAGTCGATGTCTTCGCTTGGAAGCAAGAAGACATGGCAGGCATAGACCCCCGCAGTCATTACGCACAAGCTCAGCGTAAGCCCCACTTGCAAGCCTGTTAAGTAGAAAAGGAGGAGCTTCGCCCTGGAAAGACAAAAGGCTATCAACGAGGAAGTCAGAAAACTCCTCCTTGCGAAGGCCATCAGGGAGGTAGATTATCCAGTATGGTTAGCAAATGTGGTACTCGTCAAGAAGAACAACGGCAAGTGGCGGCTTTGCATCGACTTCACAGACCTTAATCGAGCATGTCCAAAGGACAGCTTTCCCCTACCCCGGATCAACCTCATCGTGGACGCCACAGCAGGACACGAGCTTCTCAGTTTCATAGACGCCTTCTCTGGATACAACCAGATCAGAATGGACCAGAATGATCAGGAGAAAACCTCTTTTGCGATTGAACAGGGCACATATTGTTACCAGGTTATGCCATTTGGCTTGAAAAACGCGGGAGCTACTTACCAACGATTGGTAAATAGGATGTTCCAAAAGCAAATTGGGACCTTCATGGAAGTTTACATTGATGATATGTTAGTTAAATCACTCAAAGCAGAGCTTCATATAGAACACCTAGCTGAATCTTTCCAAATTCTGAAAGAATTCAAAATGACACTCAATCCCACCAAATGTGCATTTGGGGTTTCGGCAGGAAAGTTTTTGGGCTTCATCGTTAATAGCAGAGGAATAGAGGCTAGCCCCGAGAAGGTAAGGGCGGTGTTAGATATGCAATCCCCCTCAAGCATAAAGGAGATTCAGCATTTAACTGGAAGAATAGCCTCCTTGAACCGCTTCGTATCCAGGTCGAGTGACAAATGTCAACCTTTCTTCCAGATCTTGAGGAAGGCCTTCCGGTGGGATGCTAAGTGTGAAGAAGCGTTCGTGGCTTTAAAGGTGTACCTGAGCTCCCCTCCCATATTGGTAAGCCCTCTAGAAGGGGAGGTACTCACCTTTTACTTAGCAGTTTCAGATTTCTCGACCAGCGCGGCACTGGTTAGGGATCAAGACAGAGCTTAGCAGCCGGTCTACTACTGCAGCAGAGCCTTGAGGGGGGCAGAAGAGAGATATCCAAAAATGGAGAAGCTAGTTTTAGCTCTGGTAACGACAGCCAGGAGGCTTCGACCATATTTCCAAGCTCATACGATATAAATCCCTACAGAACAGCCAATGAAGCAAGTATTGCACAGACCGGAATCTTCAGGAAGACTTGTCAAATGGGCCATCGAGCTCAGCGAATTTGATATACTATACAAGCCAAGAACAGCCGTCAAAGGGCAGATTTTGGCAGATTTCATTACAGAATTCACAACGGCTACACCCTAAGAGGCAACGCAGCTAGTGTCTGACCTCCCTGTCTGGAAACTTTCTGTAGACGGAGCTACTAACGCCCAAGGAAGTGGCGCCGGCCTAATTCTAACCTCCCCAGATGGAATAGATGTTGAATATGCACTCAGGTTTAGGTTTAAAGCCTCAAACAACGAGGTCGAGTATGAAGCTCTTATTGTCGGGCTCAAACTCGCTTACTCTATGGAGGCGGAGCAGTTAGAGGTTTACAGTGACTCTCAACTTGTGGTGAAACAGATAGAAGAATCTTATGAAGCTAGGGGCAAGAAGATGGTCCTATACCTGAAGAAAGTACGAGAACTAATCATAAAATTTTTGCAAGTCAAGATCAAGCATGTCCCCAGATCGAAAAATTCTCGAGTAAATGCTTTGGCAAAGTTAGCCACCGCCTCGCAGGAGATCTTGGACAGGCTGATACCAGTAGAGTACCTGGCAGAGCCCACGGTCGCAATAGAGGGAAGAGAAGTACTCCCGATTTTAGCTTAGTCAAGTTGGATGGATCCCATCATGACATACTTACAAAATAGAATCCTGTCAGAAGATCCCAAGGATGCCGCTAAACTAAGAACCAGATCAGCTAGGTTTTCTGTCCTACAAGGAAAATTATACAAACAGGGCTTTTCCACACCACTCCTCAAATGCGTGGGGAATGAAGACGCTAACTACGTACTCAGAGAAGTCCATGAAGGCATCTGCGGTAATCATATTGGAGCTTGGACCTTGGCGGGGAAAGCACTAAGGTAAGGATACTATTGGCCCACTATGCTCAAGGACGCCACTGACGTAGTTAAAAAATGCAAGAGTTGCCAAGAGCATGCTAATATCTCTCACATACCTCCCGAGTTACTGACCTCAGTGGTGAGCCCTTGGCCGTTCCAACAATGGGATTTGGACATACTCGGGCCCCTCCCCATCGGTGTAGGACAATCCAAATTTGCCATAATTGGCGTAGATTAGTTCACCAAATGGGCAAAGGTCGAGCAATTGGCAACAATCACTGAACAAAAAGTACAGAACTTCATTTGGAAATCTATAGTTTGCATGTTCGGTGTTCCAAGAGCCTTAGTATCTGATAATGGAAAGCAATTTGACAATGCTAAGTTTAAGAATTTTTGTGCTGAGCTCGGGATAAAAAACTATTTTTCTGCCCCGGCTCACCCTCAATCCAACGGACAAGCAGAAGTCACCATTAGAACCATAAAAGCAGCACTGAAGACCAAGTTGACAAATTTGAAAGGCAAATGGGTAGAATATCTCACCGAGGTCTTATGGGCCTACAGGACCACAGCTAGGTCAGCGACCCAGGAAACCCCATTTGCCCTGGCCTTCGGTACAGAAGCAGTAGCGCCGGTCGAGGTGGGACTCTTGTCACCCAGAACGGAGTTTTCAGATACAGAACAGAATGATGAGTCACTTCTGGTAAACTTGGACATGTTGGATGAAAAAAGAGACCAGACCCTACGTCGCATCCAGGGATACCAGAGGAAAACAACAAGGTATTATGACAGAAGGGTCAGAAGCCGAGACTTTAAGACTAGGGACTTAGTACCCAGGAAACACCTGCTTGCGAGAAAAGACCCAACTCATAGGAAGCTAGGACCTAATTGGGAAGGGCCTTATATTATATCCAAGGTGGTCAGGCCTAGGAACTACGAGTTGCAGACGGAGGATGGAAAAATCTTGCCCCACTCGTGGAACGCAGAGCACCTTAAAAGTTTTTTTCAGTAAGCCTCTTTTGTAACCAATCAATTTTTCGAATAAAACATTCAGTTGTTAATAAATGGTCTGACACAGAATAAATAGAGCTCCAGATGAACTATTCAGTTCATAAATAAAAAGAGCTCCAGAGCTCGCGATGAACTATTCAGTTCATAAATAAAAAGAGCTCTAGAGCTCGCGATGAACTATTCAGTTCATAAATAAAAAGAGCTCGCGATGAACTATTCAGTTCGTAAATAAAAGAGCTCCAGAGTTGGCGATGAACTATTCAGTTCATAAATAAAAAGAGTTCTACAGCTCACGATGAACTATTCAGTTCATAAATAAAAGAGCTCCAGAGCTCGCGATGAACTATTCAGTTCATAAATAAAAGAGCTCCAGAGCTCGCGATGAACTATTCAGTTCATAAATAAAAAGAGTTTCAGAGCTCGTGATGAACTATTCAGTTCATAAATAAGAAGGGCTCCAGAGCTCGCGATGAACTTTTTAGTTCATAAATAAAGCTCCAGAGCTCGCGATGAACTATTCAGTTCATAAATAAAAAGAGCTCCAGAGCTCACGATGAACTATTCAGTTCATGAAGAGCTCCGTAGCTCGCGATGAACTATTCAGTTTACAATAAAAGAACACATTATCCAGTTCATAAAATAGAGGCAAGATTGTGAAAATCCTAATCAAGTCCCTAGACTTTGGAAAATACAAATTACTATACGGATCAAGAGAATTAAAAATAAAGGAGCGGTTCAAACTATGCATGCCATGAAGCATCTAGAAAAGTATCGAAAAGAAAGGTTGTTCGAATTACATCCAAAAATCACAACTAAAATGAAGTTGCACAAAGAAGAAGGTCTAATCGTCCCCCAACCGTTTCTTCAACACCTCCAGCTCTCCTTTCAGACGGATGTTCTCTTCCTTTAGCTCTCCTCTCTCCTTCTCGGCTTTTGAGAGTGAGTTGAGAAGTCTTGCTCCTGTCGAAGAAAGCAAAATTGCGCTAAGAGAAGGGTCAGAGGATAAAGGGGATTCACTCCTCTTACACCTCTTTGAGGACGGTTCAACTTACTCCTCCTCCTCCGACCCAGAGGGAGACAGATCGGGCGAACTGCAATCAAAGTGGAAGTCAATAGAAGCTGCCATAGCACTGAACAAGAAAAGATTGTCAAGCGTCATCAGTTCCGAAAATGACATCAGCATGGACCGCTTCACTTGCTCGATCCTTATAACCTCTGGCAAATCCGGTTTAGGAGCAACTGCATGATGAAGAGAAGATCAGAATATAGTGATAAAAAGAAATATTCAGGAAGATGGTCGACATCCTTACTTATATGGTCAAATTTCCTCCAAGAGCGCAGAACTCTGTTTCCTCGTCGACAATCCTCCATGGACCTCCAAGATTCTCCAGAAGCAAAGAAAAAACGACTGAGCCACCCCTGAGAAGGGGAAGGGATATCAGACACCAACTGAGGCTCAGAATAACGTTTCCAACGGAAGCAGCTGAAACAAGAGACATCATCTTCTTCCAAAACATAAAAATACAAAAACTCTGCAGGAGATGGGAACTGATCATTGCCCTGAAGGCGTCAGAACAAGATGAAACTAATCAACACGGCCCAACCCCGGGGAGAGAGACGGGAGGGAGGCAGACCATAGTAAGCCAGAAGGCACCCAACAGAAGGGTGAACAGGGAGGTGGAGGCCCATCTCAAATGCATCTTCAAAAAAGCAAACTTCACCACGAGAGAGATAGTTAGGAGGTTCATCCGGAGTAGGAACTCGGAGGGGCAGTTCCAGTTCTTGAAAGAACCGTTTCTTGATCCTTCCCAAATCAGAAGAGAAAAAAGAAGAAGGAACCAACAACCGAGATTGGAAATCCCAGTATAACCCAAAGGAAGAATGATCTTCAAAGAGAGACGAAATAGGGGCAGCCATCATGATCCGTGAAAAGAGTGGGAAGGAAACTCGAAAGGAGAAACAAGAAAGGAATTCGGAGACAAGAATCTTCAAGAGTGATTAACAAAAGGCGAACGTAAAAGGAAATACTGAACCGGCGGCCCTTTGGATTCCCTAATTAATAATAATAAGTGAGGTTTGGGGGAAGCCAAACATTAAATTCGATGCAACCGATCGCATTCAGCCTAGCATGCAAATGTCGACGACTTCATTCAAGGAAAAACTAAGATACTTCTCAGAATAAAGGGAGCAATATGGAAAGATCACACAACACGCGTTAACCCGAAAATTACATCTCGAGTATCATTAAATCAAAAGTACCAAGAGTATGAATTGCAACAAAGAAAAGAGGTATGTGTACAAAATCTCCTAGCGCCCGGATAAGAGGTCCTATGACTGGACAGACTTAGTCGCAATAACAGATGAGGAGCTTGGCAGATCAGCATGTAGAGATCTGAAACCCGGAGGAGGGGAACCTTCGGGAGCACTAACATTGGGAGCCTCTACCCTGTCCTGTGAGGAATCTTGGGCGAGGGCTTCGGTCACGAGATCAGCAGAGAAAACAACTGCTGGTAAAATGATTGAGGGGGCAGGAACGTCAAAGCTTCCAGTAGGAAGGACCATGGAGTCGCCCTCACTGTCAAACTCAGATCCCTCCAGTTCCTCCTCAGTAGGAATGGAAAAGCTGAAATCCAGATTTGGAAAGGTCTTCGAAGCCTTGCGCTGAAAGGCCAGCCATCCAGAGGCCCACAGGGTAGTGGCTTCATCCTTCAGCTCGACAATCTCACAGTCCCTCTGTTGGACCAAGGACTTTAGACACTCTCACTTCTCGCAGAGCTTACCATTCGCCTCATTAAGGGTGAGATAATCTCCCCTTGTCTGCTCGAGGGAGCCCTTGAGATTAGAGAGCTCCTGACTAGCTTTGGTCCAGGTCTCGGTTTTAAGCTCCAGATCCTCCATAACTGATCTAAGCTCATCGCGAGCCTTCTTCTCCTCCTCCTCGGCTTTACCTTTGGCCGCCAGAAAGTCGTTCAGGTCAGAAGTCTGCTTCCCCACCTGCTCAGTAAGGCCCCATATCTGGTCATTGTGGCCCCGCACTTGAGCCCTGAGGTCCTCATTCTCGAGGGACATTTTTGCAATCTTGGCATCGTAAACCTTCAAGACTGTGGGAGAAAGCTCATAAGACTGAATCCTCCTCAGTAAGCCCTTCACATGGATAGCCATCTGAAAACACAAAAGCAATTAGAAGAGTCGAACAAGAGCTTCGCTAAAACATTAAGAAGGCGTGCGGAAAGACTAAGGTTTACAGTAGCCGCTCCCTGAAGAGCTAACGAAATGGACTCCTCAACATGCATAGAGGTGGCCCGCTGGATATCAGAATCAGAAAGAATCGAGCTCACGGCCCCTACGGTGAGCTTCGCATTCTCGAAGAAGGAATCCTCATTCTCCCGTGCCTTAGTTGGCTTTCCCCCCTCAATCCTAATTGGTACATATGATGGCTCAGTAGTCTTCCCAAAAGAGCTGTATGATACAAGGGCGGATCGAAATGGGGAAGTCACTCCTGGAGCTCCCTCAGCCTCTGACGAGGAAGGAGAAGCTCGATCTCCCCCAAAGACGGGTTCGGAAGAAGGTCGAACATCTGAGGGAGGAAAGGGCGTTACAACTTGAGGAATGCCAGGTGTAGGGGCATGCTCTTGAGTCGTCATAAAGGAAAGAGGGCCCTCCGGCCTAGGAATTTTGGCACACGTAACGGGACCGCTCCCATGGCCGACCTGAGCCTTCCGTTTGGTGCCTCTCCCACTCTTCCTCAATAGGTCTACCTTAGCTTGAAGCTCCTCAGGAGTGGGTTTCATAGTGGAAGACCCTGCATAAACTGGGACGGATTAGCTCGATCAACAGAGGGATATTTAAAAAAAAAAAGAGAGAGAGGGGAGATTACCGGCTATTTCGTCATGGTCAACGACGGAAAGGGAATGTGGGGCTTTTATGTGATCTTCAGGAAAGCAAAACCCCCTCTCAGCTAGCACCTAGGGCTGAATCAGCTCGAGATATCTTCTAGGGCCACACTCAGACAGTCTGGACTTCACCACTTCGTCCTGGCACTAAGATTAAGGCGGATGCCTACAAACAAAACAAGCAGAGCAGAGTCAGGAACGCAAGGCTACCAAAACAAGACTTAACCCATCCTAGCGGGAACTCACCCAAATTCTCTGGACGAGTCCAAGCCCTAGGGATACCAAGAATATCTGTCCCATCAGCAGGGTTATACTCCCAACCGGTGCCCCCGATAAAGAAGAAATGTTCTTTCCAATGTTTGTGGAAAGATGGAAGGTTGCAAATGATTTGCTTAGCATTGGTTCGCTTAGAGATGTACAAGAAGCCCTCAGAGGAAGCCAGCTTAACATTGAAAAGGTCCAAAAGCAAAGGGATGCTAGGTACCCCAAGGCCATTATCTTTAAAAAAGACCAGGAGGCCAACCAAAACACCCCAGAAATTGGGAGAAAGCTGAGATGGGCAGACATTAAAATGCTGCAAGACACTCTTGATGAAGGGATTCAGAGGAAGACGTAAACCATTCTCAAAGGCAACCTAAAAAAAGCAGACACTCTTATAACCTTGATCGACATAAAGGGTAGACGCTCCAGGACACCGGGGCTGAACTCCTACAGGAACTTTGATAAAAGAAGGTTGGACTTTGCTAGGACCCACAAGCTCGGCATGTCTATAGGCAGCCCCTAGGTTTGATGTGTCATCAAAAACTACAACCTCAAAACAGCCGAGATCCTCCTCTAGCACTAAATCTGAAAAATGTAATTTGTAGGGGCTGAGCACGAAGCTCTGCAGCCACATTTCTCCCAAACTCAAACAAGGTTTTATAAACATAGAAAACGGTCGGTCTCATTTCACAAGTAACATATATAACATTTGAAATAAAACAGGGGCATTTTAAAAGAGATCT